>CM029366.1:0-5000 GCA_017165825.1 Hepsetus odoe
CTCCTCACACAAACACCTCCTCACAAACACCTCCTCACAAACACCTCCTCACACAAACACCTCCTCACACAAACACCTCCTCACACACACCCCTCCTCACAAACACCTCCTCACAAACACCTCTCACACAAACACCTCCTCACACACACCTCCTCACACAAACATCTCCCCACAAACACCTCCTCACAAACACTTCCTCACAAACACCTCCTCACAAACACCTCCTCACACACACCTCCTCACAAACACCTCCTCACACACACCCCTCCTCACAAACACCTCCTCACACACACCCCTCCTCACACAAACACCTCCTCACAAACACCTCCTCACACACACCTCCCCACAAACACCTCCTCACACACACCCCTCCTCACAAACACCTCCTCACACACACCTCCTCACAAACACCTCCTCACACACACACCTCCTCACAAACACCTCCTCACAAACACCTCCTCACACACACCCCTCCTCACAAACACCTCCTCACACACACCCCTTCTCACAAACACCTCCTCACACAAACACCCCTTTGCACAAACACCTCCTCGCACAAACACCCCCTCACACAAACACCTCCTCACACAAACACCCCCTCGCACAAACACCCCCTCACACAAACACCTCCTTGCACAAACACCTCCTCACACAAACACCTTTTCATACAAACACCCTCTCACACAAACACCTCCTGTGTGTGTGTGTGTGTGTGTGTGTGTGTGTGTGTGTGTGTGTGTGTGTGTGTGTGTGTGTGTTCTCAGGGGGGAGTCTGGTGCTGGAAAGACAGAGAACACAAAGAAAGTTATTCAGTACCTTGCTGTGGTTGCTTCATCCCACAAAGGCAAGAAAGACACCAGTACTGTAGGTATCTCACACACACACACACTCACACAAACACACACACACACACACACACACGCACTGGGAGCAGCGAGAGCACAAAAATGTGCTCTGTCCCTTCTCCCTGAGACACTGCTGGACGTTGTGGACACTTGTGAAAAGCCTCCTGATCTTTTTTTTAAGAATAAAACATAAAAATGCATAAAGTTTAAAGTGTTTCCAGAGTGAAGTGGCTGTAGATCAGACTATACGGCAGAAGAACATCTTCAGTCCTGCATGAACAGATAAAGACACTGTGCTGAGATTACTTTACATGGAAACAGCAGTGAAAGTATTTCAGGTTAGTGTTCAGCTGTTAAGAAACGCTGAGGATGTAAATCATTAACATTACCAACTGATTCCCATCAACACTAAAGCTAATCTGCAGTTTCAGACACATTGCTTTAGTTTTTTTTCGTTTTTTCATTTCCGTCTCTGTAGAACAGTGCAGGGGACAGTGGGTAACCCTGCCTGATCCCCCTCCTCCTTTCTCACTGGGAACTGATGATCAGTGGAACTTAAAATGACCTTCTTTTTTTTTTTTTTTTTTACAGAGGATCTCCTAAAAATGCTTTTTGACACTAAACTGCATAAGAGCTTATTATCATGAACTATTATCATGAACTGTTTAATTTAAACAACCCTAACCCTAACCCTAACCCCATCCCTAACCCCATCCCTAACCCTAACCCCATCCCTAACCCTAACCCCAACCCTAACCCCATCCCTAACCCTAACCCCATCCCTAACCCTAACCCCATCCCTAACCCTAACCCCAACCCTAACCCCATTCCTAACCCTAACCCCAAACCTAACCCTAACCCCATCCCTAACCCCAACCCCATCCCTAACCCCAACCCTAACCCCAACCCTAGGGACAGAGTCGTTGCTGAGCTGTGAATCGTCTCTTTAACTGAAACGTTTCGTGCTCAGAGTTGATCTAATTCCACTTTCCTCCAAATAGCAACATTCAGGACAGCAGTTGGCCTATGTGAGTAGAAGTGAATGCCCAGAGTTCCTTTACGTGTGAATTTGTGAGGTTGCGTGTGTGTGTGTGTGTGCGTGTGCGTGTGTATGTATGTGTGTCATATTCGGTACAAGACCTGCATGCCCGCGCCACAGAGAGTGAAATTGTGTGAGAAAGTCTTAAATGGAGGGACGCTCTGTAAGACAGTAAACCTGCTGATGCTGTAAACGAGCTGGAGTCCAGCAGACCTTCTTCCCCCATCTGAGATTGATTTAACTCTTTCTGTGCCAGAGGAGAAAAGAGCCTGGCACTGAAACAGTCACGGACCCTGGAGCACAGTGTGTGAGCATGCCAGTGTACCTTCTCATCTTTTCCTTCACCTATTAATCCAGCACAGGTTCAGCAGCACCCTCTGTTAAACTCATATGCACATGCACTAGGAGTTCATAAAGCATTATAACACTATTTAGAAGAACTTCCTGGAGGCTCCGTCTGATGATGAGGTCTGTAATATGTGTTATAGCTGGTTATGAATGTGTTCATCCTGGGATGTGGATATGAGCTTCATGGAGGGTGTGTGAGGACAGTAGCAGTAGTGTTACACCTTTACGCACAGTGTGAACTTCACTGAGCACCACTTCTGATAACCTTCTCCCTACAGTGAACATGTCTAACGCACAGCCCCCATATCCACCCCATGGGATTGTGGAGGCTGTATGCGTTTTCCCAAATAAGGTTAAGATCACGCGGGTGAGTCAGAGAGGAATCCTCTACACCCTGCAAACTCAGAGGGGTTCCAGACCTCCTTCGGCCATGAGGTCTCTGCCACAAGAGGATTCAAAGAAACTGCCAAGAACTTTTGAAAAACTTTCCATCTCTGAAAAGCAGCCAAGTCTCTTCACAAATGTTTTGATGATCTTTACTCTGTCCTTCTTCCTCCAGCAGTCAGAGGAGAACTACCTCTCTGTCTTTGGTCTCTCATCCATCTCCTTTTTCCTCTTTCTGCTCTCTCTCTGGTCATCTGAAGCTTCTATAGATCTGCCTTCCTTCCCAGCACTCACCTTCCTCTGGTAAAAAATCTTCCTTTTCCTCTTTTTCTCAGTGTTTCTGTTTTTAGTTCAGTTCTGTTTAACACTTTATTGTCCAGAAAGGGCAGAAAAGCATTTGACCAGGAGGGTTAGGGTTAGTTTATGATCCTGGGTTACCTGACCTGACCCTGACTGCAAAGTCAACAATCAGTCAGGAATCAATGAACACATTAATATATCAGTAATAAATCATTATAATCAGATTCACTGCACATGACGTGAAGCATCTTTAATTGGGTTGAGTTGTGAGGGGTGCGTGTCTCCAATGGCAGGACGGGGTGAGCTGCCCTGTTCAGGTCATGTGGCAGGAATAATAATTTAATTGTGCAGTGAAGCAGGTCTAAATTGTGATGTAAATCTGGGATTACCGTCTCTGTCTGCAGTGGAAGTGTCTGAGAAACAGCTCATCTTCAGCCTGAGAGCCGCAGCCAGGCAGTGATGAGTGTCCAATTAAACAGACAGCCTTAGAAAGAGTTCACACTCAGCTTGAGATGAACTCACTTCTGCAAAAAGGACTGTTTAAAAAATTGGTTTCTTACTGCAGAAACATCAAGAAGTTACTTCTCAGGGCTTTAAGCATGTGAGGTGCTAACACAGGAAGTAGTGGAATTGAGGATATTATGGGTTTTATCAGCAAAACATTTCATAGAGATCATAGAGAGTTCACTGTAATTCAAAGATCTAGCACTAAAATGCATTGTATTTTTAGTCTCATAAGTGAAATTCTGTTTCCTGTAATTTTCTCTTCTTTTCTCCAGCATGTAATTTTCCATCTTCTCTTTGCTTGTGCAGATGATTCAATGTTTCACCTAATTTTCTTTTTCTGACACTCTTCTCTGATTAGGTGCATTAATCTCTGTTTATGAAACTCTGTTCTGTTCTGACCTATAGGGCGAGCTGGAGAAGCAGCTTCTGCAGGCAAACCCCATTCTGGAGGCTTTTGGTAACGCCAAGACCATCAAGAATGACAACTCCTCACGATTCGTGAGTTTCTGTTTCTGGAGAAGAGAAATCCCAAAAGATTAACAGGATTGTCATTTTTTAATCCTCCGTTTATTTCTGCAGGGAAAATTTATCCGCATTAACTTTGATGTAACAGGTTACATCGTTGGAGCCAACATTGAAACCTGTATCTTTACACACTTGCGACTGGTCTTGTTGACGGCGTCATTAGAAGATGTGCATGTTTTCTGTTCTCTACCTTTTCCCAGGTACAGCCTGACCGTAATTCCAATCCCTGATCTTAAAACCTTTATCTCATACTGAGACTTTATCTCAGTAACCCTTTTGGCATCCCACTACCTAATCCCTGTTCAACCCCAGTTCCCAAATCATTCTCCACCCTAATCTCCAGTCTTTATCTCTTTCCAGTCTCCAACTTTTTCCCAGTCCCAGTCCATTTTCCTACATTTAGACTAATCCCCAATACTCCTGAACATCCTGAAGACTTCCCCAATCTCAGTTCCACTTCTCAGCCTCTAACCCTTACCTTTCCCCCATCACTAATCCCAGTCCGTTACTCAATCCTTAATCTCAACCCAGTCCTTCATCTGTATTCTATTCCTATTTATTCCTTTTTGGTTTTCAGCTCTTACTCCACAATGATCTCAGTCCCAGTCCTTATTTTATGACCTTCACATTTTCAATCCTTAAACCAACTCAGTCCCAAGCCTCATTTCATTCCCCATCTTCCTTTTTCAATATTCAGTTCTAACTCCATATTGATCCCAATCCCAGCCCTCATGCCTAACCCCACCCCTCTAACCTTCTCTTCATCCCAATCTGCAATCTGCAAACTTAACTTCACCCTAATTTCTTACCTTACCTCTTCCCAAACTCCTATTAAACTTTATTTAAGGTTTAAATTAGCTGGTCCTTCTTACCCTCACAATCACAAAAAGTGTTCTTTCCAACCCTCCTCCTTCCAGTTCCAATTCCTCCAATTTAAATATATCTGTATGTAAGAGTAGGGTCTCCAGAATGAGGGTAGAGAACCTTGAATTAAAGCATCCACTCCATACACAGCTTTACAACAATGAGAGATGTATAGTTTTTCCTTAAAG
>CM029366.1:10000-100000 GCA_017165825.1 Hepsetus odoe
TCTCTCGGCCCTCTTCAGGAGCTGGAGGAACACCTGGAGGAGGAGGAAGACGCCAGGCAGAAGCTTCAGCTGGAGAAAGTGACCTGTGAGGGAAAAATTAAGAAACTGGAGGACGATATTCTAGTGATGGAAGATCAGAACAACAAACTTCTGAAGGTCAGAACATTTCGAACACACTCAGTCCTGACCTGTCACACACTCAGTCCTGACCCATCACACACTCAGTCCTGACCTGTCACACACTCAGTCCTGACCCATCACACACTCAGTACTGACCCATCACACACTCAGTCCTGACCCATCACACACTCAGTACTGACCCTTCAAACACTCAGTCCTGACCCATCACACACTCAGTACTGACCCTTCACACACTCAGTACTGACCCATCACACACTCAGTACTGTCCCTTCACACACTCAGTACTGACCCGTCACACACTCAGTCCTGACCCGTCACACACTCAGTCCTGACCCATCACACACTCAGTCCTGACCTGTCACACACTCAGTACTGAGAAATATTGATCAGCCTCTTAAAAGGTCAGTTATTGACATGATTCTTAATATAAATCTACTCTTTTATTTGTGTGTGTGTGTGTATGTGTGCGTGCGTGCGTGCGTGTGTGTGCGTGTGCGTGTGTGCGTGTGCGTGTGCGTGTGCGTGTATAGGAGAGGAAGCTGCTAGAAGAGCGAGTGGCTGATTTCAGTGCTAATCTGGCTGAAGAGGAGGAGAAATCCAAAAACCTCACCAAACTTAAGAACAAACACGAGTCCATGATCTCAGAGCTGGAGGGTCTGTACCATCAAATAACACACACACAAACACACTCAACACTCCACACACACTCCACACACTCAACACTCCACACACACTCCACAGTAACACTAGAGTTTAGGTGTTTGTTTGTGTGTGGACAGTGCGGTTGAAGAAAGAGGAGAAGACACGTCAGGAGTTGGACAAAGCCAAGCGTAAACTGGAGGCCGAGTCCAATGACCTTCAGGAGCAGATCGCTGACCTGCAGGCTCAAATCGCTGAGCTGAAGGCTCAGCTGGCCAAAAAAGAGGAGGAGCTACAGGCCGCTCTCGCACGGTAACACACACACATACACACATTTTCATGTTCACATTAATGCTTCTTAAAGTGCACACCAAGCTGTTGCCCACATTGCCCACATCGACTGCAGTTGTCATTTATTACTACATTTCAGGTGTTTCAGGTGTTTCTCTTTTTATTTTGCCCCTCAGGCTGGAAGATGAGATGGCTCAGAAGAACAATGCTCTGAAGAAGATCCGGGAGCTGGAGGGGGTGATCTCAGACCTTCAGGAGGACCTGGAGTCGGAGCGAGCTGCGCGGAATAAAGCTGAGAAGACCAAGAGGGACCTCGGGGAGGAGCTGGAGGCACTAAAGTCTGAACTAGAAGACACACTGGACACCACGGCAACACAACAGGAGCTCAGGTCAGACCAGACAACTGCACCAAATACAAACGAACAAATACAGACAAACAAATGAGTTCATCCAAATGGTCATTCATAGGGTGGAGGTGGTCTAGTGGTGGTTCTTGTCTATGAACCTGTGGCTCAAGAGGTCCCCGGTTCGAATCCCACCTCCAGCACTACCACCACTGGGTCCCTGAGACCCTGAACCCTGAGTGTCTCCAGGGGGGACTGTCCCTGTACTCAGGACATGGAGACACTCTGGAGAAGAGCATCTGATAAATGCTGTAAATGTAATATCATTCAAATCACACCCCCAGTCCTCAAATACAGTCAATCAATCAAGACGTGTCCAGAGACATTACACGACAGCACACACTCTTGAAGCTGGCTCCAGACCTAAAATTACAGGCACTAAATATGTTTTTATTACGATTGGGGATTCATGTTTGTGTGTTGGTTAGGGCGAAGCGCGAACAGGAAGTGACACTGTTGAAAAAAGCAATGGAGGAGGAGAGTCGCAGCCATGAGGCTCAGGTTCAGGAGATGAGACAGAAACACACACAGGCTGTGGAGGAGCTAACCGAACAACTGGAGCAGGCCAAGAGGGTAACACACACACACACACACACACACATACACACACACACACACATGTGGCAGCAGGACATGTTTACACTCTGTGTGTGTGTGTGTGTGTGTGTGTGTGTGTGTGTGTGTGTGTGTATGTGTGTATGTGTATGTGTGTGCTGCAGGTAAAGACTAACCTGGAGAAGGCGAAGCAGGCTTTGGAGAAGGAGACCTCAGAGCTGACAGTGGAGATTCGATCACTCTCACAGGCCAAACAGGACGTGGAGCACAAGAGGAAGAAGGTGGAGGGTCAGTTTACGGACCTCCAGGCTCGATTCACTGACAGCGAGAAACAGAAGGTGGAGCTCAGCGACAGAGTGTCCAAAATCACTGTGAGTCACAAACCAATCCTGTTTTACATTCAACAGAGTTTTTCCTTATTAGATCAAAGATAGATTACATTATATTAGATATCGTTTCCAAAACCCAACTCCCAGTTACATCCCACCACAATCCCATCACCATCCCTCCACAATACCATCACAATCACATCATCCCACCACAATCCCATCACAATCCCACCACCATCCCATCACCATCCCACCATAATCCCATCACAATCCCACCACCATCCCATCACCATCCCGCCACAATCCCATCACCATCCCTCCACAATCCCATCACCATCCCATCATCATCCCACCACCATCCCATCACCATCCCACCACAATCCCATCACAATCCCACCACAATCCCATCACCATCCCACCACAATCCCATCACAATCCCACCACCATCCCATCACCATCCCACCACAATCCCACCTCAGTCCCAGTTGTAGTTTGTGTTGTGTTGTGATGGTGTGTTTTTTCCCACAGGTGGAGCTGGAGAGCGTAACTAATCTCCTGAATGAAGCCGAAGGGAAGAATATTAAACTGAGCAAGGATGTGGCCAGTCTCACCTCTCAGGTCCAGGACACACAGGTACGCTTGTCATGTACATTTTATAATATTATTTCTGCTGATCACATACATTCACCGGGCCAATCCACAACATCATCTTAATCAGGATGTTGACCTCTATGTGACCTCAGGAGCTCCTGGCAGAGGAGACGAGGCAGAAGCTGCAGTTTTCTACTAAGCTGCGACAAATGGAGGACGAGAGGAACAGCCTGCAGGAGCAGCTGGAGGAGGAAACAGAGGCCAAGAGGAATGTAGAGAGACACGTCTCCACCCTGAACATTCAGGTGCTGAAGTCTGGAGTATCTGCTTTCTGTCTGAAAATTAAAAAAAAGAAATTATTCACAGAAACACTGATTCTGTGGAAATTCAGTGACTGTCTAGTGATGCAGTAACGCTGAAATAACAGTAATAACACTGTAATAATGCTGAAATAACAGTAAAAACACCAATAAGGCTATGATACTCTAGTGGGAGTGTAATAGCACTGTAATAACAGTGTAATGACACTCAGGTGATGCAGAACAGAAGAACCCTGATTGTGAAGGTTGCGGAGCTTCTTTAAGCTTTTAAAAGGTTCTTTATTTGTTTACAAACATGGTTCTGGAAGAACCTTTAAATGGAAGGTCCTTTATGACATCCAGCCCTTTCTGGTAATTGTGAATTAAATAAGATCCACAATGAAATGATAAACAAGGAACAGCAGGAGGGATCTCAGTGTTGTCTGTGCTCTCAGCTGTCAGATTTTAAGAAGAAATTGGAGGAGATGGCAGGAAATGTGGAGCTTCTGGAGGAGGGAAAGAAACGCCTGCAAAGAGATCTGGAGGCATCCAGTACTCAGTTTGAGGAGAAAGCAGCTGCATACGACAAGCTGGAGAAGACAAAGAACCGTCTGCAGCAGGAACTGGAGGACATCCTGATGGATCTGGACAACCAGAGACAGTTGGTGTCCAACCTGGAGAAGAAACAGAAGAAATTTGATCAGGTGACCTTTTTCACCTTCACCTTCATTCAGTTAACACTGCATTATTAATGACACTCTCAATTACACACCTGAAAGCTAAACCCTGAACTACACTTGTAATTACAAAATGAATTACACAATTAGCTACACATTTAACTACACATATAATCACACTTTTAATCACACAGAAATTGTAAAAATTACATTTGTCATTACATACCTACACATCTTATGATTATTGCACATTATTGCATACTTAACTACATACTTAATTAGATGCTTAATTGTAAACCTAATTACACATAATAAACTACATGTTTAGTTACACATGTAATTACGTACCTAATTACCCATACTTATACCACTCTTCCCAAACACACACTCTCACACTCTGATCAAAGCACGCACACACACACACACACACACACACGTGCACCCACACACACGCACCCACACACATGTCGGAGCAGAATAGGTTCTCTGGAGTGATGCTGTGTTTTCTGCAGATGCTGGCGGAGGAGAAGAGCATCTCCAGTAAGTTTGCTGAGGAGCGGGACCGAGCTGAGGCAGAGGCAAGGGAGAAGGAGACCAAGGCACTGTCTTTGGCCCGAGCCCTGGAGGAGGCACAGGACGCTCGAGAGGAGCTGGAAAGAGCCAATAAAGCCCTGAGGGCCGAGATGGAGGATCTTGTCAGCTCCAAAGACGATGTGGGCAAGAATGTAAGAACTTCCTATTCCTGTTCACTCATCTTCAAACTGCACACCTGAACAGACAGTCAGACTGAGTGGCCAAACTTTTCCCTGCTGTTATTTTTCTGCAGGTTCATGAGCTGGAGAAGTCTAAGCGTGGTCTGGAGGCCCAGGTGGAAGAGATGAAAACACAGCTGGAGGAGCTGGAGGATGAGCTGCAGGCAGCGGAGGATGCTAAGCTGCGTCTGGAGGTCAACATGCAGGCCCTAAAAGCACAGTTTGAGCGAGACCTGCAGGGCAGAGATGAGCAGGGAGAGGAAAAGAGGAAGCAGCTCTTTAAACAGGTGAGTTACTGTATCTTGCCTTGTTCAGTCAGTGCCGCCGGGGGACAGAGCAGAGACTCATCAGTGGAGATCATGCTGAGAGCAAGAGGGTGTGTAAAGGAAGAGGAAACAAGAGATTCCCAGAGATGTGGAACTTCTGAGCCCAAAACTAACACTGATATAAAAAATAACCTGTTTATCACCTGTAGTTCAGATCAGTTACAATAATCATAGTTTTATTAGTCAGTAATCGTAAATCTAAATCTGCTGCTAAATCAATCCTGTCCTGCAGGTGCGTGAACTGGAGACGGAGCTGGAGGATGAGCGTAAGCAGAGAGCCTCCTTGGCCGCCTCCAAGAAGAAGATGGAAGGAGATATGAAGGACCTGGAGGGTCAAATCGACACAGCCAATAAGGGCAGAGACGAGGCCATCAAACAGCTCCGCAAACTCCAGGTGACTTGAGAACAACAAGCCCTTCATTCCACCCAACACTGTCCTCCCACAGAGCATGGAGAACTGCAGAACATTTAACAGTTTGGACAAAACTGGTCCTGATCTGCGGTTCCTGCTCTCCACACTGGAGCGAGTATCTACATTATTGTTATTAACCTTCATTAACCTGCAATCAGTTTTTATCTTTGATTATCTGAATTTCACAGTTTTCTTCATTGCCAGAGTTCAGTCTCAGTTCATTTCTCAATATTGGTGCCTTCCGACCTTTGACCTTACAGGCCCAGATGAAGGACTTCCAGAGGGAACTGGATGAGGCCCGAACAGCCAGAGAGGAAGTTCTGTCCACTGCGAAGGAGAACGAGAAAAAGGCGAAGAACCTAGAGGCTGAGCTGATGCAGCTGCAGGAGGTGGAACTCATTTGTTTCTGAAAAACCCTGCAGATTATTGTGGCTGCAGATTCGTAGAAACTTTTACAGCACCCATCCTGGACTGACTGGTTTCAGTTTTTTTCAGAGGAAAGGGAAAAGACATTCTTAACTTTCATGCAGCATCATTTTTAACCCTTCTACTGATTCAGTCATAATGAAATGTTCTCACAATGCAAAGATCACTGGAGTTTTCAGACAATGGAAAGTAAACTGAAGCTGTTGGTCTTTATGGGGTTTGGTTTTTGGGTGTAAACTGAAGCTGTTGGTTTGCAGGACTTGGCTGCAGCTGAGAGGGCAAAGAAACAGGCTGAATCAGAGCGCGATGAACTGGCTGATGAACTGGCAAGCAATACATCTGGAAAGTAAGTTTCACTTTTAATCTGTAATAATCTGCTAATGTTGCAAATCTCTTCATTTTTCAAACGTTGCTGCAGCGAACGTTTCTGATGTTAGACATGGTCTGAACTGCAGGGGGGGCATTTATGCTCCTGTCATTTATCAGATAGTTTGATACAGATTTCTGAACATTTGTTTAGAAGAAAACCGGTAGATCCTGTAACTGGTAGATCCTGTAACTGGTCGATCCTGTAACTGGTCGATCCTGTAACTGGTAGATCCTGTAACTGGTAGATCCTGTCACATCCTGACTAACAGAGAGAAATGTGAGAATATGAGTCAAGCACTTGAGTGAAGGAAAGGCTAATGCTAGTGTGGCTTTAGGTCTGCGCTGACTGAGGAGAAACGGCGTCTGGAGGCGAAGATCTCTCAGCTGGAAGAGGAGCTGGAGGAGGAGCAGGGGAACATGGAGATGCTGAATGACCGTCTGAGGAAGAGTGCCCAGCAGGTCCTCATTACTGTCTCCCATCTGAGTCTTTAGAACTGAGGCTAAAAGGCTGATATAACTTTATCACACTGTGCAAAAGTCTTGATCCCCCTCATTTCTGTTCTGTGTGAAAGTTAGACAGTAGTTCAGTGATTTGTGTACAAACACATGTAACTCCAGTCTAATCGCAGAGAGAGTTTCATTCTAACCAGCTTTAAAGTCAATGTTCACCACCACCACCGTTATTCTTCAGCACAGCCTCATCTCTCTTAGACCAGCTCCTTTTTTTAAGTCATCTTCATGAACACTTCTCTTGACTTCTTGAAGGACATCCCAAAGCTCTTCTTTGGACATTGGTTCCCTTTTGTTCTTTGTTCTGTGTGGAGATGATCTCACACTCTTCTGAAACTGCTCAGGTACAGAGGCTGTACTGAAAATGAGAGACAGGAAGATCTAGAGAACTGCTCCTCAACAACACATTAAAATGACAAAAGCGAAATATGAAGAAATGAGGGTCTCATAACTTTGGCAAAGAACTGTGGTTAAAAGGTTCTTTAAGTTTATATTTCACTGATTAGTGGAGTGCTAATGGCACTTTGTGATCTTGGACACACAGATGTCACTAGATGTCACTCTATTGAAACAGTCGCAGCCAATATCACTTTAAAAAGTTCAGTCTATGATTTTATGATCTCCAGCTTCTAAAACTGCCAAGCACCTTGTCTCCTCCTCTTCTCCATCTCACAGGTTGACCAGCTGACCAATGAGCTGCAGACAGAACGTTCCACCTCTCAGAAGAACGAGAGCGCCCGACAGCAGATGGAGAGACAGAACAAAGAGCTGAAGGCCAAACTGCAGGAGATGGAGAACCAGGTCAAATCCAAATTTAAGTCCTCTATCACCACCCTAGAGGCCAAAGTGGCTCAACTGGAGGAGCAGCTGGAGCAGGAGAACAGGTGAGGAGCAGAACCCAGAGTATAATATTGAGGATAATAAGAATTTCAGGATAAATAACATTTACATATAATATTATATAATGAGAGTGGTTGGACACATTGGACCGCTTCTGGATTGACACAGTTCTGTTATTGTGTCAAACTCAGGGAGAAGCAGGCCATGGCCAAGACGATGCGCCAGAAGGAAAAGAAACTGAAGGACCTGTTGATGCAGGTGGAGGACGAGAGGAAACAAGCCGAGCAGTACAAAGACCAGGTCCCTCACACTCTCGTCTCAGTAACTCACTGACATCTGTACGACTGTGTTTTAGTGTGTGTGTGTGTTGTGTACTGATGTGTGTGTGTGTGTGTGTGTGTTGTGTGTGTGTATTGTGTACTGATGTGTGTGTGTGTGTTGTGAATGTGTGTTGTGTACCGATGTGTGTTGAAAGTGTAGATATATGTTGTGTACTGATGTAGTAATGTGTGTGTGTGTGTGTACTGATGTGTGTGTATGTTGTAACACTAGTGTGTGTGTGTGTGTGTGTGTGTGTGTTGTGTACTGATGTGTGTGTGTGTGTGTGTGTGTACTGATGTGTGTGTGTGTTGTGTACTGAAGTGTGTGTGTGTGTTGTGTACTGATGTGTGTGTGTGTGTGTGTGTGTGTTGTGTACTGATGTGTGTGTGTGTGTGTAGTGTGTGTGTGTGTGTGTGTGTGTGTGTGTGTGTGTGTGTGTTGTGTACTGATGTGTGTGTGAGTGTGTGTGTGTGTGTGTGTTGTGAATGTGTGTTGTGTACTGATGTGTGTGTGTGTGTGTGTGTGTGTGTGTGTTGTGTGTGTGTGTGTGTGTGTGTGCGTATTTGTGTACCTGATGTGTGTGTGTGTGTTGTGTACTGATGTGTGTGTGTGTGTGTTGTGTACTGATGTGTGTGTGAGTGTGTGTGTGTGTGTGTGTGTGTGTGTGTGTTGTGCTGATGTGTGTGTAGTGTGTGTATGTGTGTGTGTGTAGATGTGTGTTGTGTACTGATGTGTGTGTGTGTGTGTGTGTGTTGTGTGTGTATTGTGAATGTGTGTTGTGTACTGATGTGTGTGTGTGTGTGTGTGTGTGTGTGTGTTGTGTGTGTGTGTGTGTGTGTGTGTGTGTGTGTGTGTGTACTGATGTGTGTGTGTGTGTGTGTGTGTGTGTGTGTGTTGTGTACTGATGTGTGTGTGTGTGTGTGTGTGTGTGTTGTGCCAGTGTGTGTGTGTGTGTGTGTGTACTGATGTGTGTGTGTGTGTGTATTGTGAATGTGTGTTGTGTACTGATGTGTGTTGATGTGAATGTGTGTTGTGTACTGATGTGTGTGTGTGTGTGTGTGTGTTGTGTACTGATGTGTGTGTTGATGTGAATGTGTGTGTGTGTACAGTGTGTGTGTGTGTGTGTGTGTGTGTGTGTGTGTGTGTGTGTGTTGTGTACTAATGTGTGTGTGTGTGTGTGTGTGTGTGTTGTGTGCTGATGTGTGTGTGTGTGTGTGTGTGTTGTGTACTGAGTGTGTGTGTGTGTGTGTGTGTGTGTTGTGTACTGATGTGTGTGTGTGTGTGTGTGTGTGTGTGTGTGTGTGTGTGTGTGTGTGTGTGTGTACTGATGTGTGTGTGTGTGTGTGTGTGTGTGTGTGTGTGTGGTGGTCAGGCCAGCGCCCGTGTGGGCAGCAGCGTCAGTTGGAGAGAGCGAGGAAGAGTCTCAGCGAATCACAGCCGCCCGCCGGAGCTGCAGCGGGAGCTGGACGAGGCCACAGAAGCGAATGATGCCATGTCCCGAGAAGTCAACTCACTGAAAAGCAAACTCAGGTACAACTCCGCTCCAACCACTGGACACCGTGACGGGAGGTCACTGGGCGCTGTTCCTAAGCTAGTTTGCAGCTGAGAGAGATGGGTTGGGTGCATTAGACGCAGGATGGAGGAGTTGCCCCGCGAGACAACGAGTCACTAGAAAGGAGTTGGAGTGAAATGTAATTTTAAAAAAATCAGAAAGTGAGCTAAAGCTGATCACTGTTGTGAGCGACACAATGTGTCCACATAATATATGTGTGGTTTATCGATAAACAGGATCCTGCAAATACAAGTGTTCAGGTCAGCACCATTTCCCACCTGCGCTCAGTTACACAATCACTAACACACACTCAAGCAAACAACAGTGTGAGTTTCACTGTACGGCTCACTGTCCGTGTGAGGCTCCTCCTCCTCCAGGACTTTTACCCATCTTTTGTTGTGTCAGACATAAGAGCAAAGGATTATGGGCAACAGAATGCCATAAAAACTGAACGTCTTCTGCGCGCTTGGCCAGATTGGCCTGATGGTTGGGATGGAAGTTTATGATGAGGGGCCTTTTCATTCTTTATTAGGTTTTAGCTCAGAGAGACAGCCACTTGCTTTTCAAGTTTCAGTCTTCATTCGTACCAATTTGTTGTTTATAAGATGTTTGTAAATGTTTACACTTTTAGTTAGAAGATAACCTGTACTGTTAATTTAATCAATTCTTGAATGGGTTCAGCTGAGCTCTGGTTTTACACTGTTGTGTGAAAGTGGAAGAAAAACACTGTGTGTGTTTATTACAGAGGCGCCCCTGAACCTGCACAGTGACCACACAGGTACCTGTGGATTAACAGCTTCAGACAACATTTTTCTCAAACCTTTCATTTCACCAGCTGCTCATTCTGACTGATTCCATTCCCCTTCCTGAGCGAAATATGGTTTATTCACCTGGAACCTGGTTCTTTACAAGACAGAGAACACAGACAGTCGGGACAACATACAGCTGTAAAAACCTGTAAAATTGACAGTAACAGTGTAGTTCAGTGGGATTACAGTAACAGTTACAGTGTAGTTCAGTGAGATTATAGTAACAGTAACAGTGTAGTTCAATTAGTACGATTACGGTAACAGTAACAGTGTAGTTCAATTGGGATTACGGTAACAGTTACAGTGTGGTTCGGAGTGAGATTATAGTAACCAGTAACGAGTGTAGTTCCAGTGAGATTTCAATAACAGTAACAAGTGTAGTTCAGTGTGATTACAGTAACAGTAACAGTGTAGTTCAGTGGGATTACAGTAACAGGTACAGTGTAGTTCAGTGAGATTATAGTAACAGTAACAGTGTAGTTCAGTGAGATTATAGTAACAGTAACAGTGTAGTTCAGTGTGATTACAGTAACAGTGTAGTTCAGTGGGATTACAGTAACAGTTACAGTGTAGTTCAGTGAGATTATAGTAACAGTAACAGTGTAGTTCAGTGAGATTATAGTAACAGTAACGGTGTAGTTCCAGTGTGATTGCGAGCAGTGTGGATTCGGTGAGATTATAGTAGCAGTAACAGTGTAGTTCAGTGTGATTACAGTAACAGTAACAGTGTAGTTCAGTGTGATTACAGTTACAGTAACAGTGTAGTGCAGTGGGATTACAGTAACAGTGTAGTTCAGTGTGATTATAGTAACAGTAACAGTGTAGTTCAGTGTGATTACAGTAACAGTGTAGTTCAGTGTGATTATAGTAGCAGTGTAGTTCAGTGAGATTATAGTAACAGTAACAGTGTAGTTCAGTGTGATTATAGTAACAGTTACAGTGTAGTTCAGTGAGATTATAGTAACAGTTACAGTGTAGTTCAGTGTGATTACAGTAACAGTAACAGTGTAGTGCGGTGGGATTACAGTAACATTAACAGTGTAGTTCAATGTGATTGCAGTAACCCAGTGTAGTTCAGTGAGTTACGGTAACGGTGGTTCAGTGTGATTTACGGTAACGATGTACTTCGGTGAGATTACGATTACGGTAACGAGTGTAGTTCAGTGTGATTACAGTTGCAGTAGTGGTTCGGTGAAGTTATATTAATAGTAACGGTTTAGTTCGGTGTAATTACGGTAACCGTGTAGTTCGGTGGGATTGCAGTAACGGGAACAGTGTAGTTCAGTGAGATTACAGTAACAGTAACAGTGTAGTTCAGTGTGATTATAGTAACAGTGTAGTTCAGTGTGATTATAGTAACAGTAACAGTGTAGTTCAGTGTGATTACAGTAACAGTGTAGTTCCGGTAAGTTGCGGTGCAGTAACAGTGTGGTGCGGTGGGATTACGGTAACGGTGTAGTTTAGTGTGATTACAATAACGGTAACCAGTGTAGTTCGGTGTGATTACGGTTAGTAACAGTGTAGTGCGGTGGGATTACGGTAACAGTGTCGTTCCAGTGTGATTATAGTGGCGCAGTAACAGTGTAGTTCAGTGGGATTACGGTTGTGTGATGTAGTGCGGTGGGATTACAGTAACGAGTGTGGATTCCGGTGTGATTACGGTAGCGAAGTAACATTTGTAGTTCAGTGTTGATTGCAGTTACGGTAACGGTGTAGTGCAGTGGGATTACGGTAACAGTGTAGTTGGTGTGATTATGAAGTAAGCAGTAACGGTGTAGTTCAGTGGGATTACAGTTACAGTAACAGTGTAGTGCAGTGGGATTACAGTAACAGTGTAGTTCAGTGTGATTACAGTAACAGTGTAGTTCAGTGTGATTATAGTAACAGTAACAGTGTAGTTCAGTGTGATTAGTAACAGTAACAGTGTAGTTCAGTGAGATTATAGTGAGTGTGATTCCGGTGAGATTATGAGAAAGTAGCAGTAACGGTGTAGTTCGGTGAGATTATAGTAACGGTGTAGTGCAGTGGGATTACAGGAACAGTGTAGTTCAGTGTGATTACAGTAACAGTGTAGTTCAGTGTGATTATAGTAACAGTAACAGTGTAGTTAAGTGAGATTATAGTAACAGTGTAGTTCAGTGTGATTATAGTAACAGTAACAGTTTAGTTCAGTGAGATTATAGTAATAGTGTAGTTCAGTGTGATTACAATAACAGTAAAAGTGTAGTTCAGTGTGATTATAGTAACAGTAACAGTGTAGTTCAGTGGGATTACAGTAAGCAGTAACGGTGCTTGATTCAGTGTGATTACAGTAACGGTTACAGTGTAGTTCAGTGTGATTATGGTAATAGTGTAGTTCAGTGTGATTACGGTAACGAGTAACGGTGTAGTTTAGTGTGATTATAGTAATGGTGTAGTTCGGTGTGATTACAGTAACGGTAACGGTGTAGTTTAGTGTGATTACATTAACAGTGTAATTCAGTGATTATAGTAACTTATGATTTACAGTGTAGTTCAGTGTGATTATAGTAACAGTAACAGTGTAGTTCAGTGGGATTACAGTTACAGTAACAGTGTAGTGCAGTGGGATTACAGTAACGGTGTAGCCAGTTCGGTGTGTGATTACGGTAACAGTGTAGTTCAGTGTGATTATAGTAACAGTTACAGTGTAGTTCAGTGTGATTATAGTAACAGTAAGAGTGTAGTTCAGTGTGATTTATGGTAATGAAGTGTAGTTCAGTGTGATTGCAGTAGCGGTAACAGTGTAGTTTGAGTGTGATTACAGTAACGGTATAGTTCAGTGAGATTATAGTAACGATTGCAGTGTGGTTCAGTGTGATTATAGTATGGTAACGAATTGTAGTTCAGTGGGATTGCAGTTACCAGTAACGGTGTAGTGCCGGTGGGATTACAGTAACGGTGGAACAGTGTGATTACGGTAACGGTGTAACAGTTCAGTGTGATTATGGTAACGGTAACGGTGTAGTTCATTGAGATTACAGTAACAGTAACAGTGTAGTTCGGTGAGATTATAGTAACAGTGTAGTTCAGTGTGATTATAGTAGCAGTAACAGTGTAGTTCAGTGAGATTATAGTAACAGTGTAGTTCACTGAGATTACAATAACAGGAACAGTATAGTTCAGTGTGATTACAGTAAAAGTGTAGTTCAGTGTGATTATAGTAACAGTAACAGTGTAGTTCAGTGAGATTATAGTAACAGTAACAGTTTAGTTCAGTGAAATTATAGTAATAGTGTATGTGTGTATAGTGTATACACGTTTAGTGTACACTAATAGTGTATAGTGTGATTATAGTAACAGTAACAGTGTAGTTCAGTGTGATTACAGTAACAGTAACAGTGTAGTTCAGTGTGATTATAGTAGTAGTGTAGTTCGGTGTGATTACAGTAACAGTAACAGTGTAGTTCAGTGTGATTACAGTAACAGTGTAGTTCAGTGTGATTACAGTAACAGTAACAGTGTAGTTCAGTGAGATTATAGTAACAGTGTAGTTCAGTGAGATTATAGTAACAGTGTAGTTCAGTGTGATTATATTAGCAGTAACAGTGTAGTTCCAGTGAAAGTTATGGTAACGGTGTAGTTTGCTGAGATTACAATAACAGGAACAGTGTAGTTCGGTGTGATTACGGTAACGGTGTAGTTCCAGTGATTATATTAACGGTAACAGTGTAGTTCGGTGAAATTATATGTGGTGTGTTTCGGTGTGATTATGGTAACAGTAACAGTGTGAAGTTCCAGTGTGATTACGGTAACGGTAACGGTGTAGTTCAGTGTGATTATAGTAATGAGGTGTAGTTCGGTGTGATTTACGGTAACAGTAACGGTGTAGTTTAGTGTGATTACGGTAACGGTGTAGTTCAGTGAGATTATGGTAACGGTTACGGTGTGGTTCGGTGTGATTGTAGTAAGCAGTAACAGTGTAGTTTCAGTGGGATTATAGTAATAGTGTAGTTCAGTGTGATTACAGTTACAGTGTAATTCAGTGAGATTATAGTAATAGTGTAGTTCAGTGTGATTACAATAACAGTAACAGTGTAGTTCAGTGAGATTATAGTAACAGTGTAGTTCCAGTGTGATTATAGTAACGTAGTGTAGTTCAGTGAATTATAGTAATGAGTGTAGTTCAGTGGGATTATAGTAATAGTGTAGTTCAGTGTGATTGCAGTAACAGTGTGGTTCAGTGTGATTATAGTATTAGTGGTTCGAGTGTGATTGCAGTAACGGAGGTGTAGTTCCAGTGTGATTATATTAACAGTAACAGTGTAGTTCAGTGAGATTATAGTAATAGTGTAGTTCAGTGTGATTACAGTAACAGTGTAGTTCAGTGAGATTATAGTAACAGTAACAGTGTAGTTCAGTGTGATTACAATAACAGTAACAGTGTAGTTCAGTGATTATAGTAATAGTGTGGTTCAGTGTGATTACAGTAACAGTGTAGTTCAGTGTGATTTCAATAACAGTAAAAGTGTAGTTCAGTGTGATTATGAAACCAACCAGTGCCAGTTCCAGTGTGATTACAGTAACCCAGTGTAGTTCAGTGAGATTATAGTAATGAGTGTAGTTCGGTGTGATTACAGTAACAGTGTAGTTCAGTGGGATTATAGTAATAGTGTAGTTCAGTGTGATTACAATAACAGTAACAGTGTAGTTCAGTGTGATTATAATGAGTGTGGTTCGAGTGTGATTTTGGTGTGGTGTAGTTCAGTGTGATTTCATTAACAGTAAGTGTAGTTCAGTGTGATTATAGTAACGTGCGGTGTAGTTGGTGGGATTACAGTGGTAACGAAGGTGTAGTTCAGTGGGATTACGAGTAATGGTGTGGTTTAATGGTGTGATTACGGTAACAGTAACAGTGTAGTTTCGGTGTGATTATAGTAGCAGTAACGGTGTAGTTCGGTGTGATTACAGTAACAGTGTAGTTCAGTGGGATTACAGTAACAGTAACAGTGTAGTTCAGTGTGATTATAGTAGACAGTAACAGTGTAGTTCAGTGGGATTATAGTAACGGTGTGGTTCGGTGGGATTGTGCTGGTAACGAGTGTGGTTCAGTGTGATTATGGTAATATTCGTGGTTCAGTGTGATTACAGTAACAGTAACAGTGTGGTTCAGTGTGATTACAGTAACAGTAACAGTGTGGTTCAGTGTGATTACAGTAATGGTGTAGTTCAGTGTGATTATAGTAACAGTGTAGTTCAGTGTGATTATAGTAATAGTGTGGTTCAGTGTGATTACAGTAACAGTAACAGTGTAGTTCAGTGTGATTATAGTAATAGTGTAGTTCAGTGTGATTACAGTAGCAGTAACAGTGTAGTTCAGTGAGATTATAGTAATAGTGACAGTTTAGTTCAGTGGGATTACAGTAATGGTGTGGATTCAGTGGATTATAGTTATAGTGTGGTTCAGTGGGATTACAGTAACAGTAACAGTGTAGTTCAGTGAGATTATAGTAATAGTGTGGTTCAGTGGGATTACAGTAATGTGTAGTTCAGTGAGATTATAGTAATAGTGTGGTTCAGTGGGATTACAGTAATGGTGTAGTTCAGTGAGATTATAGTAATAGTGTGGTTCAGTGGGATTACAGTAATGGTGTAGTTCAGTGAGATTATAGTAATAGTGTGGTTCAGTGGGATTACAGTAATGGTGTAGTTAATCTGGGACCATATTTCTCTCTAACTAACCCTGGTTCCTGGATTTGAACCGACTCATTTATTCTGTATGAACAGAACTAAAATGAGATGAAACGCTGCCCTGAACTGTGACCTGCAGTGTTGTATCCTGTTCTCCATCATTCACACACACACTCTCAAGGATCACATTTAACACGACTGTGGAGCAAAACCCTACAGATGGAAAGCCATGGGTTCAGATCTTTTAAAGTCTTTATTAAAATTTGACTTTACCTTTATTTAATTACATAATGTGTCTATAATAATTATAATGTTAAAGCTGAAATATGCTGAATATTGGCTCTACACTTTTTGTGTCACATTGTGTATTTGATCGATTATGGCTTAATTACTGAAGAATAAATCTGTAATTTTAAATATTTCACTGTTTTAATGGAACCTCAGAAGCTGCAGGGTTTTGACTCTATCACTCTGTTTCTCCCCCAGCTTCTTTGCAGGTGCTTTTACTTTTCTAAGCAGCAAAAGAGCTGAGTTTGGACCACAAGACATTCAGCTCTAAACTCAAAAACCTTTGGGATGAAGCAGGTCCCACATGCCTTACTCCCAGCTTCCCTTAAAGGGCCCATATCTTGGATTGTTTCATTTTTGGAGAAGAATTAATAATTTTCAAATATCGTCTGTGCTGCAAATATAGCCTGTTTGGAATTCATGATAGGTGTGATGTCACAAGCATGAATACATTTGCATATGAAACAGCCTATAGCATTTTGGCCCCACTCAGTCTGCAGCAGTTATGGGGTGGTGGTGGTCTAGTGGTGGTACTTGCCTAAGGACTTATGGCTCAAGAGGTCCCAGGTTGGAATCCCACCTTCAGCACTACCACCACTGGGTCCCTGAGACCCTGAACCCTGAGTGTCTCCAGGGGGGACTGTCCCTGTAATCAGGACATGGACGTCTCTCTGGAGGAGAGCGTCTGATAAATGAAAAAGTGAAAGTCATTTGTCATTGCGAGGTCACAGCACAGCCCACGTGAACCACCTCTGCATTTAACCCATGCAAACAGTGGGCAGCTATTGAAAGTGCCCGGGGAGTAGTGACAGGGACGGTACCTTGCTCAAGGGTACTTCAGGGAGGTACAATCTTCCGATGTGGGGGCAACTCTCTAACCACTAGGCCACCACTGCCGTGTTCAAATGCTGCAAATGTAAATGTAAACCCTACAGCAATTTAGCTCCTCCCATTCAGCCTATATCAATTTACCCCACCTAGCTCTACCCATTCAGTCTATAGCAGTATAGCTCTCCCTATTCCTGTTGAAGTACTGTAGAGTGTTGTTCCTGCTGACAGGCTGTAAAGGGTGAGATTTCAGAAATGTGGAAAAAAAACTTGCTGTAAAAGGATTTCAGGGCAGAAAATAATGTGAGATACGGGCCCTTTAACTGTGGATGTGGATATTGTGTGGTAATGCCATTCACATGGTGCTGTTGTTGTTTGTAGGCGGGGCAATGAGCCATCATTTAGCAGCACCCCAAGACGCACTGGCGGCCGCAGGGTGATGGACACCGCAGACACTGCTGAGGACGACACGGACATGCAGGGCGACTACAATGGCACCAAAGCTGGAGATTAAACACAACTCCCTTTCTAACTCACACACACACACACACACACACACACACCTTAGCACACTCTGTTGATTGTAATTAAGTTTGAATGTTTAGCTGTTCAGTTTTTAGCTCTTTTTGTCCAAAATGCTTTTTTTGCGCTGCAGAAACTTTTTTTCTTCTGTTTTATTAATAAAAGAACACTTTTCTTAAGAAGACCAGAACTATTTTAAAGTGAAGAAATCTGATCAGGACAGACCTGCTCCACCAGATGGGTCACCCGTTCTAGCTCCTGCACCAGAACCCGAACTGTCTCAGAGTCTAAACTCCTCGGCAGCCTGTTAAACCCTCTCCTCAGCTTTGGTCCATGTTTGGGATGAAGCTGCACAAAGCAGGAGTTCCTCTGACGACCAGCAGTGCTTTTTGGCTAATTTCCTCCCGTTTTTAAAAAATCTTTTTGTTCTGAAAGAGCTGTAGTTAAACACGAGTCAGGTACATTTTCCAGCACTTTATTATCACGTCTATCTATGCAGCTGAGTATTTTACCAAAGAACTTTACATTTAAAATTTTGAACACGGTATATTTATACTTTAAATGAATGGAGGACACGTTAAGGTTTGATTTGATTTTTCGAAACCCCTCCACTCTTCACCAACATGTAATCTAGGGTCATTATTGGGCATGTTTTACACCTTTATCTATTCTTTTGTGGAACCACTTGCACAAAAATAAAAAGTGAAATGAAGTGCGTGTCCATGGTGTTTTCTGACAAGCTGAACAACAGCATGACAATATTTAAATTATCTGCAGTTTCTTCCGTCACCTCAAGAGGATGCTGTCTCCCACCCTAATCCACACTTGTTTGAGGACATTGCCTCCCAGAACCTGTCTACAGTTCCACAGCAATCAAGATATACATTTTAGTGCCATCTGGGTTTTTACCATCACTATGAGACGTTTCTGTGAAGAACCACATACAAGACGTTCTCCATCTCAGAGAACCTTTAAACCTGATAAAAACTGACCTCTGCTCATATTAAACACACTCCATCATATTCCACAAAGAATAGTCAAGTCAAGGGGGTTTTATTTCCATTTCAACCAGAGAGGGACAGAAAGAGAGAACAAGATAGAAAGAGACAGATTTTCTATAGTTCTGATTTTCTGATATTCTCAGAATAAGGTATTAAATAAACACTATTGTGGTTCAGAACTTCTAGAGAGGAGAAGGAATGAACGTGTGTAGAACAAAGACAGAATCCGTGAGTGTGAATGAAAGAGAGGAAAGTGGAGTGGTGAGGATGGAGGGAGTAGTGGAGGTGAAGGTGGAGGAGTTTAAATACTCGGGATCAACAGTTCAGAGTAAGGCGAGTGTGAAAAAGAGGTGTAGAAGAGAGTGCAGGCAGGTTGGAATGGGTGGAGAAGAGTGACAGGAGTGATTTATGACAGACAGAGACCAGAAAGAGTAAAAAGGAAGGTTTTACAGTAGTGAGACCAGCTATGTTGTATGGATTGGAGACGGTGGCACTGATGAAAAGACAGCAGGCGGAGCTGGAGGTGTCAGAGTTAAAGATGCTGAGACAAAGTTAGAGAAGCAAGGTTGCGTTGGTTTGGACGTGTCCAGAGGAGAGACGAGGATTATATTGGAAGGAGGATGTTGAGGATGGAGCTGCCAGGAAAGAGGAGAAGAGGAAGACCAAAGAGGAGGTTCATGGACGTGGAGAGAGAGGACATGCAGGTAGTCAGTTTGAAGGAGGAAGATGCAGAAGACAGGAAATGGAAACGAATGAGGTGCTGTGGTGACCCTTTAACCTCATTTATTATTATTATTATTGTTATTACTATTACACCTACATTTATTTACTTTTATTTATTGATAATTCATTTCTTATTTACTTTTCATATTTTTTTCTATTATTGTTATTATTATATACTCACTGTGTATATGGTTATCTTTCCTGTCCTTATATTCCTTATTTCTTTGTTAATTGCCCTGTAAATATGTATATGTGTATATAGCGATATAGCTCTGTATGTGGATGTCTTTCCTTGTTTTCTATATTTTTTATATTCTTTCTTTCTTTCTTGTTCTTTCTTGTTAAAGAGCCCTGTAACACCCGAATCTCTCATTCGTGGGATAACAAAGGATTATTCTATTCTATTCTGTTCTATTCTATTCTAACGGGAGCAGCCAAAAGAAGAAGTGGTCCAGAATACCTCACATCTTGGAACCAGCAGGATCACGCTCCAAAGCCCCTGACAGCATCAGTTTGGCAATCAGGACAGAACTGGTCCCACCCTTGAGTGTGAGAGGGAAGGACCTTGATTTCTCTGACAACTGTCTTTGACTTCATATAATGAAAAGCTGTGTCCTGGGGAGAGACAGAGTCCTGGGGACACAGCTGTTCGAACCACAGATCTTGAGATGATGCTGCATCTTAGGGGCTGAGGTTTGGGTCGGCAGTGACTCTGAGGGACACTTTAACTGGAATGTCCAGTAGGAGGTTTTTTAAGGACAGAATCAGAGGACTGGGATTATTCATTATTAAGGTGTTTCAGCAGTAGTTCTTTAACAGAAGCTAGTCTACTCTCATGCCCTGCCAGCATTGTTGTGTTTATACTACTTCAGCAGAGGAAGTGGTTTTAGTCTGAAACCTGAGCAGGAAGTGCTGCTGCTCTGACAGGAAACTTTAACCAACTGCCAAAAGCAAATGTGGGACATAACTTGATCAGCACTCAGTGTCAAAACCATCTCTGAACTGTGCTGAGGCATTAATGCACGGTTTTATTTCATGTACAGGAACACACCCTTTCAGCAGGCAGGCAGAATACACTGGCCACTTTATTGGAAACCTGGAAGACTGGATACCATTGGCAGGAGCCACTTTCTGAGACATTGTTGGAGAGTTGATCACCTCCATCCCAGCACTGATGTGTGTAAAAGCCCAGATACACTCATACCAGCACCACGCACATATGCCCCTGTTGCAGTGGTCCAACTCAGGCTGGACACTGGTGGTCCCTTTCCTTCAAATCTTCAAAGTGTACAAGGTGTTTCTGATCAAATGGCCTTTAAGTGTAGTTGTCAAGAAACGTACTCCCTGTTTTTTTTTTTCACACTCTGTTCTTCTCAACCTGTTCTCTTCCTCCCACAACCTGTCAGACTTCCTGTGAGCAACACCCAGAAACAAGCTCACAACCCCCTGCAGACACAACCAGCTGCTGTTCAAACCCCAAAGTGGACTCACAAGTGAGACTCAAAGATCACGAATAGGAACAGGGTGAGCGGCTGAGGGGTAACATCATCACTGTACCCAGAACCTTTACCCAGAGAGCTACATGAAGAACCTCCACTAATATTCCTCAGCGCTTCTTTTTAGAGCGGTCACAGCAAGCTTGGATGAAATTTGAACGTCAACAGGAAGTGGCTTTGAAGCAAAGCAAGAACCAAGCATGAGCAAGTGGCGCTGGGATTGAAAAGTCTAGAGAGAAGACCTTTGGATAACGCTGAGGCTTTTACAGACTTCACATCTCACAAGAACCAAAGACAGAAGTAATCCGTCTAGACAGAAAGATGGGCACAAACAAAGAGACAGAAATTGAGGCAACATCTCCACAGCCTGAAGAGGAAGAGGCTGGTCAGTCTTTGCAGAGGAAATGCACAGCCCAGAGTGAGGCAGAACTGCCAGAGGATGGAAACAATCCTCTGAACACCTACAAGTGGCACACTGGGGCGAAGGGCGAGGTCGGGGCTCAAGGCACGCTGGAGAGGCTGGAGAAAGGAGCTGCAAATAAATGGAGCAAAATGCAGAACTGGAGAAAAGCTCTGAGTGAAGACTCTGGAGACAAGTCCTCCTCGACAGCAACAAAGGGAGGAGAAAGCCCCACAAAGCCAGAAAAAACAACAAATTCGAGGAAGAACCCATTCCGCAGGGCTTTGTCTGAGCCACCCGGAGCTCTCCTGTCCTCTGTCCTCTCCCCGTCGACTTCAGCATCTGGCACGGCCGGTGCTGAGGCTTCAGGGGACACAGCTCAGAAGGGAAAACTCAGGAAATACTTGCATCAGGTGTCACAGAAACTCAAACGGCCTCGACTACAAACCCGGAACAGCACCTCTATTATAGAGCATGGTAAGAAACTGGATGAGGGTCTCAAATCTGTTCACTTTGGGGTCCATGAGAGACAGGTTGGGTGTACAAATACAGAAACGTTTCTGCAGTGATTAGAGTGACCTCTAGTGGACGCTTTTAGATTGAAGAGAAACATCTCAGTGAGCTGGAAAGAGTAAATCTAAAGTCTGTGTGATCAGCCCAGAGGTTGAATGTGGCAAAAAAAAAAAAAAAGCCTTCAGGGCCATAAAGAGCCTCCAAAGATGTTGAGTGAACCTCTGAGACACAAACACAGATACGATCTCACATCAAAGGGGCTTCATAGAGATGTTAACACACCAACAGTGTCTTCATAATCCCAGGGTGTTAAACCTGTAATGCTGAACATGTGGGAGATATTTGCTTCAACAGATCAGATTCAGCAAATCCTAATACCTTTCATATGATTCATGAAGGCTCTCCAGATTATTTTGGAGACTGAAAGTGAATGAATTTGTTGCCTTTCTGAAATTAGACGTCGTCTGTGTGGAGACGCTGCCAGCTGTGCCTGAACCCACCCGGCTGTCCTGGAGCCCCCCGCAGGATGTGGCGGTGTGGGACATCAACAACTGTGTCCTGCAGGACGGACAGATCATCATCCCACGAGAGGAGGAGGTGCACACACACGCATGCACACACATTATTGGTGTAATTATACAGTTTACTCAGGACACTTTTTATATTAAACTACAATTACTATGTTATTTTCTATAAAACGTGGGAAGGGATGTAATGTGGGATTTTCTATGAAAAACTGTGGGCTGGTGGTGGTCCAGTTGCAGGATACTCACCTATGGGCCGAAAAGCCGTAGGTTCGAATCCCTCCTCCAGCTCTATCACCAGTGTGTTCCTTAAGCCCAAGTTTTGCCGTAAATGTAATATCATCAATAGCACTCTGTTTTTTTTTCCCAGCTTCTTCTTATTCTACCAAATTTCATTGAGCTCTGTCCTGAGTGTGGTGTTTAAACTCTGCTGTGTTTATTTGTCCCCCAGCCAGTAATGCGTATGAGGAACCGGGCCAGCAGCTGTCTGTCTAGTCTCAGCCTGCAGAACCTCACCGAGAGCCACACCAACCTGGGTTAGTGGTCCTTTATCAGTCTCCTTGTTTAGGGCGCAATTTACCTCCCACACCAGGTCAAATAAACCCACAGTGTTCAAGACGTGAGGGGACAGAACCCTCGTCCAGAACCCTGAGCTCCATCTCGGCCATTAGAACAGGAGATAAAGAAACTTGTGCTGTGATGTTTCGTTCAGAGAGGAAATAGCTGATGTGATTTTGCGTACGTGTGGCCACAAAATTGTTTCCTCTAAATTTTGGGAGATCATATCATCACAGCTGGGTGTTCCAGGCCCCTCAGTCAAACTCTGTCGGATCTCCTCAAAGCAAGCACCAGGCTCAAGACTACAGAACCTTAACCACAGTTCTCAGCTTGATTCAGAAGCTGACGGTGATCCTGCAGAGATGGGTTTCAGGCGGTGGATTGTTTGTGGTGGGGGGCTGGGTAAGCATTTTTTTCAGTTTACATAGTCTGTCATTTTTTTGACCAATTTAAAAGGAGCCGCTGTGGTGAAACGGTAAATTCAGAAGATTGTTCTGTTCATTTCAGACAGGTTCCTCAGAAATCTGCAATGATACCTTGTTATAAATGGGTTGGTTTTGCTGTTTTACAGAGCGACTTCTAATGAGCACTCTTTTAATGATTATACTCTAATGAGGAGCTCTTCTAAATGTACAATAACTGTTTTCGACACACAGACAGTTACTCAGCAGTTGGTACTCTGACATCAGACCACATCCTGTAACACGGTCAGACTGAGCCTTCTTGGTTTATAGCGGATGCCTATCTGATTACAGCAGAGCTCTGTAGGCACTGAACTTTTGTAAGGCTCATATTCTGATCATTTTTTAAAGAGAATGTACAGCACTGTGCAAAAGTCTTAAGCCCTTTCTTTTCTTTTGGCTGCTCCCATTTAGGGGTCGCCACAGCAGATCATTTGTTTCCATTTCTTCTGGTCCTCCTTCATACTGACCACCTGCATGTCCTCTCTCACCACATCCATAAACCTCCTCTTTGGTCTTCCTCTTCTCCTCTTTCCTGGCAGCTCCATCCTCAACATCCTCCTTCCAATATAATCATTGTCTCTCCTCTGCACACGTCCAAACCAACACAACCTTGCTTCTCTAACTTTGTCTCCAAAATTTCTAACCTGATCTGTCCCTCTAATATACTCATTTCTAATCCTGTCCATCCTCGGCACATCCAACCAACATCTCAACATCTTTAACTCTGACACCTCCAGCTCCGCCTCCTGCCTTTTCATCAGTGCCACCGTCTCCAACCCATACAACATAGCTGGTTTCACTACTGTCCTGTAAACCTTCCCTTTCACTCTTGCTGGTCCCCGTCTGTCACAGATCAATCCTGTCACTTTTCTCCACTCACTCCAACCTGCTTGCGCTCTTTTCTTCGCCTCTGTTCCACACTCACCACACTCACACTCTCTTCCACACTCACACTGTAAGTATTTAATTTTTTAACCTGTAAGAGGTATTAACCTTTGTCACCTCTACTCCCTCCATCCTCACCACTCCACTGTCCACTCTTTCATTCACACTCATGTATTCTGTCTTTGACCTCCTCACTTTCATTCCTCTCTTCTCTAGAGCAGATCTCTACCTCTCCAGGTTCTCCTCAATCTGCAGATCACAATATCATCAGGAACATCATTGTCCATGAGGACTCCTGTCTAACCTCATCCGTCAACCTGTCCAATACTGATCCATGATGTAATCCAACCTCTACCTTAAATGCATCCATCACACCTACTGCAGATTTCACCACTGTCACACTTCCTCATACAAAACAACTATTCTTCTCTAGGCACCCTGTCATCTGCTTTCTCCAAGTCCACAAAAACACAAGGCAACTCTTTCTATTTACTTCTCTATACTTATTCTTGAAAACTGGTACCAGTACCAGTACACCAGTACTCTACACATCTCCACTCCTCAGGCATCCTCCATGCTTGCACAGGTACATTATCTGGACCTGCAGCCTCTCCATTCTTCATCCTCTTCATTGCTGCCCTTACTGCCATCTTGCTTATTTGCTGCACTGCCTGGTTTACTATCCTCAGATCATCCAAACCATCCAATCTTCTCTCTCTCTCATTCTCTTTATTCATCAATCCCTCAAAGTATTCCTTCCATCTGCTCAACATGCTCTGTTCCCCTCTTAGTACATTTCCATGTTCATCCTTTATCGCCCTGACCTGCTGCACATCTTTCCCAGATCTGTCTCTCTGTCTAGCCAATCGATAAAGGTCCTTTTCTCCCTCCTTACTGTCCAACCTCTCATACAATTCACCAAACACCTGATCTTTAGTCTTCGGCACTGCTTTCTTCGCCCTGCGGTTCATCTCCTTGTACTACTGTCTACTTTCTTCATCTCTCTGATTGTCCCACTTCTTCTTCACCTCCCTCTTCTTCTGTGTGTGGATTAACCAACAAAAAACAATCAGGCTGCTCAGGTACAGGGACTGAACTGAAAATGAGAGACAAAAACTTTCTCCTTCAGGAAGAACTTATTCACATATTAAATATACAAGAACATCTGGCACTTTGGAAGAAAATCTGGAGAATTTGGGTTTCTTGACTTTCGTACAGAGCTGTAAATTTAATATACAGTCCCTGATATTTAAACGAAAGTCTATGATGAATGTATTTCATGTGAAAGTGCTGTGAAGGGGAAGTGACTGTGCTTCCTGTGATGGTTTAAATGAATTTGCTCTTTAATGGTGATGGTTTAATCCTCCCTGCATCACATGAAACTTTACCCAGAAAAACACCACACCCTCACAAACACACACGCTGTTTTCTCTAAAAATGAGTTAAGGTCCAGGCTTCAGGATGGCTACCCTGCTTAACACACTTTAATAGAGAGTAGCAGAGTGTTGTACAGGGTCAGACGTAAATAAACAAGCTGTCGAAGTGGGTGAGGGTCATTCTTATCGCAGGTAGTGGAGGGAGGTTCTCCAGGATCTTCTGTTTCACTTCGCTCATCATCCAGCATTCAGAACAGAATTAGAGTTAGTGTTCGTCGCCAAAAGTCCAAGCCCACAGGTGGAAATATTGTAATATTGAATATTACTGAACAACAGGGGGAAGCGGTGACCTAGTGGTTAGGGCATTGGCTGCGTGATCGGAGGATCGGGGGTTCGAACCCCTTCCCAATATGTTGCCCTAGGGTACCCTTGAGCAAGGTGCCGTCCCCGTCATGCTCCTCCCTGCAATGGGCTGGCAACCTTCCCCTGTGTTCCCCGTCCTTCGCCCTGGGTTGGTCTCCAGCACTCCCCCGCAACCCCGTTTGGGACAAGCAGTAGAAAATGATTGACTGACTGACTGAACAACAGGACAGTCTGAGGTGTGTGATGATTAAGACATGCAGGAGGGGGACAAGTAAGTGGTGGGGCTTGAGTTTTCTTTGCTTGTTTATATATTAGACAGTTAAAATAAGATAAGTCACTGTCACTTTAAAAGGAGGGATCTGGCAGGATCTGAACACCACCTTTATCAGTAACCCTGTTTGGCTGTGTGTTCTCCAGAATGTACCCCTGACCATGTGGCTCCAGCAAGCGCCCCCAAACCAAAAGGCCAAGTGGGAGGAGTGAGGGTCAGTACCTGTTCATTGATAAATCTCTTATCACTTAACCACTAAGAATAGGTTTCCAATTCTCCTCACCTCTTTCTCACGTCTTTCTGTCCTATATGCACTGCTAGGCAAAGATCAAGCGTCATTTACAGGGTGAAAATAAGAAAAAGCTGAGCAACACACAGATCAATACTGTCGGACTTCTCGGAAGGTACAGTGTAACTCCATCACCATTGACCACATTGCATTCAGAAATGGAAGTTTTATTCATCAGTAGGTACAGAACATGAAACATCTCACTGCTTTATCAGGTCTGGCTCTCGAGAGTCCCTGTCCATTCCTGTGAGTGTTGTAGAAAGTCTGGATCTGAGCACCGACCGCACCACTGTCATCCGGCCGGTTCACAGCTCCATTCTGGGCGAGAAATACTGCTTTGAGGTCATAAACTCAGAGAACAACCATTGCTTTGGATGCAGTTCAGCTGCAGAAAGAGACAGATGGATTGAAAACTTGAGACGTGCCGCTCAACCAAATAAGGTACGAAGTAGACAGTGTTGTCTCACTTCTTTCAGAAAGGAATTTGGTCTCTGAATTTTATTAATATGTATAAAATGAATGATTCCTGCCTAGGACAACTGCGAGCGTACAGAGAACTCCCTTAGCCTCTGGGTTAATGAAGCTAAAGATCTTCCACCAAAGAGGCGCTACTACTGTGAGGTTTATCTGGATGGCACCCTGTTTGCTCGTACCAGCAGCCGAGCTGTGGGCAAGTCGTACCATTCGTCACACCAAGCGAGTGACTGTACCTCTGGTGGGGGTGCCGGTGGAAGTGGAAATCAAGGCGGATGCCAGCTCTTCTGGGGGGAGCTGTTTGAGCTGGACAATCTCCCCCCTGTCTCGCAGGTCACCCTGCACCTTTTCCGTGAAGATGATCCCAAGAAGAAGCGGCACTCAAAGGATGAATCTTTCATGCATCCTCTGGGCAGTGTGGCGCTGTCCTTGGCAGATATAAAAGGACGGGCTTTCCAGGAGAAATGGTACCCCCTCATTCCATACAAGCCCTCCGGGACCACTGGAGTGAAGGACCAACTGGGACCGCAAGCTTCGCTCCGGGTAAAGGCCCGCTTCCAAAACCTTCTGGTGCTGCCGATTGAAAAGTACAAGGAATTTGCAGAATATTTAACTGTGGGTTATGTGGAGATGTGCAGCAACCTGGAGCCCCTCCTGAACGTCAGGGACAAGGAAGAACTAGCAGGAGCTCTTGTACATGTGCTTCAGAGCATCGGAAAAGCGAAGGTAAATCCCCAGTGACGTCTGTGTGGTTAGACAATAAAGTGTCCCTTGCCTCTTTCAAGCATGTCATTATTTCTTCCATTTCCAGGAGTTCCTGATTCACCTGGGCAGTTCTGAGGTTCAGCGTTTAGGAGAAAATGAGGCTCTGATCTTCAGAGAGAACACACTGGCCACCAAAGCTATAGATGAATATATGAAACTGGTTGGGCAGAAGTATCTCATTGACACGCTTGGTGAGAAAAGTTTTTTTAATTTAAAATCACTTTTGAACTAATAATAGGAATTATTTTCCAAACCTAAAATACAGTATTTTTTTCTCCATGTTTTCTTTATTCCAATTTTTGTGTCGTCGAATAGGGGACTTCATCGCTAGACTCTACACTTCATCAGAAAGTTGTGAAGTAGATCCACGGAAATGCTCTGCATCTGATCTCCCCATCAATCAGCAGCACCTAAAGAAGACATGCAGTGAAGTGGTGCAGCAATTCACTGAGATGCACAGGTGATACACAAAGAATAAGAAAAGACATCTGGATATAAAGCCAGTAGTAAAATAATCATAAATAAGTGTTATGACTTTTCACACTGATCAAAACCCACAGCCCACACTTTTCTGGCAGCTCATTTCCTGTGGAACTGAATGAGATCTTCTCCAGCTGGGTGTCAGAATGTGAAGAACGAGGGCATGGAGAAATAGGGCACCGCCTCATCACCTCATCACTGTTCCTGAGGTTCCTCTGTCCTGCTATCCTCAGCCCTTCACTGTTCGGACTCACTCAACCCTACCCTGAACCAAATACCCTGCGGACACTTACACTCACTGCCAAAGTCATACAGAACCTTGCCAACTTCACTTTGTGAGTAAACCTTTAAAGGCAGATCCACTCGATTCACCTGTGTAGACCTACATCATGAACTGAATTCCTGCGTGTTGACAGTGTTCAACTGAAACTTTCCTAAAGGCCAAAAGAGCAAAGTCTAGGCAAAAGTGTCACATTCCCATCTGTCTCTGTTGCAGGTTTGGGGAGAAGGAGGAATACATGCTCTTCATGAATGATTTCCTGGAGCAGCACTGGGAGCTTATGACGGAGTTTCTGCAGAGGGTGTCGAATCCTGACAGTGAGCTGGACATGGCTCGCTTCGATGGTTATGTTGACCTGCCTTTACGCCTTGCAATTCTTCACAGCCTTCTAGTGGACATCATCTCTCCCATGAAACAGGTGGAAAAGTTCATTTTATTACCCAAGGCTCCAGCTCTGGGTTCAGTCTCATCAGTGGGACTATTGAGATCTTCGATAAACAATTTCACGTTTTCACACACACACAAATGTCCCCCTTCATCAGAATGTAACTCGTCACACAAAACATATTAAGTGCCTGAAGTTTTCTCTGTAGGCCAATGAGATGCAAGGCTTACATTTGCAACATGGCTTATTCTGGTTTTCACTTTCTCTCAGGAAACCAAAGACAACTTACAGCCCCTTCCATCGATCCTGAACCAGATCACAGAGCACCTGGGACCCAATGCTCCCCGAATCATTTGCAGTAGGTGAGACAGTGACTCAATTGATGAAAAATTTTATCAGAAATTTCGGACTATTCACTTCAGATACGCAGTCACTCTTCTAATGTAAAGATGTTCTCACAACCAAAGTTTCAGTCCTGGACAGCAGAAGCCTACATACGTCCCCCCACGAGACCTGGCCAAGTACAGTCCGCTGAATAAATCCCTGCAGCACCTGCCCATAGATTCCAAACCTAGCCTCAGCAAAGACAAGCAGAGGAAACAGGTGACGAGGACTCAGAGTGTTCCGGCACGGCATCAGCGCCACCTGCCAAAGAGAACCATCAGCAATGAAGACCTGTCTACAAAGAAACCAGAGCTACAACCTGAAGAGGGTGCCAGTCCCCCCATGGATATTTCATCACCACAGACTGTGAGTCAGAGCTCTGCTCAGCTCAATCAAGCCTCATCCAATGGTCGAACATATATTTTTTGGGATATCTGGATACGAACACAGTAACAGTCAATATTCTTTTATCCTTGTTTGTACAGGATACCCGGGTCAAAGCCCCACCTGCTCCAGTTCCTTGGATTAAAGTAAGCAAGGAACCATATCAGACAGAAACGGAACAGGAGGAGTTAAGCCTGCTGGATAAGGTATGTTCATTCAGTCAACCTGTACCTCAGTTAAGAGCTTGGAATGTAAAGATGTTGAGAAGCTACAGGGCATTTTGGAATGGAAGGTTGTTCAGATGGGGGTTGGTGTTTTGTCAGCACGGGCAGGAGTTGTCTGAGCTCCGACTGGGAGTGGAACAAGTGGCAGAGCGTGAGCTGGAGATGGCGAAGCGTCTGGAGGACTTCATCATCCAGAGTCAGGACCAGAACACACAGCTCCAGGCCGAGGTGCTGGAGCTCAGGAACCTTCTAGCAATGCGTGAAGAACAGCTTGCCAGCGCAACTTTCAGGTAAAGAATACCAGGATAAAAATGAGCAAACAGACGTATGGAGGGATGAGTGTATAAAGTACACTTCATCTTCTCAGGTTGACGATGTCGAACGACCGACTAGAGTTGAACTTTTCCACCAGGGGGCGCTGTGCTGTTCTAGTGAGCTTATAAATAAGGCCTCAAACTGCACTGTCTATGTGTAGATGAGCTGAAGGTGCAGTGTCTCTGTTTCAGGCTGGGGGTTATAGAGGAGGAGCGAGAGGAGGACGAGAGGAAGCTGAGTGTCGCTCTGGCTGCAGCAGAGCGAGTGAATATTTTGGTAAGTGCTGGAGGTGGGCTGTTGAACAGAAAAACATCTTCTTCCACACAGAACATGCCATGTGGTTCATCTTTCACTCGTGTTTCAGGAGGAACAGTTTGCTGGCCTGCTGAAGGACAGGCAGCAGCTCGCCGTCACCCATAATGATGGTCTGAGGACGTCCTATATCGCCACCTAACAGTGTCAAGCTATGTGTGTAATACTGCCTGATGACCCGCTTCCTATATGATTAGCTGATGTGAGTGTGAACTTGTCCATGTCCGCTGCTGTCCTCCGCCTGCAGAGACATCAGGGGGAACCCACTGTTTAACATTTGTAGATGGCAGTGCAGTTGGAGGAATGGTTTGTTGAAAAATCAGAGAGACAGAGTTCCACTGAGTCCAGAAGTGGTGGATCAGCTGAGATGAGACAATTTTATTAGTTTTCATGAACTAAACTCCAGACAAACCTCGGTGCTGGTGTTCAGACAAATCTGGGATCAAATTCCTTCATATTTATGTTCTAGATCAGCTCCTGAAAACACACCCTGGTGTGAAAAAAGCCTGGAGTGTAGTTGATGTTTGTCTCTGACAGTGAGTCCTACAGTGTCCTAAACCACACCCACAAGTCTGTTCCATCAAAAGTTTTCCTTTTAAAAACCGTTTGCATGACTTTTTCTGTGTTGCTGATAAAACATTCATGAATAAACATGTTTAAATGTTATTTTATTTCCTCTATTATTGTTATAGTGTCTGCTGCAAGTGAAAGTGACAACTTGTCATTGTGAATACACATCTGTATTTCACCCATACACACACACACACACACACACACACACACACAGCAGGGGGCAGCTATTGAAAGTGCCCAGGGAGCAGTGATGGGATGGTGGAAACCGACTGATCTGGGTTTCAAACCCACAACTTTCCAATCCTGTGGCCAACTCTCAAAACACTAAGCCACCATGAAGGAACGTGGATCTAAAATGATTAAAGATGACTAAAGATTGTCCAGCAGAGAAACATACACAGGACCTGAAAGTCCAGACAAACTGGAAAGAAAAAAAAAAAAGATGAAGTTACTGCTTTTTCAAACTTTTATCAAGCTGAACCAGAACAATGAGTAAAGTCATCTAATTTTCCCACTTTAGTCATTAATGTTAATTATCGTAATGAAACTGCATTAAATAGTTTAAGCATAATTTGCCTCCACAATCTCCTCATTCATTTGGGAATTTTGGAACAATGTCAAGTTAACTTTATTTATGTAGCAGTAGCTGGAAGACTGTCCCAGAGACGGGGGCTGTGAATGAAAAGTCTTCCCCCTGTTGTCGATTTCAAAATTCTGGGAATTGTTCGAAAACCAGCACCTTGTGATCTAAGTGAGCGTGAAGGTTCATAACGAGAAATAAGCTTGGTGAGATACTCGGGAGCGAGACCGTTTAGGGCTTTGTAGGTTAGCAGTAAAATTTTATAGTCAATGCAATGTCACACCTGAGTTGACCGTGTTCTAGTGCAGGTCCAAAATATTTAGCTTTAAGCTATTTTCAAAGATGGTCCAGAGCACAGCGCCACCTGGTGTTGAATCAGGGCTCATGTCCCAGCACTCTTCACTGTCCTCCACTGTCGCCCCATGAATCAAACTCAGTCCATGTACATTGGATCTGCCCCCAACTGTTTAAACTCCATCATACAGACTGATCCTCCATCTCCTTCATTACACTCCTCTAAGGGATGCTGTCCACAATCACCCACCTTGACACAAGGACATCTCAGTCCACACTGTTCTCATTCTCTATACCCCGACTGTGGAACCAGTGAACACCCTCAGACCCTGACACCCCTCTCTAACTTCCAGCTTATTTGTTATGAGAACCTCAAACATCTCCAACACATCAATACCCCCAACTTGCACTCACCACTTCACCTGCTCACCCCAAGTCACACTCATTCACCACTTTAACTCACACTCACCCATAACTTCACTTATTCACCCCCAGCTCACACTCCCACACACAGCCTTGCTCGAGGAAACCTCGGGCCCAGTCCCTAAACACTAGGACTCCGCTGCCCCCAAAAAACTCTTGTTGGTGAAAGTGGGATTCGAACGCACGTATTCAAATTTTGGACTAAAACTGAACCCGTTCATGGTGGAGGGTCAAAGAAAAGTGATTTAGTGCAGATGGACAATTTTACATTTACAGCATTTAGCAGACGCTCTTCTCCAGAGTGTCTCCATGTCCTGAGTACAGGGACAGTCCCCCCCGGAGACACTCAGGGTTCAGGGTCTCAGGGACCCAGTGGTGGTAGTGCTGGAGGTGGGATTGAACCTGGGACCTCTTGATCCACAGCCAAGTGTCCAAACACTAGACCACCGCCACCATCATCACCGGTCCACAGAGACACGTGCAGGGAAATAAAGTGCACAGATGTGAGTTCCAGAAGTGAATTTTGAAGGGTGTTCCTCTCTTGCAGGGTGCTGGTGGTCTAGTGGTGGTACTTGCCTACGGACCTCTGGATCAAGAGGTCCCCGGTTCCTAGCATCCAGCACTACCACCACTGGGTCCCTGAGTGTCTCCAGGGGGACTGTCCCTGTAATTAGGACATGGAAGTCGCTCTGGATAAGAGCGTCTGATAAATGCCGTAAATGTAAATCTTGCAGGGTTCTTGCTCGATTGCTTCTGTCTGATAGATGTGCGGTTCGACTGTGCTGAGGTTGATGAAGACGGCCTGCCGCCCACGGCGCACAAAAACAAACGCGAAGTCTCACCGTGGAGGTAATCAAATCGAGCTTTTAGAAACTAAAACATCATCAGAAAACATATCTACAGGACATTGGGGTGTGTGGTGTGCGGGCTGTGTCCCGCTGGGTTTGATAGATTGTCTGAAAGAGGGAGCATTAACAGGGTTAGCTTCGTGCTAAGCTAATAGCATGTGCTTGTAGCTGGTGATTTTAGAAGAATTTAGTGGGTTAAGTGAGGCAGATCAGTGGTGTTTATATAACGTAGTGCAATGTGACGTTGATTTCTTTTCACCGCCTTATTTGTCCAACTGGTCCGTTCCACCTTAAATGGTGCAGCTGCTCAGTAAATGTGTCAGCTGATGCAGAGGGACGGAAACCCCCAAAAATGTTCCCAAATTCTCTGTTCAGGTCAGGAAGGGACTGAGGGATGGAAAAGGCTCCAGAAACAGCTGGGAAGAGCGCAGACAGCTGTTCCATCAGCATGATCCAGCCTGGACCTTCACCAGGACCTGAGGACGCTGAAGGTGAGTGCACCTGTGGGAAGGTGCTCGCTGTGTTCATCGTGTGTGTGTGTTGAGAGTGGCTCTGTGTTTTCGGCAGGTGGGGTGCACCTGTGTGAGGTGTGCGGCGGGTGTTTCGAAACGAAGCGGGGACTTTCCAGCCACTGCCGCTCTCACCTGAGACAGCTGGGTGTGGCTGTGTCCGACAGCAGCGGCGCTCCCATCCACCTGCTGTACCAGCTTGTCCTCCAGAGGGACGGAAAGCTGCCCTTCTCCTCTGGCCAGGTACATGAGACCCCCAGAAAGTTCAGGGCGCTGCAGGTCCCCAGGAAGAATTCAGCATCCAAACTGAAGATCAGAATTTCAACACTGGTGAAGAAGAAGTACAGCAAGTGTCCCACAGCGCAGACAAGCTCCGGCAAACTCACCAAGACCTGTAAGGTGCCCAAGAAAGGTCCTGCATCCCCAGTTCCATCTCCGTGCCACACTCCCACCTCCTCCAAACCACTCTGGGCGCCACAGGAAACGGATGCCCCGCTGGACCTCAGTGAGTCTCGACCTCAGTCCCCTCAGTTTTGGGGGTCCAGGACTTTGGGCCCAACATCAGATTAAAAAACACAAATATTTACTTTTCCTCATTTCAAGGACACTTCTATCCAGAGTGACTGAGGTCACAGTGAGAGCCTTACATTAAACACCACATAATGACAAATCCCCACGTCTGCCTGTCCTCCGCATGTCCTCTCTCACCACCTCCATAAACCTCCTCTTTGTTCTTCCTCTTCTCCTCTTTCCTGCCAGCTCCATCCTCAACATCCTCCTCCCGATATACTCCTCGTCTCTCCTCTGGACACGTCCACACCAACACTTGCTGCTTTCACTTTGTCTCCAAAACGTCCAATCTGAACTGTCCCTCTAATATACTCGCCATTTTGAAAAAGCAGTCTACCTTTTACTTAAAAAAAAAAAAAAGGGTGTGCCCAAACTTCTGGCCTGTATTTTTTTTGTGTGTGAGTGTGTGTGTTTGTTTTTTGTTTGTAAATCTAAGTATTGTAGTGTGTGATTTTCCTGCAGTGGCGATGACAGATGCCTCTCTAAGGGACAATGTCCCCGTGTGTGAGTTGTGTGGGGCGTGGTATGAGACGCGGAAGGGTCTGTCCAGCCACGCCCGGGCGCACCTTCGGCAGTTTGGTGTGGAGCTCGACTCTAAAGGTTCACCGATCGACGTTCTGCACCACCTGCTGCAGAGGGAGGATCATCGTCGGGGGGGCAGCCCGAGGCACCTTGAGGACTCCCAGGGCTCCTCCCCCGCCCCCCCCATACCTTCCCTGCACATCCACCCACCATCCTCACCCCCACGGGAGACCCTGCACACTGCCCCCATCGTCCCCCCTCCACCCAAAAAGCTGAAGAGCTCTCCCACCATGGTGCCTTTCGGCCTGAAGGTGCAGCGGAAAGGTGAGTTCAGTCTGACCATCCCAAACCACACCCACAGCTCCGCCTTAAGGGTGGGCACTTGAGGACTGTGTGTGATGAGATGATTGACAGTGATGTTCTCTCGGTACTAAGGGGATTCATCAAAGGACGTGAGCTGTGAGTTCTGCCACGAGAAGTTTAAGAAGAGTCAGAGTCTGGCGAGCCACGCCCGCGGTCACCTGCGCCAGCTCGGCATCACTGACTGGACCGCCCACGGGTCGCCGATGGCAACGCTTAGAGAACTGATGGTCCGCCGCGGAGTGACAAGTTTACCCAAGCCTCAAACACTGCCCGCAAAGCACAGTTCCACACCCTCAAAACTCCATTTCTCACCGGCAAAGGCACCAGCTCTGCCCACGCAGCCGAACAGCCCACCTTCAAAGCCTCTTTCTCCACCTTTAACCCTACTTGCCACACCCACAAAGCCCTTAACCCCTCCCACAAAGCACCACACTTCACCCCCGAATCCCCTATCTCTGCCCCCAAAGCCCTTGGCCTCCTCAGCCTCTCCCCCAACATCTGCACCGCTGCCTCTGTCTTCAGCTCCACCCACTCCTGGCTCCGCCCCTGCGCCCCCGGGCCCCACCCCTCCCAAAGTGCCCAAGGCCCGGAAGGGCTCCCGGTTTGTGGTTTCCAGACCTAAGGATGAGCCGGTGGAGATCTCTGTAACAGAACCCAAACCCAGGAGCAGCACTGCACCGGTACCAACTGCACCCGGGTCCGGCAGCGCTCAGAACCACACAGGCACGTCCCACTTCCACACTTTCTCCATAAAGACACCAGATCAAAACTACAGAGCTGTGGGGGAACCTGTCCAAGCACTTTCTGGGAGAAATACACACACACACACAGACACACTCACTCACACACACTCACACAGACACACTCACTCACACACACTCACACGGACACATTCACTCACACGGACACATTCACTCACACACTCACACGGACACACTCACTCACACGGACACACTCACTCACACGGACACACTCACTCACACACCGGACCTCACTCCACACACCTCCCCACACAGACACACTCACTCACACACCTCCCTACGGACACATTCCCACTCCACCACGGACACATTCCTTACACCTCCACGGACACTACTCACTCCTGCAGTTTCCTCCCACCCCGGACACACTCCTCTACGGACACCTCACTCCACACCTCACACAGACACACTCACTCCACACACCTCACACACAGACACACTCACTCACTCACTCACTCACTCACTCACTCACTCACGGACACACTCACTCCACGCGACACACTCACTCCACACACTCCACACAGACACTCACTCCCACACTCCACGGGTTGTTCACTCCCTGCGGACACATTCACTCCACACACTCCTGCGGACACCTCATACGGACACACTCACTCACCACCCGGACACCTCACTCCTCCACAGACACACTCACTCCACATTCCACGGACACATTCCACTCCTGCGGACACATTCCTCACACTCCCTCACGGACACACTCACTCACACGGACACACTCACTCACACGGACACACTCACTCACACACACTCACACAGACACACTCACTCACACACACTCACACAGACACATTCACTCCCACACACTCCACACGAGACACACTCCAACACTCCTGGACACACTCACTCACACACACTCCCACACAGACCACTCCTCCACACCTCACACAGACACACTCACTCACACACACTCACACAGACACACTCACTCACACACACTCACACAGACACACACTCCTTACACTCACACAGACACATTCACTCCACACAGACACATTCACACACACACTCACACACAGACACACACTCATACACACACACACGGACACAGACAGTCACTTTCATGAAGTTCATGAAGTTTGTTTTAATCGATTGAGCTCAATGCTGTAATTCTGACTGTCCCAGTTAAAGTAGTGTGTGTTCAGGTCAGGTGGGTGATGAGTTGAAGCCTGAGAATGTGTGTGTGTGTGTGTGTGTGTGTGTGTGTGTGTGTGTGTGTGTGTGTGATCTGATCTGATCTGATCTGCGTGTCCCTCAGTGGGGAAGTTGGAGCTGGACACGGGGACGCTGCTACGATGTGATTACTGCAGTGACACCTTTGAGAGCCGTAAAGCCCTGTCCTGCCACGCCCGCGCTCACCTGCGCCAGCTGGGGGTCAGGTGGTCATGTCGCCAAGCCCGGCCCGACACCCTGAACGAGCTCAGGTTGAGGGAGGGGCTGATGCAGGGGTCAGAGGTCAAATCGGAGATCTGCACCTTGTGGAGGAAAACAAACTCTTCACCACGAACGTTCACGCCGTCGCCCGTGGATGCCCTGCGAGACAGAACGGAACCGCTGGACACCACGGATCCAGGTAAACAACCAGACCTGGTCAACCTGGACTGGACTGTGAGGTTCTGTCCACCTTGCCGATCTGTGTGTGGCATGCGCTGGGGTTGGAAGCGACCTGTGACCTGTGTGGGTTTGATTTTGAGAACCGGAAGGCTCTGGCGAGTCACGCACGAGCTCATCTCCGGCAGCAGGGGTGGACTGGCACCTGAGCGGCTCGCCGTGAGGCGCTGGCGAGTGGATGAAGAAGAACCGACCAAAGTGGCAGAACTGCACATACGCTACATGCGGGGGGACCTGCCACTTGTCGTCAAGAAGGTGCGAGAGGAGTTCTAGACACGTTCCTGACAGTTTAGCAAGATTACAGTCTTTTATAAAGTATAGTCCTTCAGAGTGAATACAGACTTAAAAGAAAAGAAATGAACAGAATTAAAAACCAGACTGAAAAAAACAAAACATTTAAAAGTGAAAGAATAAAGCGATTTAGAATTAAGGATGGGGTTCTGTTGGGAGATCTGACTTAGCAGAACCAACAGAGATTATTCTCAGGTTTTCCATTTTGGATATGGTGTTGTGTGTTAGCTGGCCTGTGGATTTCGTTAAGAAACAACAGAACAGAAACAAGTAGATGCTCTTTGAAGCCAGAACTTACTGATCTGATTCTGCTGGTCTTGAGGTTCTCATTAGGCAGTTTCTCTGCAGCACAGACAGATGGGTGGGTCAGTGCTGTTGAGTGATTGTAGAACATTAATAACAATGATGTGTTTTATGAAGGTTCTGGACAGGTTTAGGAAGCGGTTCTGGGGCTGTTCTGTTTCCTCTATGCTCCAAACTAAACTTGAAATATAGTTTAAATTTAGAAGCCATCAAAAAAATGTATGAAAAGTTAAACTAAAGGCGAAAACCAGCAAAGGCACAGCAGACAAGCATCAGGAGATCAGTTTATCGGCAGGCTTCACCTTTTCAGTTCAGATACACACTTTACAGGCGCTGCACACACACACACACACACACACACCTCTCTCTCTCTCCATTACATTACAAACTGTGACGTTTGTTTGTTTCTCCCCACAGAGGAGTTCTTCGTCCCCCCACCCCTCCCTCTCTGAACTTGAGTCTGCTCGTCCTGGGCCGGCCCGAGAGGTCAAAGGTCTTTCCTCCACATCTGCTCTGAAGGCAAATCAGCACATACAGCTACACACCTCAGCCAGAGGTAATACACACACACACGTGCGCACACACACTCTACAGCATAGTAAGATCCAAAAACAGGAGTGTGTACAGTGTGTGACATGTTAAGTAAGGTAATGTGTGTGTTGTGCAGGTTGTGAGAGGCGTCCTGCAAACACCTCTCTCATAGTGTTGGCAGAAGTGGGGCCTCTGAAGCCACGGGTGGGAAACGCCCCCTCTCTGATGCCACGCCCACCAGAGAGCAGCCTGGTGAGACTGGTGGGGAAAGTGTATTCGCTAAAGTGCAGGTGAGACACAGACATGTATGCATATAAACATGTATACACACACAGAGTTCAGGTGTGTGTGTGTGTGTGTGTGTGTGTGTGTGTGTGTGTGTGTGTGTGTAGATTCTGTGAGGAAGTGTTTAGAGGTCCTCTCTCTGTGCAGGAGGATTGGCTGATTCACCTGCGGCAGCACATCCTCAACCTCAAGCAGGACCCCACCCCTAACCCCACCCCTAACCCCACCCCTGCGCCACATAGCTCCACCCCCACACCTCAGAGCTATGTCCCCACACTGCCTCATACAGACACGGTGCAGTTGTTAGGCCCACAGGCTGTTTAGGGGTGGGAGAGCCCTGCTCGTTACCATAGCAACGTCCTGAGTGCTGCTCCATGGCGCCCTCTGTGAGAGGTTTATACTGAGACGCTGCTAAAGGGGGGAGGACCACTCTGAGACTCCGCCTTGTTTTACTGGGGGTTTCTTTTCTTTTTTTTAATCTTTTAGCAGATTTTACTTCTCTTCCTGTTCTTGAAATATGAGCTTTTTACATTCAAACTATTTTTCTGAAGATCTGTGGCACATTTCACTGATTGTGTGAGATAGAGAGCTCTGTTAGAAGTTAGAATGGATTTTAAGGTTCATGCCAAAATAAAAGAAATTCCTTTATATTTGAGTGTTTCTCTCTCTCTCTCTCTCTCGTGTGTTAATGAGGGTTAACTGGGTCTGTGGTTTGTTGTGTTTATGGAACAGTCTGTCTGTGCCTGTCTGTGTATCTGAGTGTAACCCGGCCCGGTCCGTTTCCCTGCACTCAGTCCAGTTTTTAAAGGTGGAGCTGGAACAGCATGTGCTGCCCTCGACTCCCAGATCAGCTTTCACACTCCAGCTATTTCGGCTCTGCTGGACAGAGGAGTGTTACAGAACCAACCGCACTTCACCCCACACACACACACACACACACACACACACACAGGTCAGGAAGGTTGAGGGGTCTTTAGGTGTTTGACTTCCAGTCAGACTTGCTGTCTGTTCAGTAGCTCAGACTTGAGGCAGTAATTTATCCACAAATAACTGACTAGACTCACCCCTAAATTCTAAACTCACCCCTGAACTAAATGCTGCTGCTGGTTTTCAATCAACAGGGAACAAACTCTGTTTTGGTTCCATCACCAGATTTTGAAACATTTGACCAAAAATAAATTGCCAAGCTCACATTTTTCTTTTGTTTTTTTTTTTTTCTTCAGCAGAAACTGCAAAAGTGGGGTAGGTTTCCTGTTCTATCTCCAGTCTGTAGCTTCTCCTAGGGTGTGTGTTCTGCAAGAAAGTGACTCTGAGCCACTGTTCCTCATACAGTCACCTGGGCAGGGATGGGACCCGGACTTTACTAAAGATTCTGTCACCAAAAGTACAACACAGCGTCCTGGAGAGACACTGCCACAGCTCCGCCCCGAATGACACAATTTCATTTCAATGTTTAATAAACTCTGTAAAGTAACGACGCAGTTTTGGCAGTCGATGAGCAGGCCTGTCCAGCTGGGATGGAGCCAAACACCAGCGAGGACACACTGCAGGGAATGTTTTCTGGAGGACCTGCAGATCATTCTGAAGAACACGCAGACCTTTAATGCAGCTGGACACTCCCCAAGAGGGGCAGTGATTTAATAAAAGTTGAAAAATAATTTATAGGTGAGTGACGCAGCATAGTGTCCAGTTTCTCCCAGAATCCCCAGAAACTGTAGAGCTTCCCATCGCCTCTAACGATTCCCTGGAAAACCTTGATCACACCCTGTGTTGACATCAGCAGTCAGAAATCTGGAATACATGCCAAAAATCTCTTCTTTTTCAAAGAAGATAGTCCACTCTAATAGCCTGGTACAGGATCTATAAACAGCAGGGAAATACACCCCCATATCAACCAATCAGGACACAGAGAAGGACACCAATATCAACCAATCAGGACACAGAGAAAGGACACCAATACTGAGAACTTTCCCTTTTGTTTCATAAAATTATATTTCGATCACAATGAACAGAAAAAAGCCAAACTAAATTCTGTGTGATTCCTACAAAGGGAATCAGAAAGACGTGATAAAGACGGGACTAAATTTAACACACTTGAAAACGTTTCAAACACAGGAGCTCATCTCCGATGCAATGTGTCCCTGCAGGGACGTGTGAACAACCGGTGTACATGCTTTCATTCCCTCCCCAGAGACAGAGACGCAACCCTGGTAAAGATAAGTGGAAGGCACCAGGAACAAGACCTGCCTCCAAGTGGGCGGGGCTTTAAGGGTGTGATGTCACATTAAAACTATGAATAGCAGAGCTGTGTGTGTCCTGCTAACTATTATACAGTCCTCTATGGCCACCAGCTGGTTAAATTAGAACTGCTAGGATCACTGGACACTACTGGGATAATCAACGTTCCTGATCAGCCCTAAACTCTTACAGGGTTACCATGGCAACAAGAATGTTACTGTCCAGGGTTTGCTGTCTGATTTGTTTGTATGACTTTCAGTAACTGGTATTTGTCTTCATAACTTTCTGCTTTAGAATGAAGAACGAGTCAGTTGTCCCTTCAGTCAGTTCTGCTGAACCACAGATAAAGTGAAAGTGACTACCCTTGTCATTGTGAAACGCAGCACAACGCAGCACAACGGAATTCAACCTCTGCGTTTCACCCACACACGTGCAGAGACGGGTACAGTACCTTGCTCAAGGGTACCTCAGGGCAACCTACTGGTGAGGGAATCGAACCCACAATCTTCCGATTCGAGGGCAACTCCCTCACCAGTAGACCCCCGCTGCCCCAGGAGAGGGGGCTATGAGTCGGGGGCTGTGCATCTGCTATTTAGCCTTTGATTCTGGATATTTTGGAGAAACACAGCTGGACACATTCCTGTCCAATCCCTCCTCTCAAGTGCAATCAAAGAGACGAGCTGAAGATCAGAGAGAGTAAATCCCACCCCCTTCCCTTCGTTCTCATCCCTCACTTCACTCAGCGTGTCCTTCAGACCCACTTGAGCAAAAGAACTGCACAACGGAAATGACCTGCCAGCGTGTGTCCTGTTCCAGTGCTGCTTTACTGGAACCACAGAACATCTGGATCCTGCTGAAATAAGTCTCCGCTCGCGTGCTTGAGAGTGAAAGTAGAGAACATGTCCATCACCATCAGGTCCAGACTGGACATGTAGGAAAAACACACACACACAAACACACACACACACACTTGTGATGGTGTATAAACCCTGGAGTTCCCAGACACAGGATAACACACTGGACCTCAGTAACAGAGGTTCCTATATTGTTCTCAACAAGATCATAGTTAGAGCTAAATCCCTACATCTACAAATGGGAGGGTTCCTTAAATTGTTCTTCACACTTTTTTACATTACTTTAAATGGTTCCTTAAGGAACCAATCACTTTTTTCTATGGCAGGGATATGATTTCTTTGGTCTGTTGTTCTGTGGCGTCGGTTTGGCAGGTCTGGGTATAGATGCCGTGTTCATGTTGATTTTATTCAGGATGTATTTCCACAGCTGCTGAAGGCCATGCCCACCATCAGGCAGGATGAGACACTTCATCTGCGTGAGGGAAATTCACGTTAGCCAACAAACTCACACCCAACCTTTAATAAGAGCCACATAATGATTCGTCTCCTGATCGCTGTTCCTCCTTCATGCTGTGAGATGTTGAAGTTTACTGTGAGGTTCCACAGGTGGCAAAGATCTGCAGACTAACAGAGACACGCTTTCCAGCAACACTTTCAGAAGGAAGTTCCTCTCTTTCTCTAGTAGTGGTGAAAAGTAAACGGGTTGGATCAGCATGTCTAACCTTTTGAATTTCAGAATCATGAGCAAGTTATCTCACTAGAGCAGAAGAAAACCCTTTCCTTGATCCATGATCAGACTCTTCCTGTCCCGGTGGGTGATGATTAATGGCTGGGATAGTAACACAGGGTCTGTCTTCATCAGCACTCTGTAAGTCCTTCGCAACCAGAAAGGAACCTGGCAGGAGGAGCTTTATTTGGGAGACAGTCTAACAAGTATTTACTCACTTTCAGCTTTCTTTAAGATTACATTAAACAAGGTGAGGGGACTGATGCTGTCACGGTGGCGGGGAGCGGGAAGGACACCAACGCAGAGCCAGGATTCCGGAACATAACTTTTATTAACATAAATCAAACCACAAACCAAAAGGTCCACCATTAACCGTAGGCTTCGCCTAGCTAGTGAACCGCACTCTGTTCAGACTCATTGGGGCTCAAATAGCAGCCCCAATGAAGCACACCTGTATCTCCATGAGCCCAGGTGTGCTCAGTCAGAACAGAGCGCCATCTGTCGTTTCGCTCAGGGTCACTCTTTAGCACTAACTGGCACTAACTGGCACTAACTGGGACGGGGACCACTGCTTCCTTTTTGCTTACTGCTACACACTCCCTCTGCTGCTCGCTCAGGTTCCACCCACTGCCATGTAGTACCCTGTCAGTGCCATTCACTTCCTCCCACTACCATGTTTTCCGTCACTGTGACTCACTGCGTCTCACTGCTGAGTCTGACCTGCTGTGAAGGTCTGCTGCAGGTTAACATTTGCTCTGGTTCCAAACGTCAGGGTTTCATCTGCTTTTTCCTGTAGCTTCCTAAACTGCTGATTCAGCAGCAGTGGGTTGAATCAGACTAGCATAGCATTAGTGCTGCCTGAAACAGAGCGATGCCCCATCGGACAGATTTTTGGGGCAGAGCTGCTGTTCGAGGGAGTGTGGAAAGAAAGTCGTGTTCATTGGCCTCGTCTGCGAGAACCTTCAGCTCACATTGGATCAAAGTCAATGGGTGTGTTATCTTAACCATCATCATCAGTTTGTTCTGGAAAGACCTTCACTTTAACCTCCTGACTGGATCAGTGAGGTTCATGCATTTAAGCGCTGAATCAGTTTCAGGTTGAGAACCAGCTCAAAGACAACTGCAGGTAAACTGCTTTAAACACAATAAGACAATCTGATTTGGACGATCGTGTTGCTTATAAAATGTTTCTCTCCTGGGCAGGTCTCACTTCTGGAGCCTGGCAGACAGGTTGAGAAAGTTCCTGTCAGGCTACTGTCCTCCCTCCTCCATCCTCCTGATGCCTACTTTTTTATGCTATCCTGACAATATCCACTGTCCTTCCAGTTGTGTACTGTCCACCTTCCCCCCAGTGCCCCGCTTCCTCCCAGTGCCTGCACAATCTGTGTCCACCATCCTCACAGTATCTTCCTGATCAGAACCTTCATCACCACCTTATATCTACTGTCCTTCCAACGTTCACCGTCCTTTAAGATCCTTGTCTTTACATTGCTATGCAAAGTCCATCTTCCTTCAAATGTCCACTGTCTTCCAAAATTCCACTATCTTCCAAGTGCTCAACATACAATAAATTAGGATATTACACATTGAATGTTGCTATATATCATTTTATAAACTATCTATAACATTCTATAGATGATCAATAAATTATTTACAAATATATAATATTATTCAAATGAAAAGAAAAGCATTAACATGCATGTGTTTGGCCCGTGAGCTGCAGAAAATAAGAAGAGCCGTGTGCAGAAACTGAAATTCAGTCAGAAACATCACAGTCGTGGCTGGAGAGCCAGGCGCCAATCAAAGAAACGGCAAAAAATCGAAGTGTTTTCTTCTCTTGAACCGACAACTGTGCGGTGAAGCAGTCACACCCCTGTCAGTGGAGACGCTGAACCTGGGACTAGAGAACCTCCACTCTACAGCTCCTGCATTAGCCCATGCTCGAATGCTGAGAACCACGTTCTTAACTCATTACTGAGATTGAACTCCTGTTCACTCCGTTCAAGCCTGCACACTCCGTTCACTCCTCACATCATAATTCACCGACACATTTGAGCAACACACTCCGCAGCCTGTGCAATTCATTCTTCACGTTCCTTCAACACACTCTTCCTAATCAGTCATGAATCACAGTAATTCAGTGGATACTGAATTAATTGTAGTAGATTCTATATTAATTTACATTTACATCTACATTAATTTGCATTTATCAGACGCTTTTCTCCAGAGTGTCTCCATGTCCTGATTACAGGGACAGTCCCCCTGGAGACACTCAGGGTTCAGGGTCTCAGGGACCCAGTGGTGGTAGTGTTGGAGCCACAGGTCCATAGACAAGTACCACCACTAGACCACCACCAACCGCCCTAATTAATAGTGAATACCGACTCATTCATAAGCTTTGTTCTACAGGTTGGAGATGGTAATGAAACCAGCTATGGATGTGGTGAGAGAGGACATGAAGGGGGACGGTGTGAAAGAGAAAGATGCAGAGGACAAGATGAGTTGGTGATGGACAATCTGGAAGTAGAAGAAGAAGAAGAATTATTCACAGTGGATACTGAATATTTAATTGGTAATAAATTCAAATGATTCCTGAATAATTAAAAAACATTTAAGTGGAATATATTTAGGCCGCAGATTAAGGATATAGAAAAGTCTAAAAAGCAGAACTTTTTTAAAAAGTTTGTTTTCTCCTTTTTTCTTTTCTCTTTTTTGAACAGCTGCCGTGTCCAGCCGCCGAGGGCGCAAACGGAGTGCTTGGCATTGGAGGAGATTTTCCACTGCTTTAGAGAAACGCCTGCCGTCCTGCTCTATCCGATAATGTGTTCTCATGAGGGCTGCCATCTGGAGCACGTCTGGGCCCGTGTTCAGCCCGATCCGGATCCAGAGCTGACCGCAGGGAAGGCTGTGAGAGCCGGTAACTGAAGAGCCACGGTGTTTTTTAAATGCTTCTGTCTGGTCCTTCACTTCAGACACTCTGCTCCTCAGATCATCTGGCCTGAGCTTCAGAGCGTCTCACAGTTTCATCGCAAATCAGAGACAATTGACAGTAAGTCCTGCAGGAGGAACCTTCATCACACACTGAAGTACAGCAGATACTTGTCAGCACTCCAGACCCCCCAGTCTTCTCATTAACACTCGTTTACTCACCTCTGACTCTCCAACTGACTCCAGCACCTCCAACCAGAACCTCAGGAGAGATCTCAGCACGAGTTCATCATACAGAAGGAGAAACATCACATCTGCATGATTTCTGATTAAACAGGTCAGAGTGAGGGATGCGGATCAGGTGATCCTGTGCTGAGGTCATTAATAGAGTCCTTAATAGTGTGATAATGCGTTGAAAGAGTAAGATGCAAAGGATCTGAAGAAATGGAAAGAAATGATCTCATAAACAGGAACTGCTGAAAGGAGAAGCAGAAAAAGAAGAAAGATGTGATAATGCAGAATTACTGATGCAAAGTAGGAAACCTGCCTGTAAACTAAGAGGTGTGGCTCTGTAACGATGTAACGAGTGAGCAGTGAGAGAGTGACCCGTCGGCAGGAGTGCTGCACATGTTTGACATACAGGTTTAAAAACAAGCTGCTTTGCCTTTGAGGAGTTTCTCTCTTTTCTTTGCTCTGAATATGATTTACCTCATGGATGGAACACTCGGCTCCCCGAGTGCCAGGCATCATAAATCAACCCCGCTGCACATTTTCCTCCTGGCACCGGGAACCCGCAGGTATTTATGCTGGAATAGTCCTGAAACATTCCACGTCTAGAACTAGAACCTGTGACCTGGGGGTGAGTTTTTCAGAGTGTGAGCGTTTACTCCGCGCTGGGTGTCTCTGAGCGACACTGCAGTTTAATCATCAGTCCAGGGTTTATAAAACACACAGTTCAACTAGGAAGCCTCCAAAGCCACGCCTCCTAACAAACACAGCCCCTCCCTTCACTGATTTACCTGCAAACCCCACCTGCCAACAAATTTGACCCTCCCATCACTAATTAAAGCCAATTAAGCAGGTGGAAGGTCTTTTCATGACCTTAACGCTAAACTTTACACTGAGCTTCATTCTAAACTTTACAAGGAGCTTCAAACTGAGTTTTTCTCTACACCAGACTTAAAACTGGGCTGGGCGGGGACGGTGTGTCTGCGTCGTTAGGAGGACAAACACATGGAACAGAAATGATTCAATATCACTGTATATCGTACATAAACTCATAAACTCCAAACTCCTCCCACAAACCTCCCTAAATCCAACCTCCTCCCTGAAGTCCTCCTAACAAACTTGGGGAAACTCTCAGCATAGAGAGTCACAGGTCAGTGTGGGAGGAGCTTATCCGGGGTCACAGGTCAGTGTGGGAGGAGCTTATCTGGGCACTGTGATGGGAGGAGTTACTCCTGTATAGGGCGGGTTTACTGGACTGTGGGCGGAGCTATAGTCTGCACAGAGAGGCTGGAGCCGGAGCAGCAGCAGAGTTCAGCCAGACTGATCTTTGTGTTTACCGTCTCTAGCTCAACTGGACAGAACCGTCATATCTGGACTCAGAACCGACCCGCTGTGTTTGTGTGGTATCTGTGTAGGTGGGTTTGAAGAGTATGGTGAGTTTAAAACTTTACGGAACATTGAAGATCAGAAGATCAGATTATATTTCTTCATTTACATTAATAATTATTTTTGCAGTTATAGTTCTATTTTAGAATTATGTACAGTTATACTGTATTTGTACTGATGTCATGCTTATATTTAAATGAAGTTATATACACATTTGTAGTTATATTAATCATTTTTGTCAGTTATATTTTCATTTTATATTTTAAATTTTCATATTTGCAGTTGTCTTTATATTTACAGTTATAGATGTATTTATTTTCTGATTCATTTTACACTAATGTGTGTATTTATTTTCCATAACACTGCGGCCCTCTTACAGATGAATGTGCTGTCTGTTGTGCTGTCTGTTGTGCTGTCTGTTGTGCTGTCTGTTGTGCCTTGTTTTGTGTCTTCTGTTGTGTCTGGTGCTGTCCTGTGGGTAGAACCAGGGTTCTGGAGGAACGTTAGGTTTCATGTTCTGTGTTCGTGGCTGAAATGACGATAAAAACCTACTTGCCTTATTTAATATTTATTTTTACAGTCATGTTTGTTTGAGTACTGATGTGAATATTTGGAGTGGAACTGTATTCCAGGGTTAGTTCTGAGGTGAAAAATGAATCTGGATTGGATTGTTTATTGTGTTGAAATGTTCTCTGTTAGAGCCAGAAATCTGTTCTCAGGTCAGTCCAGAACAGTATTTACAGATTAAGTTTTCATTCTCTGACAAAGTAAAGTCTTCAGGAAGATCCATCACTGTCCACACACACACACACACACACACACACACACACACGTGTTACAGTGTCACACACACACACACACGTGTTACAGTGTCTCACACACACACACACGCACGTTACAGTGTCTCACACACACACACACACACACGCGTTACAGTGTCTCACACACACACACACACACACACACACACACGTGTTACAGTGTCACACACACACACACACACGCGCGTTACAGTGTCTCACACACACACACACACACACGCGTTACAGTGTCTCACACACACACACACACACACACACACACGTTACAGTGTCTCACACACACACACACACACACACACGTGTTACAGTGTCACACACACACACACACACACGCGCGTTACAGTGTCTCACACACATTTACATTTACAGCATTTATCAGACGCTCTTCTCCAGAGTGTCTCCATGTCCTGAGTACAGGGACAGTCCCCCCTGGAGACACTCAGGGTTCAGGGTCTCAGGGACCCAGTGGTGGTATTGCTGGAGGTGGGATTCGAACCTGGGACCTCTTGAGCCACAGGTCCATAGACCACCACTAGAACACCAGCACCCACGCGTGTTACAGTGTGACACACACACACACATACACACACACACGTTACAGTGTCTCACACGCACATGCGCGCGTTACAGTGTGACACACACTCTTGTTTATGTAGTAAGGTGGTGTCTGAGTGGGTCATCAGTGCAGGATTGTATCCAGACGCTGGTGTTTGATCTCTTGGATTTCTGACCGTGTTCTGTCTGTTGCAGCGGCCCCGCTCAGACATGGCATCACCAGACCCCCGAAAAGAATGGAGTTAACCTCACTCCCTGAAAATTCATCTGGCACTGTGCCAGCCCTTCCATTCTCCAACCTGAGCAGGTTTGAGGGTGGCATGACCCTGGCATTAATCAGCGCTCATGCTAACAGTAACAACAGCTCAGACAGGCCTCCCCTGAGTGGCCCGATAACAGCCTCACTCTCCATGACCCTCGGTGTTCTCTCCAACATCGTGGCACTGCTGATCCTGGTCAACGCCTATGCCCACCAGCGCCGCCGCTCCAAAGCCACCTTCCTGCTCTTCGCCACCTCACTGGTGGTCACTGACTTTATAGGTCATGTGATCCCTGGTGCCATCGTCCTGAAGCTGTACCTGTCAGGAGGTGTGCGTGAAGCGCATTACACCAGCCCGGATGCTCTGTGCCAGTTCCTGGGAGGCAGCATGGTTTTCTTCGGCTTGTGCCCACTGTTCCTGGGCAGTGCCATGGCAGCTGAAAGGTGTCTGGGGGTCACCAGGCCTTTGCTCCACGCCTCTCTGGTCAGCACGACACGTACTAAACTCTCTCTTTCCTTCATCTGGCTTGTGGCACTGTGCGTAGCACTGCTGCCCTGCTTCCAGCTGGGCTCTTACAGTTACCAGTACCCGGGCACCTGGTGCTTCATCAAAGTTCTGGAGGACACGACTGAGGCGGACGTGGCATTCGTGCTGCTCTTCTCTGGATTAGGGTTGAGCTCTCTGGCCTCAGCGATGGTCTGTAACACCATCAGCGGAATCACATTGCTGCGCGGGAAGATACGGAAGCAACGGTGCAACAGGCAAACGGCCAGATCTCATGACACAGAGATGGTAGCGCAGCTGGTGGGCATCATGGTCACCTCCTGCATCTGCTGGAGCCCCCTGCTGGTGAGGCAACGTCTGTTGGGATGAAATGTTAGAATAAATGGTTCTTAATGAGATTTTACTGGAATTCAGTAAACGGCACCTGAGATACTCTCGATTAAAAAAAACTGTATCCGTGGTGTGGTGGTGTCCCCTACTGGTGAGTCAAAGAATTACAAGCTTAGCTGGATTATGTGAAAATATTAGTGCGTATAGTATGGGGCTCAAACATGAATCTCATTAATAAAATGAACTAATTAATATTAAGCAGAACGTTAAAGCTGACTAATATCTCACTAATGAAGGAAAAAGTGGGTCTCAGGTTCAAATACCACCTCCAGCACATCATTCACAGAGACTCCATCTCATTTACGTTTACAGCATTTATCAGACGCTCTTCTCCAGAGTGTCTCCGTGTCCTGATTACAGGGACAGTCCCCCCCTGGAGACACTCAGGGTTCAGGGTCTCAGGGACTCAGTGGTGGTAGTGCTGGAGGTGAGATTCGAACCTGGGACCTCTTGAGACACAGGTCCATAGGCAAGTATCCTAACTACCAAGTATCTCCACAAGTCATTCTGGAAAATAGCATCTGCAAAATGGCATAAATGAAAATGACAAAATCATTATTATTATTGTTGTTGTTGTTGTTGTTGTTAATATTGAGTAAATACTGTATTTCTCTAATGTTTTTGAGGAGTGTGTTGAAATTGAGTGATGCTGTAGACTGAACTCTTGTCTCGTTATTTTTAGATGTTCGGCCTCATGTCTGTAACACGCTCGTATGGAGGCTCTATTGGAGATGATCTCACCACCTACAGGACACTGATGGTAATGGGTGTCCGCCTGGCCTCCTGGAATCAGATCCTGGACCCGTGGGTTTATATCCTCCTTCGGCGTGCGGTGTTGCGCAAGATCTACCTCATCACCAAAAGACAGGTGGACCAGAGCAGCCTCCGCCGCTGGGAGCCCAGCTCCTTCCACAGCTCAGAGAAGACTATCAGCTACCACCTCTGACCAGAGGGGGCGCTCTCTTAAAAAGGACCCTCTACAGGCTCTGACCAGAAGGGGTCACAATGTCAACGCTGACATTGTAGCAGTAACTGAAGTCTTGAAGCTCTTGATGTGTCTCCGTTCAGGAGGTGCACTTGGTGAAGGCTTGGGTTCCTTCAGTTACAGCCGAGAAACAAGGCCTTTATCAACCCTTCCTGATACGCTCGTCAGTGACAGTTTTACCAGCAGAAATGGTGAAAAATTGAAATTTTAAATAACACTCCGTCTCTCTTTTTCTAATTCTGAACTAGTTTGTTGTTAAGAGGCGTGGCAGTAGCTATCAGAGTGTCTAGGGAGCAGGAACAATCCTCCATTAGGCTGGTTGGTCTTCGGTCATGGCAGGACACACCTATGCTAGCGTTCAATGAAGGACAGACCCTGATTTGAGACACAGCTCTGAATGTAACCAGTACTTTAGTTTGTGGTTCTAGATAGCCGTGTCTTGTACAGGACTGGAGGCCCTGAGTCCAACCCTGGCTTCCGTCCTGACTTAGTGCCGATGTTGGGGAGTTACTTGTTTTAGTTTCTGCTCCAAATTGTTCTATAAAACCAGAACAGACGGGGGTCAGTAGGAGAAAAACACTGACGTAAAGCGGTGATCGAGAACAGCGCCCTCCAGTGGTGAAAATAAGCGCAAAGTGAGAGGCGTGTCTGTCCACACTGTCCTGTCTCACAATTAAAACAGGGACATTTCCAGGGACCGCTCCAGACAGGGACAGGACACTAAATATGTGGGCTTTGGTATGTCTTGGCACCCTGGTGTGAGCGTGTTTGTACGTGTGTGTGACGGGCAGTGTATTTCTGCCGCCTAGTGGTCACCTTTTGAATCGCAGCAACAAAAACAACTAAAATGTCCTTTTTTAAAATGTATTTTTGATGATGATCTTTTGGATTAGTTTTTAAGCTCTCTAAATTCTGAAGACCCAAAACCTGTAAAATGCTGGGTGTCCATCAGGTGCAGGTGCTCTAATGGTAGGACACTCGCCTACAGACCAAGAGGTCTCAGCTTCGAGTCCCACCTCCAGCACTACCATCACTGGGTTCCTGAGCAAGACACTGAATCCCAAGTGTCTCCGGGGTGGGACTGTCCCTGCAGTTAAGAAATGTAAGTCACTCTGGGTCAGAGTGTCAGGAAAATGTGTTTATTACATCCAAGCCACAATACACCCAGGAGGGCTGTGATTTACACTGCTTAATATAAATACTGTAAAATGTATATGGTGAAGTATTTGTTTGTACTGTAAAGTATGTGTTTATTCTGTATATTTTGTGTTTGTATTGAGAAATACATGTTTATACTGTATATAATGTGTTATATCATGTTTATACTGTACAGTAGGTGTTTCTGTTATTTATACGACTGGTCCATGGAGAACATGTATCTCTTTAATTACAGAGCAGTGTCAATACAATCTATTTATTGTCAATAAAAACGTTCCAGGTGTTTGCAAAACTTTGTGTTTGTACTGAATGTGATTCATTTTTAAAGAACAATGAGGGACCTAATTAATCTCACTCTAGAGCCTGTTTTTCATTCAGTCTTTACAGCACAGTTCACATCACTGCTACTAAAAACTGTAGACATCAAAATGTAAATAATATCAATTATATCAAATTGAATGAACTTCACAGTAAAGGGAAAAGATAAATGTGCATTAAAACTGGAAGTAGCCTGTTATCAGTGGTGTGTGTTATTGGTGTGTAATGATGCAGTGCTGTCCGATAGAGAACTGTAGGTTCCAAAGGTTCTCTTACACTCCTGTAGGAAAGCTGGTCCTTAGATTAGTTTTAGTTTTTTGGGGGGTGGTGTTAAAACACTATCATCACCATCACTAGTAAACACCATCTTCATCTCCAATAACAACTGAAGATCCATGGGAAACTCTATTTTGAATTTTTTTAAGTTCACTGATGTCTCTAATTTAAAAATATTAAGACTTTGGGTGAATCTGTTGGTTTGAATTAAAGTCAGGAAAACATATATGTTCATATATTTATATAATTAATTGTTAGGCATGTGTGGTGTTTTAATGAATCAGAGCTTTTAATAACACAAATAACAATTATTCAAATGATTAATTATTCATTATAATTAATCATGTAAACATAGTTTTACAATAAACTACTTTAAATAAATAAACGACTTTATAATAAATATAATGTTGATAATAAACATTATTTTATTAAAAACAGTATTTTATTAAAAAGAGGATTTTTGATCATTTAGCCGTTTGTTTTTATTTTCTCTGAACCGGAACCGGAAGTGGTCTTCTGCGGAAGCGCTAAACTAAGCTAATCTGGTGTTTATATCTGAACTTGGGACGTTTCGGTGAGTTTTTCTACATTTTTACTCTTTTTTTGTTTTGTTTTCACTGAATGAATTTATCAGGCCGAGTTTTATTCTGAACTCATGTTAATAAATCGAGAGCAGCGGGATTATTTTACTGAAAAAAGGATCTCTACAGCTTTAATAAAGTATTTATAATATCGACTAACATTTACATGTAACACTTTAAGACAACAAACTCCAACAAAGAACCTACTGCTGTTTTTAAGGTGGAGCGGAATATTGTAGTCAGGAGATTTACTGCACCGGTCTGTGTGGATTTAAGGTGGAACGGAACTAGGTGGGCTTTTTTGCTGCTTTGATATTAAACTTATTTAACAGAGACTGAGGGACAATAAAATAAAATTAAATTAAATGTGTTTATTTACCGATAATCCTCCCAACTGTCTCTCTCTCTCTGTATGTGTTGCTCAGCACTACCTGCAGGGCGGCGCTGTTGTTCATTAGGAGGACAGCGAGATGCAGAGGGAGGGGTACGTCCCCGTTTGGGACGAGCAGCAGGCTTATGAGGAGCTGCTGCACTGGGACGGACTGATCCAAGAGGGACACACGCTGCATCCCCGCGATTATGACAGGTATAAATCAGGACAGACCCCAACCCACCGGACCTGGTCCTCAGCGAGGGGACAGGGACACACCAGGGATTTGCTGTGACTGTGGTTTGATGTCGGAGAACAGAAATCAGCTGAAAACCATCCGATCTCCCGAATCAGAGACTCTCCCCTCATAACACTGAGTGTGTGTGTGTGTGTGTGTGTGTGTGTGTGTGTGTGTGTGTGTGTGACTCAGGTTCGAGGAACTACGTTACTGGTATGACTGTCTATGTTATGAGGAGGAGCTGAGACACTACCATGCTTACCTGGCTGAGTGGAAGAAGAGACGCATAGAGTTTCCTCACAGAGAACCGGTGAGTCCACACGCACACACACACAACTGTAGCTCTTAAACCAACCAACCATCCATCCACATATCCAGCACTGTAATATAGGAAGTGTCATGAATGGAGAAGAAACTGCACAACCGAAGTAAACAAGGAGGACATTTTCACTTATGTTGTGAAGGTTCCTGCTGAAAAATAAACCGATTTATATTTAATTCAGCTTCTAAACCAGAACAGAGATGCTTTACTGTTGCTGAAAAAATAGACAAATTGAAAAGAGCAATAACAGAGAAACACCCAGGAGAGGTCTCACAAACACACACACACATTTTCTCCAGTCCTCCTGTCATGTCCTGTTTGGACAGGTTCTCCCAGAGGAAACCTACACAGACATGGGGAGTACATGTCCGCACAGAAAGGGCCCAGACTGTGAATAGAACCCACAGCCTTTAAACCAGGGGTTGCTAATCCTCCTGACTCTTCAAAGGCTGAGATGCTCTCTTTTATCTTCTCTGTCCAGAGTGGGCAGAGGAGGATGGGTTCCTGGTTCTGGTTCCGTTTTGTGTCCATCAGCCTCAGACCCTCACAAGGGTTTGGACCTGGGATCTGTTAAGCTGCTCTGGAACATGCCACCACAGGATGGAACGTTGTCCTGTTTATTTTAAGGGTTCGTCTTGTTTTCAGGACATGAAGTCTCCGCCTCAGCGCACCTTCATCAACGAGGACCGACATGTTAAGGCCAAACACGCCAATGTGTATCCGTCTCCAGAAGAGCTGCAGGCTGTGCAGAACATGGTGTCCCACATAGAGCAGGCACTGAAGATCGTTTCTGATTGGATGGACGAGCAGGAACCATCCAGTAGTGGCTCTCCGAGGTGAGATCATTAAAACTGTAAAATACAGCCACACTGTTACAAACTGTCTCTGTGGTTCTTATCATTTATAGAAGATACAGAATCCTTTTCATGTAGCAGCTTTAAACCCACATCAGTCCCTCAGTCAAAGTAAACAAACATTTACATTTACATTTACGGCATCTAGCAGACGCTCTGATCCAGAGAGACGTCCAGTTCCTGAGTACAGGGGCAGTCCCCCCTGGAGACACTCAGGGTTCAGGGTCTCAGGGACCCAGTGGTGGTAGTGCTGGAGGTGGGATTGAACCTGGTCCATAGACAAGTACCACCACTAGACCACCAGCGCCACTAGACACCCACAAACACCATCAAACACAAGTTTCTACATCAGATTTGTTCTAAAGTGACGGAAGAGAGGGGCAGAACTCTGGAACGATAAATAGCTGAGAGAACGCGTGACTGATGTGGAGCCACGGCCTTGTAGAGGGCGAAGTGAAAGTGACTATCACATCCTCTGTATTTAACACACACACACACACACGCAGCAGGGGGCAGCAGCTGCATCCAGCACCTGGGGAGCAGTGATGGGGATGGTACCTTGATCAAGGGAACTCCTGGAATCAAACCCACAACTTTTTTTTTTGAAAGAGATTTTTCAACTTGAAAAAGTGACAGTTAATCCAACATGCATTGTGGGAAATGTAGTTTGTGATCTGTGTGTGTGTGTGTGTGTGTGTGTGTGTTAAACAGCAGAGAATCTCCTTTCAGTAAAAGGACGTGACCGTTAGGACTCGGCCTGTATTTTTTTCATCATGTTGTTGTTGTTGTTGTTGTTGTTGTTGTTTACAGCGAGGGTTGGTCCACTAAACTGAAGGGAGTTTTCCGGGTGGGTCTGGTGGCGAAGGGGCTGCTGCTGAAACAGGATTTAGACCTGGAGCTTGTTCTGCTCTGCAGTGAAACACCGACAGACACATTCCTGCAGATCATCTCCAATAAACTTACTGAAGTGCTGGAGGTAATGCACGCATACACGCACGCACGCACACACACGTGCACGCACACACGCGCACGCACACACACACCCACCCTGGGGCTTTGGAACCACTGTCTCCTAAAATCAAAGATTCAGCCAACTTTTTTTTGAGGAGCCGTAATCTCCATCACATACCAACCTCCCCTGATTTACTTTCTGATCTGCTCTTCCCGTCTCCTGTTTTATACGGAATAATAAATGATAAACCACAGGAACATGAACTCGACACCTTCGCTAACAAACGCAACTTCAAGGGACACTGCTGCCTGCAGTTCAACACCAGAACAGAATGAAACTAAATAACTATATTTTGGTGGTTTGTTTGATGGAGATGAGAACAGGTTTGGACAAGCAGGTCTTTTTCGTTAAGATGAAAACTTTAAAATGAAACTGGAATGTGTGAAACACTTGTGTGGTTAATTTGGCTTGCTTAATTTTTCCCCTGCTTTAGTTCACTCTCAGATAGTCACCAGTGTGAGTGATTTGTGGACACTATCATTGATCCCTGAAACCTTCTTGTCTTCCATGATTTTCTGGCGTTTGTCCAGACGCTGACGGACGATGAGTACTTGGTCACCTCGTCCGCTGCGGACGCTGCGATTCTGGTGGCGACTGTGAAGGAACCAGTTCTGAAGCTGCAGATTCACCTCACGTCTCCGCTGGTCCGAGATCAGGCGGAGAAAGAGGCTCGTGGAGGTACAGACTAACCGTCCGGTTCTCTGTAGTTCTGGAGCAGGGGAAGGCCTCTTCCGTCTCCTCCCGGTTAAAAAAGTCTCGCTGCTCTTCATCGTCTCAGTCTCGAATATTAAAGTGGAGACCTGCGAACGTACGTATGTTCTGAGGGTTTGCTTTGCAGCAAAAAGTTAAGAGACAGTAACTCAGCACTGAAAAGGCAGTAATGTTGTAATCAGTCCTACATGTGTTTAGTTTTTAGTGCCGGAGCTGCTCATGTCCTGCGTTATTGAGCTGGTTTGTCTGTAGTTGAGGTTTTGCTGCAGCGTTCACCCTGCGACTGATTTAAATCACCTGTTGTTTCATCCAAGCCTTCTAGTGTGTGAGCTTTTAGGCACGGTGGACTTTTGACCAACTGGAAGCTCTCTGACTCTCAGGGGGAGGAGCCACCAAGCCTGGAGGTGGGGAAAAGGGTGGGACTCTGTTGATGTCCTTCTGTGGACTGACCTGGTCGAACAGATTAATCACTGATTAATCATTAATTGATGATGGGCTTCCATCAGCTGAGATGTGTCTTAAGCGCCGAAGCTACAAGGCTAATAGTTATTTTAGTGTATTAACTGTGAATTTGACGCCTGCTCTCTGCAGTGTTAACACTTTGAATTTAATGGTTTGTTAAATATTAAACTCTGATTAAAAAGCTGCGGGAAGCTTCTTCAGAAGTTAACACTGACAAGTGTTGGGATTGGGTGGTGCCTCAGCTCACAAGCCCTGCCCCCTGCCCTGCCCCCTGCCCGCTCCCCCACCCTCCTGCTGGCATCTACGGTGACTCTGCCCCCTGCTTGAAGGTCAGCGATCCCTTGGTCAAACTGTGCCTTTCTCCTTTACCCCCCGCGCTGGTAGAGCCGCCGTTGTCCTCGAGCCCCCCGGACGCTCTGGACAGGCAGAAATGCCTGACGTCTCTCGCCGCTCTCCGACACACCAAGTGGTTCCAGGTTTGCACCTCGTTTTTATTTGTCGACCTCTTAACCTTTGACCTGCCGTTTTCGTGGGAACCTGGGTTCGATACACTGCCTGCTGAAGGTTTGGGGACACCTTGCTGTGACAAAGCAGCTTTGTGTTAATGCAGGTTTAGTGTGTGTGTGTGTGTGTGTGTGTGTGTGTGTGTGTGTGTGTGTGTGTGTATTAGCTAATGCAGGTTTAGTGTGTGTGTGTGTGTGTGTGTGTGTGTGTGTGTGTGTGTGTATATTAGCTAATGCAGGTTTAGTGTGTGTGTGTGTATTAGCTAATGCAGGTTTAGTGTATGTGTGTGTGTGTGTGTGTATATTAGCTAATGCAGGTTTAGTGTGTGTGTGTGTGTGTGTATAAGCTAATGCAGGTTTAGTGTGTGTATATTAGCTAATGCAGGTTTTGTGTGTGTGTGTATATTAGCTAATGCAGGTTTAGTGTGTGTGTGTTTGTGTGTGTTAGCTAATGCAGGTTTAGTGTGTGTGTGTGTGTGTGTGTGTGTGTGTGTGTGTGTGTGTATAAGCTAATGCAGGTTTAGTGTGTGTGTGTGTGTGTGTGTGTGTATTAGCTAATGCAGGTTTAGTGTGTGTGTGTGTGTGTGTGTGTGTGTGGGTAGTGTGTTAATGCAGGTATAGTGTGTGTGTGTGTGTGTGTGAGAGATCGAGCGGTAGTGTGTAAAATGCAGGTATAGTGTGTGTGTGTGTGTGTGTGTGATACAAATGAGTAGTGTGTTGTTAATCACCCAGGTGTGTGTGTGTGTGTGTGTGTGTGATCGAGCGGTAGTGTGTTAATGCAGGTATTGTGTGTGTGTGTGTGATCGGGCGGTGGTGTGTTAGTGGGTGGCCAGTGTGTGTGTGATGGTGGTGTGTTAATGCCGGGGTATAGTGTGTGTGATGGAGGCGGTGGTGTGTTAAATGCGGGTATAGTGCCAGTGTGTGTGATGGGCGGTGGTGTGTTGTGCAGTTTGGTGATGTGTGTGATAAGGTGGTGAGTGTGTTAATGCCCAGGCTAGTGTGTGTGATGGGCGGTGAGTGTCGTGTGCAGATTGACCAGCCAGTGTGTGTGTGTGTGTGTGTGTGATGGGCGGTGGTGTGTTAGTACCCAGGTATTGGCAATGACAACATGTGATCGGCGGTAGTGTGTTAAATGCAGGTTGAGTGTGTGTGTGAGGCGGTAGTGTTATGTTAATGCAGGTATAGTGTGTGTATGATGTTGTTGGTGTGTTAATGCAGGTATAGTGTGTGTGTGTGTGTGTGATGGAGGCGGTAGTGTATTAAGTGCCAGGTGTGTTTGTGTGATGGAGCAGTAGTGTGACAATGCAGGTATAGTGTGTGTGTGATGGAGGCGGTGGTGTGTTAAATGCAGGTATAGTGTGTGTGTGTGTGTGATGGGCGGTGGTGTGTTAAGTGCGGGTATGGTGTGTGTGTGATGGAGGCAGTGGTGTGTTATGCAGGTATAGTGTGTGTAGTGGGCGTGAGTGTGTTAATGCAGGTTTTAGTGTTTGTGTGATGGGGCAGTGGTGTGTTAATGCAGGTATAGTGTGTGTGTGTGTGTGTGTGATGATGGTGTGTTAAATGCAGGTATAGTGTTTTGTGTGATAAGGCGGTAGTGTGTTAATGCAGGGTATAGTGTGTGTGTGATGGGGCGGTGAGTGTGTTAGTGCCCAGGTATAGTGTGTGTGTGATGGGGTGAGTGTGTTAATGCCCAGGTATGGTTTGTGTGTGTGTGATGGGGTGGTGGTGTGTTGAAGTACGGGTATGGTGTGGCCTTAGTGTGGCTGTGTGATCGGCGGTAGTGTAAGTAGTGCGAATTATAGTGTATGTGGCATTGAGCGGTAGTGTGTTAATGAGGCAGTGGTAATGTGACAATGTGTGTGTGATGGGCGGTGGTGTGTGTGTGATGGGTTCGGCACTCGGTAGGTAATGGGGGGGTGTGTGTGTGTGTGTGTGTGTGTGATGGGCGGTAGTGTGTGTTAATGCCGGGTATAGTGTTGTGTGATGGGCGATGGGTGACAACGATGGAGTGGTAGTGTGTTAATACCAGGTATGGTGTGTGTGTGTGTGTGGCGCTGTGTGTGATAGGCGGTAGGTGTGTTGTGGGTATGAGTGTGTGTGTGTGTGTGTGTGTGTGTGATGGAGCGGTAGTGTGTTAATGCAGTGCCGTGTGTGTGATGGGCGGCCGGTGTGTGTGATGGGGCGGTAGTGTGTTAATGGGCGGTAGTGTATTATTGTGATGATGATGACCATGTGTGTGTGATAGGCGGTGATGTGTTAATGAGCGGTAGTATGTTAAATGCAGGTATAGTGTGTGTGACAATGTGTGTGTGTGATGGGCGGTGGTGTGTTAGTACCAGGTATAGTGTGTGTGTGATGGGCCCGAGTGAGTGGCAACCTTGCCTTAGTGGAGCGTGAGTGTGTTAATGGGCGGTGAGTGTGTGATGGGCGGTGAGTGTGTGTGTGATAGGCGGTGAGTGTATTAATGGGCGGTGGTGTGTTAATGCAGGTATAGTGTGTGTGTGTGTGATAGCGGTGGTGTATTAAATGCAGGTATAGTGTGTGTGTGTGTGTGTGATGGGTTCAGCACTCTGTTAATGGGGGGTGTGTGTGTGATGGGCGGTGGTGTGTTCAGTGCAGGTATGGGTGTGTGTGTGTGGCCAACGATGGAAGCTGGTGAGTGTGTTAATGGGCAGAGGTAGTGTGTGTAATGGGCGAGTGGTGTGTGTGTGTGATAGGCTGTGAGTGTGTTAATGGGCGGTGATGTGTTAATGCCAGGTATAGTGTGTGTGTGTGATGGAAACGGTGAGTGTGTTAATGCAGGTATAGTGTGTGTATGTGATGGAGCGGTGGTGTGAATGCCAATTATAGTGTGTGTGTGATGAAATGGAGTGATGTGTTAAGTGCGGGTGCCCTTAGTAATTATTATTGTGTGATGGGCGAGTGGTGTGTTAGTACGGGTATGGTGAGTGTGTGTGTGTGATGGAGGGAGACGGTGGTGTGTTAGTAGGGAGATGGTGAGAGTGTGTGTGTGATGGAGGCGGTGTGTGTTGAAGCAGGTATGATTCGTGTGATAGGCTGGTGGTGTGTTAATGCGGGTATAGTGTGTGTGTGGTAGAGGCAGTAGTACCATTAGTGCGGGTATAGTGTGTGTGATGGGCGGTGGTGTATTGTGCAGGTACTAATTGTGTGCAGAGGCAGCGGTGTGGCCTGGTGGTTGGGTGTCGGCCACGTGATGGGTGGGTGTCGGGCCCTTCCCATTGAGTTGCCTGGTCACCCGCCAGACAGCGAGGCCGTCCGGCCGCTCCTCCTCGATGGGCTGGCGACCTGTCGAAGGTCGTGCCGTCCTCGCCTGTGTGGCTGGGTTGAACCACCAACACTCCGCGACCACGTTTGGGACAAGCGGCGAAAATGGATGGATGGAGTGTGTCGTGTGGCATTAGGCGGTGAGTGTGTGTTAGGCGATTATAGTGTGTGTGTGTGATGGGCTGTGATTAATGTTGATACCGGAGTATAATTATTATTGTGTAACTGATGGAAATGGTGATGTGTTAATGCAGAGTATGGTATGTGTGTGTGTGTGTGTGTTAATGATGATGGTAGTGTATTAATGCAGGTATAGTGTGTGTGTGATGCGATGGTGTGTTAATGCAATTATAGTGTGTGTGTGATGGAGTGATGTTGTGTTAGTACGGAGTATTGTGTGTGTGTGTGTGATGGGCGGTAGTGTGTTAATGCAATTATAGTGTGTACATTATTGTGTGATGAAAACGGTGGTGTGTTAATGCGAGGTATAGTGTGTGTGATACTACGGGCGAAGTGAGTGTCATTTAATGCAGGTATAGTGTGTGTGTGTGATAGAGCGGTAGTGTGTTAAATGCAGGTATAGTGTGTATTGTGTGTGATGAAGCGGTAGTGTATTAGTACCGGAGTATAGTGTGTGTGTGTGATAGGCGTGGTGAGTGTGTGTGCCAGGTATAGTGTGTGTGTGTGTGTGTATTGTGATGGGCGGCGGTGTGTTAATGCAGGTATAGTGTGTGTGTGTGTGTGTGTGATAGGCGGTAGTGTGTTAATTACCCAGGTATGAATTGTGTGTGTGTGTGATAGGCGGTGGTGTGTTAATGCAGGTATAGTGTGTGTGTGATGGGGCGGTGGTGTGTTAGTACCTTGAATTATGGTGTGTGTGTGTGATGGGGCGGTGGTGTGTTAGTACGGGTATAGTGTGTGTGTGTGTGATGAGCGGTGGTGTGTTAATGCAGGTATGAGAGTGTATTGTGTGTGGCTGCTGAGTAGAGCGTTGGTGTGTTAGTACGGGTATGGGATGTGTGATGGGCGGTGGTGTGTTAATGCCCGGGTATAGTGTGTGTGTGTGTGTGTGATAGGCGGTAGTGTGTTAATGGAATTATAGTGTGTGTGTGTGTGTTAATGCATGCCATGGTGTGTGTGTGTGTGTGATAGGCGGTGGTGTGTTAATGAATTATAGTGTGTGTGATACAGGCGGTAGTGTGTTCATGCCAGGTGTAGTGTGTGTGTGATGGAGAGAGAGAGAGAGAGAGAGAGAGTGTCTGTGTGTGTGTGTGTGTGTGTGTGTGTGTGATGGGCGGTAGTGTGTTAGTGCAGGTGTGGTATATTGTGTGATGGGCGGTGGTGTGTTGAAAGCCACGGAGTATAGTGTGTGTGTGATAGAGTGGTGTGTGTTAAAATGCAGGGTATAGTGTGTGTGTGTGATGGGTGTTGGTGTGTTGATACCAGGTATAATTAGCCTTGATGGAAGCATTGGTGTGTGTTAATGCAGGTCTAATGTGTGTATGATGGAGCGCCTGGGTGTTAATGCAGGTGTGGTGTATTGTGTGATGGGACGGTGGTGTGTTAATGCATGTATGAGTCTCAGTGTGTGATGGAGCGGTGGTGTCGTGAAGTGCAGGTATGGTGTGTGTGTGTGATAAAGCGGTAGTGTGTTAATGCAGGTATAGTGTGTGTGTGTGTGATGGGAGAAGCGGTGGTGTGTTAATGCGGGTATGGAATGTGTGTGATGGAAGGCGGTGGTGTGTTAGTGCCAGGTGTAGTGTGTGTGTGTGTGTGATGGAAGTGGTGGTGTGTTAGTACCCAGGTATAGTGTGTGTGTGTGTGTGTGTTAATGCATGTATGTGGCCGTGTGTGTGTGATGGGCGGTTGGTGTGTTAATGCCCAGGTATGGTGTGTGTGTGATGGGCGGTGAGTGTGTTCGTACCAGGGTGTAATTATTGTGTGTGATGGGCGGTGGTGTGTTAATGCAGGTATGAGTGTGTGTGTGTGTGTGTGGAGGCGGGTGAAGTGCATTAGTACGAGGTGTGTGTGTGTGATGGGCGAGGTGAGTGTGTTAAGTACGAATTATGGAGATGTGTGATGGGCGGTAGTGTGTGTTAAAGTACTGAGTATAGTGTGTGTGTGTGATAGAGCGGTGGTGTATTAATGCCATGAGTATAGTGTGTGTGTGTGTGTGTATTAATGCATGTATAGTGTGTGTGTGTGTGATAGAGCAGTGGTGTGTTTAATGCAGGTATAGTGTGTATTGTGATGGGCGGTAGTGTTCATTACCAGGTGCCAGTGTGTGTGATGGGTGGTCAGTGTATTAGTAATTATGGTATGTGTGTGGCAGTGGCCTGGCTGATGGGCGGTAGTGTGTTAGTAGGTGTAGTGTGTGTGTGATGGAAATGATGTGTGTTAATGCAGGTATAGTGTGTGTGTGATGGGGTGGTAGTGTGTTAGTACAGGTATGGTGTGTGTGTGTGATGGGCGGTAGTGTGTTAATGCAGGTATAGTGTGTGTGATGGGAGTGGTGTATTAATGCAGGTATAAGTGTGTGTGTCTGATGGGCGGTGGTGTGTTAGTATGGTACTAGTGTGTGTGTGTGTGATGGGCGGTAGTGTGTTGAATGCAGGTGTAGTGTGTGTGATAGGCGGTGGTGTGTTAGTGCAGGTGCTGGTGTGTGTGATGGGGCGGTGGTGTATTAGTACGGGTATAGTGTGTGATACGTAGTGATGTGTTGTGCAGGTATAGTGTGTGCTTGATAGGTGGTGTGACCCAATGCAGGTATAGTGTTATTGTGTGATGGGCGGTAGTGTGTTAATGCAGGTATAATTATTGTGTGATGATGGTGGTGTGTTAATGCAGGTATAATTAATGTATGTGTGTGATACGCGGTGGTGTGTTATTGAGTATAGTGTGTTGTGATGGAGGCGGTGGTGTGTTAATGCAGGTATAGTGTGTGTGTGTGATGAGCGGTAGTGTGTTAATGCAGGTATAGTGTGTGTGTGTGTGATGGGCGGTAGTTGTGCAGGTATAGTGTGGCTGTGTATGATGGAAGCGGTAGTGTGTTAATGCCCAGGTATAGTGTGTGTGTGTGTGTGTGTGTGGTGATAGAGCGGCGGTGTGTTAATGCAGGTTATGGTGTGTGTGTGTGTGTGTGATGGAGGCGGTGGTGTGTTAATGCGGAGTATAGTGTGTGTGTGTGTGTGATGGGGCGGTGGTGTGTTAGTGCGAATTCCATAGTGTGTGTGTGATGGGCGGTGGTGTGTTAATGCGGAGTATAGTGTGTGTGTGTGTGATGGAGGCGGTGGTGTGTTAATGCAGGTATGGTGTGTGTGTGTGATAAAGGCGGTGGTGTGTTAATGCAATTATAGTGTGTGTGTGTGTGTGATGGAAGCAGTAGTGTATTAGTACCCAGGTATAATTGTGTGATGATGGTAGTGTGTTAAATGCAGGTATAGTGTGTGGCCATTGATGGGGTGGTAGTGTGTTAGTAGGTATGAGTGTGTATTGATGGAGCGGTAGTGTTAATGCAGGTATAGTGTAATGTTGTGATGGGCGGTGGTGTGTTAATGCGAATTTATAGTGTGTGTGATGGAGCGGTGGTGTGTTAGTAGTGTGGTGTGTGTGTGATGGAGCGGTGTGTTGATGCCAGGTATAGTGTGTGTGATGGGCGGTGGTGTGTTATTACCCGGGTATAGTGTGTGATGGAAGCGATGGTGTGTTAATTGCGAGTATAGTGTGTGTGATGGAAGCGGTAGTGTATTTAATGCAGGTATAGTGTGTGTGTGATGGGGCGGTAGTGTGTTAGTGCGGGTATAGTGTGGCGCAGTGGGCGGTAATTGTGTAATGCAATTATAGTGTGTGTGTGTGTGTGTGATAGGCGGTGGTGTGTTCAGTGGGTGTAGTGTGTGTGTGATGGAGGCGGGTGTGTTAGTGCACATGTGTATGGTGTGTGTGATGGAGGCGGTGTGTGTTAATGCCAGGTATAAGTGTCAGTGTGTGTGATGGGCGATGGTGTGTTAATGCAGGTATAGTGTGTGTGATCGCGTGATGATAATGGTAATGCCGGAAGGTATAGTGTGGCCAATGTGATAGAGCGGTGGTGTATTTAATGCAGGTATAGTGTGTGTGTGATGGGTAGTGGTGTGTTAATGCCCAGGTATGAATTGTGTGTGATGAAGCGGTGGTGTGTTAAAGTAAATTATAATTAATGTGTGATGGAGCGGTAGTGTGTTAATGCAGGTATAGAATGTGTGTGATGGGCGGTGGTGTGTTAATGCCAGGTATAGTGTGTGTGGCTGGCACTGATGGGGCGGTGGTGTGTTAGTGCAGGTACTAGTGTGTGTGTGATAGGTGGTAGTGTGTTATTTCCGGGTATAGAATGTGCTTGATCGCGGTGGTGTGTTAATGCAGGTATAATTGGCCGTGTGATATGTGTGTGTGTATTAATGCAGGTATCGATCATCTGTGATAAGCATTGGTAATATTAATGCAGGTATAGTGTGTGTGTGTGTGTGTGTGTTAATGCAGGTATAGAATGTGTGTGATAGAGCGGTAGTGTGTTAATGCAGGTATAGTGTGTGTATTCGGCGGTAATGTGTTAATGCAGGTATGGAATGTGTGTGATAGGCGGTAGTATGTTAATGCAGGTATAAGATGTGTGTGATGGGCGGTAGTGTGTTGTGCAGTATAGAATGTGTGTGATGGGTGGTGGTGTGTTAATGCAGGTATAGAGATGTGTATTCAGGCGGTTGGTATGTAAATGCGAGTATAGTGTGTGTGTGTGATAGAGCGGTAGTGTGTTGTGCAGGTATAGTGTATTCAATGTGATGGAAATGGTAATTAATGTTAATCCGGAGTATAGAGATGTTCTTGATAGCGGTGATGTGTTAATGCAGGTATAGTGTGTGGCATGATGGGTGTTGGTGTATTATTGCGGAGTATAGTGTGTGTGTGATCGGCCCAGTGTGTATTAATGCAGGTTATAGAATGTGTGTGATGGAAGCGGTAGTGTGTTAATGCGGGTATGGAGATGTGTGTGATGGAGCGGTAGTGTGTTAACGTGCGTTCATAAATGTGTGTGATGGGCGGTAGTGTGTTGTGCAGGTATAGGTGTATTGTGATACAAACGGTAATTGTGTTAATGCAGAGTATAGGTGTATTATGATGGAGGCCCCGGTAGTGTGTTGAATGCAGGTATAGATGTGTGTGATAGGCGGTGAGTATTAATGCCAGGTATGGAGATGTGTGTGATAGGTGGTAGTGTGTTAAGTGCGGAGTATGAGATGTGTGCTGATAGAGGCGGTAGTGTATTAAATGCAGGTATAGAGATGTGTGTGATGGTGGTGAGTATGTTAATGCAGGTATAGAATGTAGTGTGATGGGCGGTGGTGTGTTAATCGGGTATAGATGTGTGATAGAGCGGTGGTGTGTTAATGCCAGGTATGGTGTGTGTGCTGTGATGGGCGGTAGTGTGTTAGTGCGATTATGTGTGTGTGTGATAGAGCGGTAGTGTGTTAATGCAGGTATAGTGTGTGTGTGTGTTAATGCAGGTATAGTGTGTGTGTGTGTGTGTGTTCAGGGTGAAGTGTAAGGTGTCCCTGAATGTCCAGCAGACAGTGGTTCTGACCCATTTTGGTGGAAACGTGAGTTCCAGGTCTCTGAGAGTGTGAGTGCTGAGACGCTGTCTGAGCTGAGAGTGTGTGTGGACAGTGGGAGTGTAAGTGTGTGAAGCCCCTCCCCCTGGGAGTGAGCGGTCCTTTGGCTGTACTGCTGGCGCTCAGAACTGGGCTCTGATTGGCTGTGTTTTGTGGTAACAGGCTAAAGCTAACAACCTGCCGTCGTGTGTGATAGTGATCCGGATCCTCCGGGACCTCTGTACCCGCATCCCAACCTGGACCCCCCTCAGAGGATGGGTGAGTGTGTGTGTGTGTGTGTGTGTGTGTGTGTGTGTGTGCAGTGTGTATAGTGTGTATGTACTGTGTGTTTGTTCTTTCAGGTTTTGGAGCTGCTATGTGAGCGCGCGTTGGTGACAAGTGATCGGCCGATGGGTCCCGGCGAATCCCTGAGGAGGGTTTTGGAGTGTCTGGCATCTGGAATCCTGCTGGAAGGTCAGAGGTCAACTGTTTACACTGCTGTATTTTATTCGTTCCTTTAGATGCTCGCGTGCTCCTCTCCTTTACTCAGGAGCGTGTTTCTGTGGCAGAGCCGCTCTGAGAACATTTTGTTCTCGCTTCCACTGGGAGCTCAGTCCATTCAGATCCGACCCAGACGGGACCACCAGTGATCACTGGGCTTAATGAGCTGATCTAGAACCTGCTAGTCTCTCCCTTACCTCTCTCAGTTCCACACACTGTAAGGTTTTTTTTCAGGTTCAGTAACCCAGGTTCTGTGTGTGTGTGTGCGTGCGTGTAGATGGTCCAGGTATTGCTGACCCGTGTGAGAGGGACTGCATGGATGCCAGCAGTCACCTGACCCGGCAGCAGTGTGAGGACATTACCCAGAGTGCACAGGTACAGAGGATGGACATACCTAGTGAACAGATGTATCAATCGGTTTTATGTTGGACCATGTTTTACTCTTTCATTATTTCTTCTTGATGTAAATAACTGCAGTAGGAAATTAGATTTATAAATAAAATGTGTATAAAATGCTACATAGTTCTGTGTTCGGAATGTTCTATTGTTGGTTCTGCAGAGCTCAGTTTTGGTTCTGCACAGATCATTCAGTTCCACTCACATTGAAGTTTCTTCAGGTTAAAAAAGAAATCCCAGCTGTGACACCTGAGTATAAACTCTTCAGAGGAAAAAAACACTAAATCCTGTCTTTTCAGAGTGGGTGTGTCTCCAGTACGGGTCCCGCCCACCCACTCTTCACTCCAATAGGCTGCACTAAGATGTGCGGCTCATCCGGTAAACATGCACTGCTGACTGTTTCCTGTCTGTTTCCCAGTTTGCTTTGCGGTTGACGGCATTTGGACAGATGCACAAAGTTCTGGGGATGGACCGCCTCTCGCCCAGAGCGGCCCGAATGTTCAGCGACCTTCAGTACACAAGTAGGACCAACACACACTTCACACTGCTGTAAACACCACCAGCCTGTGTGTTCGTCACGATCAGGATAAAATATTCACTGACTCCCAGAAGAAAAGAAAGAGATAAAACATTGAACAAATAAGGAAGAATGAAACAATAAATTGTTCTATAAAGGACAAAATTGTCCAAAGACGTCCCTGGACGTCAGAATAACAGAACAGTGTCTTTATAAGACAGAAAGGAAAGACTGATCTGAAAGGTGTGCAGTTTAGACCTCATCCAGACTGGTTCTTTTAAACTGAAATGTTTTGTTTGGTCTTTTCAGCACAGGTCCCAGGGACGGTCCCAGGACCGTACGTCCCAAAGCGTCCACTGGAAACGTACACAGAAGAAGACACAAACACCCGGAAGGCCAAGTTCCCCCGGAAAGGCAAGAACCAGTGATTCATAGCCTTGGACAATAGTCTGGAAGGACAAAAGCCCATCAGACAGTCTGTAGATCCACCCAGGTGCCGCTGGCACTAGGGCAGATTACTGAGTATTAAGCCCCTCCCCCTCACTCCAATTCAGCCCCTCCCCCGTCCCCTGGAGTGGATGTGAACAGCTGTATTTTTGGGAGGACAGTTAGAAACTGTTTCCTCTGCTGGTGTTTTGCGTTTGATTCTGTTTATTTTGAGTCAGATTTTCTCTCAGTAGAGCCTCTCCCTCGTTTTGTATCTGCTGCTGATTTCCTTTATTAAATTATTCCCTCCAAACACGTCTCCAGTTTCTTTTTAACCCCAGAAGATCAGATCGATCATTACAGAATGACGTCAGGAACACGGGTGGGGCCTCCTGAGCACGGTTTACTGTTTCCATGTGAAAAGAAGAACAATATTTTGTCTGTTCATCGTCTTCGGTTTGTAAACGAGTCCATGATTCAGTGTCACAACTTTAAATGAATTAAGGCGTCAAATACTTTAGTGAACAGTTTAAAGACACCGATTTGCCCGGTTCTGCCAAAATATTACTCCTTATTCCTCTAACTCTTTGGTTTGGTCAAAAAGACTCCTTTGATTTGAAAACGTTAATACTCTGTTTGAAAATGGGCTGTTTTTACATCTGGAAGGTCTGGATGAGGAATAAAAGGAACATTTTGAACATTGTGAAACTGTGTGAATCTGAGCCTTTGCTGAAGGGAATCTCGGCGCTGATCTCTCTTTAGAACCCGTTGGTTCAGCTTCGAGCTTTTATTTTTCACACGAACTGACAGCGATGCACGTCCGACTCGCAGAGATGATTCAGCTTCTAATTAAATCTGCCAAAACCCTCTCTGTTCCTAAAAAACACCTGAATTTGGTTCCACTGTGCCATCAGAACCCACGTAAACAGGTCTGTTGAAGATCCTGAACTTTATCCCAGAACTTTTAAGCGAAGTTCACAAAAATGAGTAGAATGTTTTTGTAATCAGTATTTCCTTCAATCACGGCGGTACATGCGGTTAAACACCAGTGACTTTAAATGACCTTTAAAATACTAAATGATAATACTTCAAAAAATTAACTTCATAAAAATGTAGAAAAGAATACTGAGATCATTAATCACCAGAAATAACAGTATCTCACACTGTTTACTTCTTAATAATGTGAGAGATGAGCGGTTCTGTGTGTGTGTGTGTGTGTGTGTGTGTGTGTGTGTGTGTGTTATAGATGGTTAGGTAAAGGACACACCTGTTTCTGTGATAGAGCATTAATCTGATTCGCTCTCTGTGCTGTTGTATAAAAGGTGCTGAACTGTGTGTGTGTGTGTGTGTGTGTGTGTGTTGTAGAGTTTCGTGTTGAGCCTGCCAACGCTCTAATGAAGCTGAACCAGCTGCGGCCCGGGATCCTGTACCGGCTGGTGTCTCAGACGGGTCCAGATCACACCCCTCAGTTCACCATGTCTGTAGAGCTGGACGGAGAAACTCACCAGGCAACAGGGTCTTCAAAAAGAACAGCTAAACTACTGGTAGCACAGAAGGTACACACACACACACACACACACGTATGTACACTGGCAGAAAGTTGGAATCTGTCCGTGTCAACAGGGAAGAAGATCTTCACTGATGGAATCACCTGCTCATTTGGTATCTTCAGGTGGTCAGATGACCTCATTCTTTGGTCTCATAACTTTGCTGAACCTCGACCTGACCGGCTGCAGAGCCCCCACCAGCTGGTACGGGAGGCACTCGGCATGATGGGTGATCACTTCATGCTCCTCTCTTCCTACCCTGATGATCGGTACAATCTGAACTCATCAGACCACATGACCTTCTTCCATCACTCCGGAGTCCAGTCTTTATGCTCCGAGCCTTTTCTGTGATGAGTGTCACTGATCAGAGGTTTAAGACTACACAGCTGTTTAGTTCCTTCGGTTCTTCACATAGTGTGTGTGGAGATGTTCTTCCTGTCACTGGTGAATTCTGCTGCTGTTTCTTTATGATTTGATTTCTCCCAACGTTGAAGCGATCGCCGATTGCGATCATTCAGGATTTTTTTCTGATCTCATTTCTTGAAGGTGATGGTTGTCCACCATCCTTCCAGTGTTTAATAATGCGCTGGACAGTTCTTCAGCAGGTTTAGTCGTTTCAACTTCTCCTAGAAAAGGTGTTTTCTTTGCTTGATGTTCATCTGTTCTCCAGGACCACAGGATGATCTTCAGACAGGGTAGTTTAAGTAATGAAGCTACTCACTGCATCAGTGAAGGTTCAATAACATGTTGCTGCTGAAACATCATCATCCTGCAGTGATGATCCAGTGGGAGGCTCTTACCTGTTTGCTCTGTTAAATCCAGGTGGACACTTGTTTTTTTACACACACACACATATGTACATACGTGTGTGTGTGTGTGTGTGTTAGGCCCTGCAGGCTCTGGGAATGTCCAAATGCTCTGAGACAAAAGCAGCCAATCAGAGCCAGGCTGCAGATGCTACTGCCATGGGGACGGACAGTGTCGGGACAGAGGGTGAAGGTACTGGAGGAGAGGATGGAACTGAGGTACACAACACTCATACACACACACACAGTTCTCCAGGACTCGCCCTAACTTTAAAAGCATTTCTGGGTCTCAGTTTCAGGCTTTCATTCAAATTTTGGTGTGTGTGTGTGTGTGTGTGTGTGTGTGTGGGTGTGTGGGTGTGTGTGTGTGTGTGTGTGTAGGCTGCTCTACAGGGAGGACCCATCCTGACCAAACATGGGAAGAACCCTGTTATGGAGCTGAATGAGAAAAGGCGGAGTCTAAAGTATGAGGTCGTCTCAGTCAAAGGACGTTTCAACGACAAAACCTTCACCATCGAGGTGTATTTTGTTAGTGTGTGTGTGTGTGTGTGTGTGTGTGTGTGTGTGTGTAAGAGACTAAACTGCAGCCTGAATCTGCCGTCGCTAGGGGCACACCAACAGAGCCGAGTAAACACCAACTTTACACCAAAACACACTGTTATATTTATTAATGTTATTCTCTCTCTCTCTCTCTCTCTGTCTCTCTCTCTCTCTCTCTCTCTCTCTGTCTCTCTCTCTCTCTCTCTCTCTCTCTCTCTCTCTCAGGTGGAAGTGGATGGACAGAAGTTTCAGGGTTCTGGTTCTAATAAGAAAGTAGCGAAGGCGAATGCTGCTTTGGCGGCTCTGGAGAAACTCTTTCCCGACAGCCCCCCCCCCGACAGTCTGAAGAAAAAAAGATTTCCTGCAGTGGTACACACACACACACACACACACACACACACACACACACACACACACATACAGCCGTGGCCAAAAGAATGACACAAATATTCATTTCCAGTTTGCTGCCTCCATTTTTATGATGGTATTTAACCTCCAGAATGTTCTGAAGATTATTTGTAAAGTCCCTCTTTACCATGAAAATGAACTTCATCCCAAAAAACCCATTTCCACAGTATTTCAGCCACAGAAGGACCTGCTGACATCCTTAGAATAGACTGGGTGCTTTAAAATTTAGAATAGGAGGGTGCTCATTGTTCTTCCTCAGGTAACCATAGTTACCTGCAAGGAAACATGTGCAGGCATCCTTGCTTTGCCCAAAAAGGGCTTCACATGCAAGGATACTGCTGCTGGTAAGATCAACCATGTTTCAGGTCACCAAGAACTTCAAGGAGAAATGTTCATTTGTTGTGAAGAGGGTTCAGGACACTCAAGAAACTCCAGAAAGCTCCAGGACCTTCTCCTAAAGTTAATTCAGCTGAAAGAAGGGCACCACCAGTGCAGAGCTTGCTCAGGAACAGCAGCGGGTAGGTGTGAGGGAATCTGCTCACAATGAGAAGAAGACTTTTGGAAGATGACCTGGTGTCAAGAAGGGCAGCAAAGAAGACACTTCTCTCCAAGAGAAACATACAGACGGATCTTCTGCAGTAGGTACAGGGATTGGACAGCTGAGGATTGGGGTGAAGTCATTTTCTCTGATGAATCCCCTTTCTGGATTTTGCAGAGAAGAAAAGGTGAGCGCTACCATCACTCCTGTGTCCTGCCAACAGCAAAGCATCCTGAGAACGTTCATGGGTGGAGCTTCTCAGCCAAGAGAGTGGTTCACTCATAATATAGCAGAACCACACAGCCATGATGAAAGAATGGAACCAAAACATCCTCTGCAAGCAACTTCTCCCAACCACCCAAGAACAGTCTGGTGAGGAACAGTGCCTTTTCCAGCAGGATGGAGCTCCGGGCCACAGGGCAAAAGTGATAGCTCAGGGTCACGGGAAACAAAACATCAACATTTTGGGTTCATGGCCAGAAACCTTCATCCATTGAGAACTCCCAAGAGTCAGGTAGACAGAAAAGAACCCACAGATTCTGACAAACTCCAAGCATTAATTCTGCAAGAACCATCAGGCAGGATTTGGCCCAGAAGTTGACTGACAGCACGTCAGGGTGAATTGCGGAGCTCTTGAAAAGGAAGGGCCAACAGTTCAAATATTGACTGTTTGCAAAAACTTAAAGCAACTGTTAATAAAAGTCTTTAAAACTTGAAATGCTTGTAATTCTACAGCAGTTACCATAGCAACATCTGACAAAGATCTAAAAACACTGAAGCAGCAAACTTCAGCACTTGTAAGTCTCAGAACGTCTGAATGTTTGGCCATGGCTATACACCCTGCAAATATATACACACACACACAGACAGTGAGGAGTGCGTGTGCGTGTGCGCGTGTGTATTTGCAGGGTTATGGTAATACGGGAGAAGGGTTTAACCCTATACCCAGCAGGGGGCGTGGCCGGGGTCGAGGGCGGGGCCGAGGATTCACCAGTACCAGCTTCAGTTACTCAGGTGACCTGAATTTATATTTTATTGATCATATATATAAAATAAATCTATCATACAGTCAATACATTTGTGTATTCTATAATATACAAATAAAATAATGCATACAAATAAATTATACTAATAAACTAAAGTGAACAAAAGGTATACAAATATACAAAACTTGATAAAAAAAATAACTGTGTGTAATACAGGTACTAGTGGATCCGTAGAGGACAGTCTTGATGTGGGCGGAGCTGCAGATCCAAGGGACCTGTCATTCAGTAGCGGAGACCCCAGTCAGGGCGATGAGGCGGGTCAGTCCGGCTTGACCACGCCCACCTACCAGGCAGTGCCGCCGCCCACAGCTGGCTATTACAGTCAGTACAGTCAGGCCTTCTCACAGTTCAGAAAACATGGGCAAGACCTAAACCAGGGGCAAAACCTAGGTCCGGTACCGCTGGTTGGTCCAGATTATGGGTACGGTCACCCCGGCCAGACGGCAGGGGGGCAGGACTACAGCTACGGAGGTGAGACACTCAATCAGAATTCATGAGAATTAAAGGGCCCATATGGAGGAAAATCCCAGCCGACTGAGTGTTAGTTTGATGTGTAAATGAGACCAAATCTAAAAACATTCATTATCACTCACTCATGTGGAGAAAAGAGAAACAGGAGAGTGAGAGAGCTTCTGTCGTTCATTTAGAAACTTCTCCTTGATGACCCACAGTCATTCTGACAGACCGTAAATCACTAGAGGAAGCGTAGAGTCACTCCATCATAAAAACTCACAATAACTACCGATTATTCATCCATCGCTTCATACGACAATAGCTCACTGCAGTTTTTGAGTAAAAAATATTTTGGTCCAGTTAGGGGTTACATTTATTTCACACTTTGAATCGCTAATGTACTTTTGCCCCGCCCCTTCAGGCTGCGAAAGTTTAGCCGAGCCCATCCAGCCTACAACAGTCGAGCCCTGCCTAATTAGCCTACAACAGTTAAGCCCCTCCCAATCAAGCAGTTAGCCCCGCCCGTTCAGCCTATGACTGTTTAGCCCGGCCCATTTAGATTACGGCTCTTTAGCCCCACCGGTCCATTAAGAGAAACACAGAGAGTCCACACAGACATCCTGAAGGGACAGTAAATAAAGAGTGAAAGTGTTTTAAAATTCTGATTTTTACAGGATACGCTGCTCAGTCATCCTTCTGCCCTTCAGGAACCACCGCACAGAATTATGGGTACCATCAGAGTGCCTACCCCAACCTGGGGGGCTACAGCAGCGCCAGCACCGACTACAGATAAACCCCGCCCACCCTTTACAGCGCCTCCTACAGGACTGACAACACAGCCCGGTGTCTCCAGCTCAGTCGGTTCTGTGCTTAACTCTTCTTTTTGGAACTAGTTGTTCCTCTGTTGTTTATTTTAACCCCTAATGATTCATGATGTCCCTCAGACAGTCTGATCAGAGAGGAAGTCTCTGTTTCTGTTCTTCCATCAGAAATATTTCCCTCCGTCTGTCTCTCCCAATTCTCGCTTTATCAGCTGTTCCCCATCGTCTCTGTTTCCTCGTCTCTGATCAGCAGCCTGTTGTTTATGTTGAATCTCTGGCCTCAGAAATAAAAAACCTTCCATTTTTAAGGCCAATTTCAGTTTTTTCGCTCTGATTTCTTTCCCAGTTTTTTACAGAACAGAAGTCAAGTAGGATTTTATTGTCATTTCAGTCATATACACAGAACACAGTGAAACGAAATAACGTTCCTCCAGGACCCTGGTGCTACACACAAGACAAGACACAACACAAGACACAACACGGGGCAGACAATACAGACAACAACAGACGGCACAACAGACAGTACAGTCATCCCTTAGAGGGCCGCAGTGTTGTAGAACAAAGCAGCTCAGGTAGATTATGTGTAGCAGTGTGGTGGAGCGGTGTTATTGATAAAGTGCAGAGTGCAACATGAGATAAATAAATAAATACAGGTGAAAAGTGGACTGGGTTTAAGAGTTCAAGATATTGGTGGATTCAGAGTTCAAGAGTCTGATGTTCAGGGGGAAGAAACTATTTCCCATCCTGGAAGTGGAGGCCCGTATGCTGCGGAACCTTTTCCCGTATGGCAGGAGGGAGAAGAGAGTGTGGGACGGGTGGGAGGGATCATCCACAATGCTGGTTGTTTTGCGGATGCAGCGAGTGGTGAAGATGTCCTGTACAGAGGGCAGAGAGACACCGATGATCTTCTCAGCTGTTCTCACTACCCGTTGTAGGGACTTGCGGTCTGAGACGTTGCAGTTCCCGTACCAGGCAGTAATGCAGCCGCTCAGGATGCTCTCAATGGTTCCTCTGTAGAAGATGGTGAGGATGGAAGGTGGGAGATGGGCTTTCCTCAGTCTGCACAGGAAGTAGAGGCGCTGCTGGGCTTTCTTTGTGATGGAGCTGGTGTTGAGGGACCACGTGAGGTTGTCAGTGATGTGAAAACCAAGACACTTGGTGCTCTGGACCATCTCCACAGGTGAGGTGTTGATGATAAGTGGAGTGTGGTCCCGACGTGATCTCCTGAAGTCAACAACCATCTCTTTAGTCTTGTCGACGTTCAGAGACAGGTTGTTGGTTCTGCACCAGTCCGTCAGCTCTTGTATCTCCTCTCTGTAAGCTGCCTCGTCTCCACCGCTGATCAGACCCACCACGGTTGTATCATCAGCGAATTTGATGATGTGGTTCGAGCTGTGCTTGGCTGCACAGTCGTGGGTCATCAGTGTGAACAGCAGTGGGCTGAGCACACAGCCCTGGGGGGCTCCTGTGCTCAGTGTGATGGTGTTGGAGGTGCTGCTACTGATCCTGACTGACTGGGGTCTCCCAGTCAGGAGGTCCAGGATCCAGTTACAGAGGGAGGTGTTCAGGCCAGCAGCCTCAGCTTCTCACTCAGGTGCTGAGGGATGATGGTGTTGAATGCTGAACTGTAGTCGATGAACAGCATAACTGTCCTTTCTGTCCAGATGAGAAAGGGCCAGATGGAGGGTGGTGGAGATTGCATCGTCCGTTGAGCGGTTGGGACGATACGCAAACTGCAGGGGGTCTAGTGAGGAGGGGATCTGGGACTTGATGTGCCTCATGACCAGCTTCTCGAAGCACTTCATGATGATGGGTGTGAGTGCGACGGGACGATAGTCATTGAGGCAGGAGATAGATGGTTTTTTTGGCACTGGAATGATGCTGGTGGTCTAGAAGCTTAATGATTTTACAGATCTGTGATTGTCCTGCTTTGAACTGCTTGTGTTTGTGATGTCACAAAAACAATAACAATAACATCTTTCTATGCTTGTTAAGATTTGCCCATTAAATCTCCAGCAGATTAGCCACACCCATTCAATCTGTAGCAGGGTTAGCCCCGCCCATTCACACGGAAATTGAGAAATGTTTCTGCATGGAATGTTTACCAATCAAAACAGAGCTCATTTACATACATTAGGAACAGAAACAGAGTTAACAGATAAAGAATAGATAGAGAGTAAATGTGTTCATTGACTGATTTTAGAATGAAATGTGCAAATCTGCCTGCATCACATGACCAGTGATCACCACAGACACACAGTGGGAGTGTGTGTTAGACATGCAGTAAACGTGCAGTGAACACTACGGTGGAAAACATGCTGATGTTTTTCCAACAAGCATATCAGTCACAAGACACACACACACACACACACACACTTTCCCCTCCAGCTGGTGTGCGAGGGCCGTATATAAAGCTGCTGTTGGGATGAAGGAACAGGAAACTGGATCACTGAAGAAGCTGCTTCAGTTCTGCTCTGACTGCAGGTCTGAACACAACACAGCTGATCTGTGTGTGTGTGTGTGTGTGTGTGTGTGTGCGCGCAGATCATCACTGAAGGAATCCCCTGAACTGTGAGTATTACACACTCCAGTTTGTCTCTTTAAACCGGATTTTTATGTTCCACTGTTGCCTGTTGGGTGAACTGGATTCTTGGAACACAATTCTTAAGGTCTAAAACTAGTAGGACCATCCTGGATCTGGTCCAGATGGAGGTGTAAAGATGTGGTCTTGACACGTTTGGTTTGGATCAAATTTCCCTTAAATGTGGCTCTTTTCAGCCAGTCCATAAGGTTTGGTTCAGTTCAGCCCGAATCCAGCCTGTTTAACGGTAGAAGAGTTTACTGAGGAAGTGCTGCTCACACTCTCCAACAGAACCAAACCAAAGGACTCTCAATAAAGTTCACCAAGGGTTTGGGTTTCTGTTCTGGAAGCCAAAGTAGAACTTTACTAACGATAAAAAAACTGATTACCTAGCAACCAGTGATGCACTTATTGTGGAATTAGCATGCTGTTCTCACAAATAAGCACATTGGAAGAAGATTAACCAATCAGATCGCACCATCAGAGCCAACTGCTGCGGTCATACGTTTACTGAAAGACATCACAGCATTCATGCTTTTGTCACAGCATCCATCCATCCATCCATCCTAACCATGGGATAGTAAACAAGCTTAAAATTAACTTTTTATTTTTACTCACCCAGGAGCACCATCTAGTGTCTGATCTTGAAATCAGTGTAAATTCTCCAGTGTGAACACAAATGGGGTTTATTCAGTTTAAACCTGAACTTTCAGCGGAAAGGGGGAGAGGGCGTGTAATCAGGGGGAGAGAGTTCTGATGGATGGATGGATGGGTGGGTGGGTGTGTGGATGTATGTGTTGGGCGTGTCTGATACTTTAGAGAGCTGATTCAGGATCAGCAGGAGAGAGCTCTGATTGGTGAGTTAATATTCAGCATGTTCAGCTGGGAGGTGTGTGTTGTTGAGTTTAAATGCTGAGTGACGAGTGTGTGAGAGGTGAACACAGGGAGTGTGATGGTGGGTGGGTTGGTCTGATCTGTTTAAAGTGGAAGTCTTTTAAAGGTATGTGTTTCTGCAGATGGCTCCTTCACAGTTCATCATCATCTCCATAATGGCTCTCCCTGCTGTCCTCTGCTTCCCTCCCTCCTTCATTGACCTGGACACCAAAGACCGTGAGTGTCTTCTCCTGTTCTAAAGGGCTCTCCTTGCTCAGCTGCAGAACTTGAGCCCAGACCTGAGCAGTTTGGCAGAACCTTTTTTTTAAGGTGGAAGGGAGGTAAGATTCAGTAACTGGTTCTAGAGTTTGAGGCCTGCTTTTAGAACCAGGCTGACTCTGTTGGCTGCATGAGCTCTTAAAACTGAGATGTGTTGGGTTAATTTAGAGGAAGGGATGTTTACTGTGAGTGTCTGGACTATGAGTGCTGCCAATCGGAGCAGAGCTTATTTGTATGTCAGTCTTGGACTAAAACTGTTCCTTTTAGTGGTAGCATGTGGTGCTGACACTCAGTCAGGCCTGACTGAAGCTCCCATGAAGTGAAAGTAAAGCTGTACACTGTAGTATAGTGTCTGTTTGTTTTGGTGTGGAGTTCTGCATCTCCAGGTGGTCTGGTCTCCTGAACTCTCACTCACCTGTGCTTCCAGGTAATCGATCATCTGTCCGGTTCCTGGTAGTGGGGGACTGGGGTGGTCTTCCCAACGCTCCCTTCATCACCCCTATCGAGTGGGCCACATCCCGGGAGATGGGCCGGACGGCAGATCAGCTCGGCGCGGACTTCGTTTTAGCCCTGGGTGATAATTTTTACTACAAAGGAGTGAAGAGTGTGGATGATCCCCGGTTCCAGGTGAGGGTTCTGGATGTTGTTTACATGTGGTTCTTGAACTTTTTAAAAACTTGGAGGCTCTGGAAGCCCTCTGTTCTCTGGCACTACAGCCTCTAATTTTTTTTTTGTTTTTAAAAAAACCTGTTTGTAGGAAACCTTTGAAAGGGTCTACACTGCAAAGTCTCTTAATATTCCATGGTTTGTTGTTGCTGGCAACCACGACCATGCAGGAAACGTTCTTGCCCAGATCCAGTACAGCAAGGTGTCCCCGAGATGGTGAGTAACCTGTGGGAAATCCAAATTTCTCAGTTTGGCCAGATAAGCAGTGGTCTAGTGTTTAAGACTAGCCACCAGGATCAGAAGATCATGGGGTTTGAATCCCAGGCCAGTAGATTGCCCTGAGGTGTGTGTGTCTTTCACAAAGACAAGAAGTCCCTTTCACTTGAGCTGAGGGACTTTTTATTTTATGGAAAATCCTCAACGTTCAGTTATCTTATCAGTTAGTTTTCTGGCTGAAATCCAGTTTTGTAGAACATCGCCTGCTCACTTCTGAGATCACCAACCCGTCAACATGCATACTGGGCTAAAAGCAGTTTAGCTCCAGGCTTTTGGCCTGTATGAGGGCCTAGCCAATCGGCAGTCTCCTGTACATCCAGACTGCCAAGTTCCCAGCTACTTAAACTCCACACTACAAGCTGATCCTTCTTTCGGGCATCCCCACCCCTTCACACAGTTCATCCATACTTTTCAAGACTTTGTGGTTTAATGTTCATGTAAAACTCTTACAGGTGATTCAGGCTGCAGTGGAGGAAGGAGGAAGGCTTTTTTTTTATTTTATTATTTTTTTAATATAAATTATAAAACAGACCTCTGGATCAAGAGGTCCCTGGTTCGAATCCCACCTCCAGCACTACCACCACTGGGTCCCTGAGACCCTGAACCCTGATTGTCTCCAGGGGGGACTGTCCCTGTAATTAGAACATGTAAGTCGCTCTGGATAAGAGCGTCTGCTAAATGCCGTAAGTGTAGAAGTGACTGGAGACACTAGGTGGTGCTGTGACGGAAGTACTGTGTAAAATCTGGGTCTTAATGATGGCTGGTGTGTGGCCTGATCTTTATTTCCCCTCCCCAGGAATTTCCCGTACTACTACTATGAGCTTAACTTCCGCATCCCGAAGACTGACAGCACCTTGACGATCCTGATGTTGGACACGGTGTTGCTCTGTGGAAACACGGACGACTTTCTGGACCAGAAGCCGCTGGGCCCCACCAACGGCCAGCAGGCTAACCGGCAGCTGCAGTGGCTGCAGGAGCGCATGTCCCACTCCAAAGCCGACTTCCTGCTGGTGGCCGGACACTACCCGGTCTGGTCCATCTCTGAGCACGGCCCCACAGAATGCCTGGTGAAGAAACTGCGCCCCCTGCTGGTGAAGTACAAGGCCACGGCCTACTTGTGTGGACACGACCACAACCTGCAGGTTGGTTTTGGCTCAATCCCGGTTTCCTAAAGTGAACGGAGATACCATGTGTTCTGTTCCTAACTGTCCTCCTGTCCTGTTCAGTACCTGAAGGAGTCTGGGATCGGCTACGTTGTGAGTGGGGCCGGGAACTTCATGGATCCGGATGTTCGGCACCGTAATGCCGTTCCGAAAAACTCCCTCAAGTTCTTCACCGGCAAGGCATCCACCCTGGGAGGGTTCACCCACATGGAGGTCAGCAAGAAGAAACTGACCATCACATTCATCCAGGCCAGAGGAACCTCACTGTACAGAGCCGTCCTCTCAAAGCGGGACCTTTGAGGCGGCTGGGTGGGTTGGGATTTCCTTTTTAAAAGGGGGCGTGTCTGTCGTGTGGATTGATGCCATTTAGCTGTTTTTAAATCAGAATCATTGTTCAGCTTTTACAGGTTTTGAGCAATAAATGATTTCCAGGTTTCAAAGTGATTAAACGTTTTGAAGTAACTGCGTCTCCTCTTGCTCTGGTTCTGGTTCTGGGTGTGGGTGTGGGCTTGGCTTTCTAAAACGGCTGCTCCTGGGATCTCTTCTCCCTGATGGAACTAAAGGTTCTCAGTCAGTTAATCTTACATTTCAGTCTTTTGAATTTTCAGAAATAAAAGGATCTCTTGAAATTCATGATGTATGAAACTACAGTTAAACCTGATTTAAACTAAAGTTAAAATTCAACCAATAAAAAAAAAAAATAGTGGCTTTATTTGAAGATCATGGCTGTACAACTGTTCTAGTAGAACAATGAAAAGTTCTGGTTCACTGAGAATATTAACAGTTAAATTTGTGCTGCAGTTCGGAGGTTTAAAACGGGACAGAGCTGCTACTAAAAGTTCATGGTTGAGCTTTTGTGTGACTTGACAGAATGTCTGTGTTTAAGCTGGTGTCTTAGGAGGGGTGAATCATGAACACAGGCTCTCTCTGCTGGTCAAGGTTCTGTGGTTCTGCAGTGACCTGGAGAACCCCTGCAGGTGTTTATCTAAATGGGCCTGATCGGATTGGGTGGAGCGGCTGATGGAGAATCCTGTTAAACGGCTCGGGTTTATTTTTGGTTTGTTTTAGCAGCGAGACGCTGATTACGAAAGGAACGGTTTTAAAGTGGGTCTGACTGACAAACATCACGTTTTCTTTGGTTTTTGTGATCTTTGTCAGGTGCTTCGATGCTCTCTGACCGCCTGGGTCGTCTCTGAGTTTTATCTCCTGCAGGTTGAACTGAGGACAGCGCTAAGCTGAAGATTAATCCTGTCCTCGGCCGGCGCTGCCAGTGTAAAAGGAAGAGCTCTGCTAACGGGATTAGCTCACTTTGTGTCCGTTTCCGTTTCAGGTTTGATCTTCTGAGTATGTTCATCCATGAACCCAACAGAACCGACCCAGACCAGCGCAGGAGTCCTGTGGAGGGAGCGTGGGCTTCAGAAACGCTGTTATTCTGGTTTAACACCTTCAGATCTCTGGTTCTGCTAAATATCGAAGCTTTGACTCCTTTAGATGCTCATTTAATTTGTTAGAAACACTGTGTTCTAAAATCTTTCATTTCAATCTAATGAAAGTTCCAGTTGATTCAAGGTCGGTACCAGATCTGGAGGACGCTGTTTATTAATGTAAACGTCATTAATGTGTGTATTTTTTGGTGAAAATCTATAAGCAGTATGTGCTGGAAATGAAACCCCGGGACACGTGTCCAGTCTTTTTTTAAAGTGGCGAAGTCTTTTTTTCCCCGTACTAGTGTCGCTGCATCAGTGGTAGAGTCCTTCTCCTGTCCTCACAAACACCCCAGAGAAGCTGCTTCCAGAAAATCCGGGCTTATCCAGGCCTCCGATTGCAGCAGGGCATTAGAACAGGCGGAACTCTGGAATGTCCTCTGTCCCCTCTCAGGACCCACGGGGGGGCACAGGTCACATGAGAGTACAGTCCAATTCTCAAGTCTGAAAACACCAACTTTTCCTGATTGGATGGTCATTCCAGAAGTGCGTTCTCATCCCAAACTCAGGGGACCGTGTTGTCCTTGGGTTAAGGGCCACAGGATCGGAATCCCAGGCCAGTAGTTTACCCTGAGGTTCTCTTGATCAAGGTATCATCCCCATTGCTGCTCCCCGGTTGTTGGATATGTCTGTCCCCTGCTGGATGGGGTGTGTGTGTGTGTGTGTGTGTGTGTGTGTGTGTGTGTGTGTTAAATCCAGAGGATGTGTTTGGTTGCGGTTCACTCTGTTCACAATGACTAATAGTCTCTTTCCCTTTTTTTTTTAGAAACTCCACCCGACTGTCGTCCCCCTGCAGTAACCTGTGGGTTCGAAGACTCTTCCATCCCTGATTCTCAACCTTCGACTAGTTTTTATAGATCGACGGGAAAAGTCCCAGATTTGAGGTGGGTCGGCATCTCGTAGGGCTCCAGGTCGTCTCCTGTGTTGAGACGGTCCATCCTTCGTTTCTCGCTGACATTCATTTCTGGAAGACACGGAAGTCAAAGGTTCCTCTGAATGTAGGTCCCACATCAAAGCTCCCTGTTACAGAGACATGTGGGATGTGGATATTTAGGACATCTTGACTACTCTGTAAGTCTGTGTCAATGTTTTAAGGTGGACATCTGGAAGTCTGCTTGTGTGCAGGTCCAGGGAAGTGTGGAGGCTTCGACTGGGGGACACAGCAGCTGTGGTCCTGCAGGGCTTCTGTTCTGAATTGTTACATCGGGGGACTGAACAGGACCGGAGCTGCTACTGCGTCCAAACATCACTCAGGAATTCCACACTTCAGTCAAATCCACCGCCATCTTCCCAGAGAGAACCTGAGCCCAGCGTCCAATAAAGAAACAGTCACGGTTCCTCAGGACGTCCAGTGTCACTGGAGCAGCAGTTCCATGTTTTACTCAAAAAAAAAAGTGGCATTGATATCTTTTATAAAGGAGTTAAGAGTCAGTGTGCTTTTAGAGTCTGTGTATACAGTCAGTGTGCTTTTAGGTTGGTGTGGTTTTTAGAGTCAGTGTAGTTCCTGAGTGGGGTGTCTTTTAGAGTCAGTTTATGTATATAGTCAGTGCGTTTTTTTAAGTCAGTCTGGTTTTAGAGTCAGTGTGTCTCATAGAGTCAGTTTTTCAGAGGGAACTATGTTGAGGTCAGTGTTTGGGGACTGAGCTCCGCAGACTCAGCAGGTCCGTATGAAGAAAAGCTGGAGTTTCACATTAAAGCGTAAAGCAGCGCTGCTGGAAGTTGTGAGGTGACTTCAGCTGATCGTGGTCAGGGGTGGGAGTGAGCAAAGGTCAAATGACACTCTGGGGTGGCCTCGGTTTGGGGGGTCTTGCTGGGGCTCTTGTGTTCTGACGGCAGTGTTGGGGCAGGGCTGGAGGGGGCGCTGTGGGTGCTGTGGGAGGGGAAGAAGTGAGGAATGTAGGGAATGACGGCCAGCAGGGGACTGGACTGGGGACTGTCCTCCGGAGACAGCGGGATCACCACGTCATCCTGATCCCACACATGGAAGGCATTGGGGTGGGACCGGGTCAGCGCCGGGGGCATGTGGGTGGGGCTAGCCACACCCACCTCACTTAGCTCCTTCAGGTCATCGTCATGTGGTCCCAGAGTGAAGTCTGAAGAGAAAGAGGAGGTGAAGATGAAGAAAACAGGAAGATCTGATTAAGGGAAGAGAACTGTTAGTCTTTGCTCTAAAGATCTCCACTGCTGGTGCAGTGGTCGCCTAGTCTTTAGGAAGTTCAAATCCCAGAACCATGACCTTCTGATCCTCGTACCAACTCTGAGGTACCCTTGAGCAAGGTACTGCCCCAACACTGCTCACCGGGAACTATATTAGTAGCTGCCCCCTGCTGCACGGTGTGGGTGAAATGCAGGGGCTGTATATCGTTGCGTGTGCTGTGCTGTTTCACAATCACGTTTTCACTTTCACTCCAGCTGCACTCATTCTTGGGTCGCCGCCGTCCTTTTGACTCGACCCGCTTTGGGTTTCACTCCTTTTATCCTGTTACACTTAATCCTGGTAAAAACATCCATCCATCAACCCAGCCACCATTCATCCGTCCATCCATCCACTCATCCATCCATGAACCCAACAGAACCAACCTAGACCAGCGCAGGAGTCCTGTGGAGGGAGCGTGGGCTTCAGAAACGCTGTTATTCTGGTTTAACACCTTCAGATCTCTGGTTCTGCTAAATATCGAAGCTTTGACTCCTTTAGATGCTCATTTAATTTGTTAGAAACACTGTGTTCTAAAATCTTTCATTTCAATCTAATGAAAGTTCCAGTTGATTCAAGGTCGGTACCAGATCTGGAGGACGCTGTTTATTAATGTAAACGTCATTAATGTGTGTATTTTTTGGTGAAAATCTATAAGCAGTATGTGCTGGAAATAAAGCCCCAGGACACGTGTCCATCCATCCATCCATCCATTCCATCCATTCAGCCATTCATCCATCCACCCAGCCATCCATCCATCCATCCATTCATCCATCCACCCATACACCCATCCATCCATACATTCATCCCTCCACTATACCATCCATCCATCGATCATTCCATCCAACCATCCATCGTTCCATCCATCCATCCATCCATCCATCCCCTCCAACCATTCATCCGTCCATTCATCCATCCACCCAACCATCCATCCACCCATCCATCCTTTCATCCATCACAACCACCATCCATCAATCCATCCATCATCCTCCATCCATTCATCCATCACCCAGCCACTCATCCATCAATCCATCCATCCATCCACCAATGCATCCATTCATCCATCCCTCCATCCATCCATCCATCCATCCGGCTCCATCCATCACCAATACCATCCATCCCTCCACCCGTCCACACATTCATCCATCCACCCATACCATTCTTCATCCATCCATCTATCCATCCATTCATCCACCACCCATCCACCCATCCACTCAACACCATCCATTCATTCATCCATCCATCCATCTATCCACCAACCACCACTAGATCCCTCCATCCATCCATCCATCCATCCATCCACCAACCCACCCACCAACCCATTCATTCATCCATCCACCAGTCCATTCATCCATCCTCACTTTATCCAATCCATTCATCCATCCACCTAGCCACCATTCATCCATCCACATCCACCAGCCACCATCCATCCATCATCACTTCCATTCTTCCCATATCCAACCTAGCCAAGCCATTCATCCAAGTCATCCATCTTTCCCCATCCATCCATTCATCCCATCATATATCCACCTGTTCATCACCAATCCTTCACCATCTACCCACCCGTAAATCCATCCATCCATTATCCATCCATCCATCAATCCATCCATCCATCCTTCCGTCCACCATCCACCCCTGTCCACCACCCATCCACCCCGTCCATCCATCCATCCTCCACTTGCCAGATCCACCTACATCCATCCAATAATCCATCAATACCCATCATGTCCATCCGTCCAGCCATCCATCCATCCATCCATCCACTCATCCATCCATCCATCCAGCCATCCACCCACATCCATCCATCCATCCATCCACCCATCCATCCAGCCATCCATCCACATCCATCCATCCATCCATCCATCCATCCACCACCATCCATCCATCCATCCATCCACCATCCATCCACCATTCATCCACCACACCATCTGCTCCAGCCATCATTCATCCATCCATCCACCCAGCCACCATCCATCCATCCATACACTTAGCATTCATCCACATATCCAACCTACCCATCCATTCATCCATCCATCCATCTTTCACCCATCATCCGTTCATCCATCATATATCCACCTACCATTCATCCCCACACAATAACCTGCCATCCACCATCCATCCACCATCCACCCACCATCCATCATGCATCCATCCATCCATCCATCCATCCATAATTACAACTTTCAATCCATCCATCCATCCATCCATCCATCCACCCGATCCCACCCACTCACACCCACCCTTCCACCCAATCCCCCCCACAATCATCCACCCCGTCCATCGCATCCATCCTCCACCATCCCTACCATCCATCCATCCATCCATCCAAATCCAATCCAATCCATCCATCCATCCATCCATCATTCACCCATCCCCACCCATCTATTCCACCCACCACATCCATCCATTCGTCATTCACCATCCATCACCACCCTCCATCCATCGCCACCCATCCATCCACCCATCCATCCACCATTCATCCACCCACCCCATATCCATCATATCTGTATCCAGCCTACCCATCCATCTATCCATCCATCCATCAAACTGCCCATCCTGGTTTTTTCGACCTGAACAAAAAACAGCCTAACCAGCTTCCCTGTTCCTGTAAAGAACAAATATATAATACAAACTACAGACTAACACAAAGTACAGACCCACATGAACTACAGAAACTACAGACCAGCACAAAAAACAGACTCACTCAAACTAGAGACAAACACAAACTACAGACCCTAGTCTACAGTCTACTGTTTCTCGGTCGAGGACTGGGCAGGAGGTCCAGGTGGAGTGACCAACTAATTGTAGCAATTGGTGTGACTGGTTTACCCAGGATATCATGCCAGGTCTTTGATCAGATGTCCCACGATGGCGTAGGCGACGGCCACCACCACCACAGCCGCCATCAGCAGGTACATCAGCGTCCGGGGCAGCTGGAGGAGGTCCCGTGGAGGGGGACGGTACTGACGGTCTACCGAGGGGTCTGCAGGGTCCATCACAGCAGTGACACACACCGAAACTCTCTGTCTGTGCCTCTGCAGGCAGACTGACCAGCGTCAGAGGCGTGTGTGTGAGTGTGTGTGTGTATGTATGTATGTGTGTGTGAGTGCGTGTGTGTGTGTGTGTGTGTGTGTGTGTGTGTGTGTGTGTGTGTGTGTGTGTCTGCCTCCAGATGGGCCTTTATTAGAGTAACACTAAAGCCTCTCTTCAGCCATTAGAAGGTTAGCATTAGGCCTCTTTATCAGAAACACCTCCCTCACACTCACATATACACATTAAATATGGGGTAGTTAGTGTGTAGTTATGTGCTTAGAAGGTAGTTATGGTGTGTTTTTTTCTTTCAGTAAGGGATTCTTCTCCTCTGAGTATTCAGATGTCTCAGGATTGTGTGTTTATAAATGCACCAACACAGCTGTAGTGTTAACTTTAAATAAATAATGAGAAAATTTACACCTTGCACAACTGAACATCCGGCCCCACCTGTAAAATCACAATGCAGCTTCAACTGCCCTCTGCTGGACACCAGTGGAACTGCTCAACAGGTGGACAACCTGAACTCAGAAGTTTCAATCTCAAGGTGCTTAAAATGGTCCTCCCTCTCCCCCGTAACTCCAGCAATGTCCTCTCTCTCAGGGTGTGGTGGGTATATACATACTCAGTAGAACTGTCCTCTCTCTGGGTGTGTGGGGTGGTCCTCCTCTCCCCCATCACTCAGTAAGACTGTCCTCTCTCTCTCTGGGTGTGGGCGGCCTCCCTCCCCCATCACTCAGTGGGAACTGCCTCTCTCTCTCTGGGTGTGTAGGCGGTCCTCCCCTCTCCCCCATCACTCAGGAGAACATCCTCTCTCTCTGGGTGTGTGGGGCGGTCCTCCTCTCCCCCCCCATCCTCAGTGAAACTATTCCTCTCTCACCCTCTCTCTGGGTGTGTGGGCAGTCTCCTCTCCCCATCACTCAGTAGAACTTGTCCTCTCTCTGGGTGTGTGGGGCGGTCCTCCCCTCTCCCCCATCCTCTGATGAACTGTCCTCTCTCTCTCTGGGTGTGTGAGGCGGTCCTCCTCTCCCCCCATCACTCAGTAGAGACTGTCCTCTCTCTACTGGGTGTGTGGCGAGTCCTCCTCTCCCCCCATGCTCTGAGTAAACTGTCCTCTCTCTAACTGGGTGTGTAGAGGCGGTCCCTCCCCCTCTCCCCATCACTCAGTAGACTGTCCTCTCTCTCACTGGATGTGTGGGGCGGTCCTCCTCTCCCCCATCTGCTCCAGTGGGAGCACAGTGCCTCTCTCTCACTGGATGTGTGGGGCGATTCCCTCCCTCTCCCCCCCACATCCTCAGTGAACTGTCCTCTCTCTCTGGGTGTGTGGGGCGGTCCTCCTCTCCCCCCCCATCACTCAGTAGAACTGTCCTCTCTCTGGGTGTGTAGGGTGGTCCTCCCTCTCCCCATCCTCAGTAGAACTGTCCTCTCTCTCTCTGGGTGTGTGGGAGTGGTCTCCTCTCCCCCATCACTCAGTAGAACTGTCCTCTCTCTCTGGGTGTAGGGGTCCTCCTCTCCCCATCCTCAGTAGAACTGTCCTCTCTCTGGGGTTGTGTGAGCGAGTCCTCTCTCCCCCATCACTCAGTAGAACTGTCTCTCTCTCTGGGTGTGTAATTGGTCCTCCCCTCTCCCCCTCCTCGTATAACTGTCCTCTCTCTGGGTGTGTGGGTGGTCCTCCTCTCCCCGGCTCCTCCAGTAGGAGCATCCTCTCTCTCTCTGGGTGTGTAGGGCGGTCCTCCCTCTCCCCCATCACCCAGTTTTGTGGGGCCAGTTTGCTTTTCATGGGGAGGCGACTGAGATGATTGTTTATTGGGGTTGGTCAGGGTCAGGAATAGGGATTGCAGTACATCATCACTCCCCGCAATTATAGTAATACTGAACTGGGTGGGGGGGTAAGGTGACGTCATGACTACTTGCTCTGGCTCTTTCCACAGTGTGTGAGAGTGAGTGTGTGTAACGTGATTCTGTGTTGTTTTTATTATTAGTATGGACACACCCTGCTGCACGCGTCTCGTTTCCCTTAAGCCCCGCCCTGCGTCTCTTTCACTCTGCTGCAGAGACTATTAAAGTTGTTGTTGTTATTATTTTTGTGGCTGCTGATGATGACCGACCTCTGCAGGAGTTTATTGTGTAAATTTTATATTAATTTGGTTAAAAAGCTCCGCTGCGTTTTGGAAAATAACGCTGAAACCGAATCGAACTCCTATTGGATCACACGCTTGCCACTCAGATTCTCTGCGCTCCGATTGGTGGACCCGGTCGCCGCCTACTCCATCATCCACAAAGCGAGCAGGGTTGCCAGATTACATTGTAAATTAGCTATAATTCTAAATCATTTAATACAACAATATTTAAATCTTAATTTATTAACTGTAATGATTCTTTTTATTCAAAACTGAATTTTATCCTGTAACTAATAATAATAATAAGAAGAAAGAATAAGAATAGAAAAAACATTATAATAATATTCATAAAATGTAATTCCTGCTCTTTAGTAAATATAGTAATATAAGTAGTGTGTGTGTGTGTGTGTGTGTGTCTGTGTGTGTGTCTGTGTGTCTGTGTTTGGGCGGGGCTTTGAACTGGGTTTCGGATTGAAAGAGTGAACCTGGCAACCCTCTTGTGTGTTGGTTTCCAGCAGGCGGACGGGCTTCCCTCACCGCTGCACACACACACATAGACGGGCATGGAGCTGCAGGAGAAAAAACCCAAATATGGTGAGTAAACCCTTTTGTTCTATAAGTGATGGTTGTGGTTGAGGGGGGTAGTATGGAACCCAGACCCGTAGAGTCATGTTCTTTATTCGGCACCACAAACCCGCTCACTCTCATGAACACAAACCAGAGAAACACAACACACACTTCACATTTCATCCGTTTTATTACTGCCTCAGACCGGCATCTCTGCACACTAACTATCATCATCACCATCAGCATCAGCATCATCATCATCATCAATATCATCAGTATCATCAGCAGCACCACCACCACCAT
>CM029366.1:110000-122500 GCA_017165825.1 Hepsetus odoe
GCTCAGGTGTGTGCAGGTACAGAGCTGAGTGTTTACAGGTACAGAGCTCAGGTGTGTGCAGGTGCAGGCTGAGGGTGTTTACAGGTGGAGCTCGGGTGTGTACAGGTGCAGAGTTCGAGTGTTTACAGGTACAGGATTCCGAGTGTTTACAGGTACAGAGTTCAGGTGTTTACAGGTACAGAGCTCAGGTGTTTGGAGTACAGAGTTTCAGGTGTGTGCAGGTACAGAGCTCAGGTGTGTGGTGCGAGCTGGCAGAGTGTTTACAGTACAGAGCTCGGGTGTTATTGCCCAGGTACAGAGCTCAGGTGACATGCAGGTACAGAGCTCAGGTGTGTGCAGGTACTGAAGCTCAGGTGTGTGGAGTACTGAGCAGTGTTTACAGGAGTACAGAGCTCAGGTGTGTGCAGGTACAGAAGTTCAGGTGTGTGCAGGTGCAGAGCTGAGGTGTTTACAGGTACAGAGAAGTTTCAGGTGTTTACAGGTACCAGAGCTCCAGGTGTGTACAGGTACAGAGTTCCAAAGGTGTTTACAGGTACAGAGCGCTCAGGTGTGTACAGGTGATTTTCTAGAGTTCCAGGTGTGTACAGGTACAGAGTTCTGGGTGTTTACAGGTACAAAAGAGGCTCAGGTGTTTACAGGTACAGAGTTCCAGGTATGTGCAGGTACAGGCTCAGGTGTGTGCAGGTACAGAGTTCAGGTGTGTACAAGGTACAGAGCTCAGGTGTGTCTGGTACAGAGCTCAGATGTTTACAGGTACAGAGTTCAGGTGTGTACAGGTACAGAGTTCAGGTGTTTACAGGTACAGAGTTCAGGTGTTTACAGGTACAGAGCTCAGGTGTGTGCAGGTACAGAGCTCCAGACGTTTACAGGTACAAGCTCCAGGTGTTTACAGGTACCCAGAGCTCAGGTGTGTACAATTTAGAAACTCAGGTGTTTACAGGTACAGAGTTCCCAGGTGTGTACCAATTACCAGAGCTCGGGTGTTTACAGGTGGATTCAGGTGTTTACAGGTACAGAGCTCCAGGTGTTTACAGGTACAGTGCTCAGGTGTTTGGGTGCAGAGCTCAGGTGTGTACAGTACAGAGAGCTCAGGTGTGTCCCAGGTACAGAGCTCAGGTGTTTACAGGTACGAGTTCAGGTGTGTCACAGGTACAGGCTCAGGTGTTTCTGAGGTACAGGATTCAGGTGTTTACAGGTACAGAGCTCCAGGTGTGTGCAGGTACGCAGAGCTCCAGGTGTTTACAGGTACAGAGTTCAGGTGTGTACAGGTACAGAGTTCAGGTGTTTACAGGTACAGAGTTCAGGTGTTTACAGGTACAGAGCTCAGGTGTGTACAGGTACAGAGCTCAGGTGTTTACAGGTACAGAGCTCAGGTGTGTACAGGTACAGGACTGAGGTGTTTGAGCCTGAAACTCAGGATGTGTGCAGGTCCACCAGAGTTCAAGATTTACAGGTACAGGATTCGAATTGTTTACAGGTACAAGGCTCAGGTGTTTACAGGTACAGAGTTCCCGAGGTGTGTGCAGGTACAGAGCTCAGGTGTGCTGAGTACAGAGCTGAGGTGTTTGCAGGTACAGAGCTCCAGGTGTTGTGCGGGTACAGGCTCAGGTGTGTGCAGGTACTTGCAGAGAGCTCAGGTGTACAAGTACAAGAACTCAGGTATTATTACAGGTACAGAGAGCTGAGGTGTTTTAGTACAGAGCTCCAGGTGTGTACAGGTACAGAGTTCAGGTGTGTACAGGTACAGAGCTGAGGTGTTTACAGGTACAGAGTTCAGGTGTTTACAGGTACAGAGCTCAGGTGTTTGGGTGCAGAGCTCAGGTGTGTACAGGTACAGAGTTCAGGTGTTTACAGGTACAGAGCTCAGGTGTGCCTGGGCTGAAGTTCAGGTGTGTACAGGTACAGAGTTCAGGTGTTTACAGGTACAGAGATCAGGTGTTTACAGGTACAGAGTTCAGGTATGTACAGCTACAGAGCTCAGGTGTGTACAGGTACAGAGCTCAGGTGTGTACAGGTACAGAGCTGAGGTGTTTGCAGGTACAGAGCTCAGGTGTGTACAGGTACAGAGTTCAGATGTTTTACAGGTACCAGGCTCCAGGTGTGTACAGGTACCAGAGTTCAGCAGGTGTGTGCAGGTACAGGATTACCGGGTGTTTACAGGTACAGAGCTCAGGTGTTTGCAGGTACAGAGTTCAGGTATGTACCCAGGTACAGGCTCGGGTGTGTGCAGGTACAGAGCTCAGGTGTTATTGCAGGTACAGAGCTGAGAGTGTTTGGGTCTGAAGCTCCAGGTGTGTGGGTACAGAGCTCAGGTGTGTACACAGGTACAGAGCTCAGGTGTTTACAGGTACAAACCAGATTGTGTACAGGTACAGAAGTTCCAGGTGTTTACAGTACAGAGCTCAGGTGTGTACAGGTACAAGTTCAGGTGTGTGCAGGTACAGTTCAGGTGTTTAGATCTGCAGACTCAGGTGTTTACAGGTACAGAGTTCAGGTGTGTACAGGTACAGAGCTCCAGGTGTGTGCAGGTGCAGAGCTCAGGTGTATTTTTAGGTACCCAGAGCTGAGGTGTTTACAGGTACAGAGCTCAGGTGTGTGCAGGTGCAAGAGCTCAGGTGTGTACAGGTACAGGCTCAGGTGTGTGTCACTGGAGTACAGAGCTGAGGTGTTTACAGGTGCAAACCAGGTGGTTGATTGGGTTGGTGTTTGGGTGAGTTTGGAGTAAGCATTTTAATTATTACACTAGTAGATGTTAAATACAGCTGTAAAATATATCTTAAATTTTAAGTGTTAAGATGCAGCAGCATTATCTTTCCACTATGCTTTGATGTTTATCAAATAATTACTATTCAGATGAACTATTATAAATGATATTTCTCTCTGATTTTCCTAAATAGTTGATGCAGGTTTTCGAGTCGTCCCCCATTAGAGTAGAGTAAACCTCCCAGTGGTAACAGTGTGTTTTTCAAAAATAAAAAACTTCAAAGGCACTGTTGCAAATGATTACGCACATGACTTTCAGCACATGTTCTAGGCTGTAAAGAACTGAAATGGTCACTGGCTGAATCTGCAGCATTAGAGGTCTTGCTTTGAAATCAGAAGATACTTCAATCAGAATCATCTGAAAGGTCAAGATCCAGATTAACATCAGACCTTCATCTGACAGCAGCGTCACAGTTCTAATATCCACTGAACTTGTGTTTGATTGAAGATGATTTTGTTGCGGAAAGCACGGTTCTTCTTTTTGTGAGATTTCTTGGCTGCATTCATGGAATAAACGAGTAAAGGAGTGTAGACGAGTTAATCAGATGTTCAGAAATGTCTTTAACAGTCTGTGTTGTGGTGTCTGCTGAAGACAACTGTATGTCCTGCAGGTATTTTTCACTGTTATGTCCAGTACGCTGGTCTGAAGGGACAGGCTGGAACCGAGTCACTATAAAGGATCTGGGACTTCAGGCAAACTACTCCATCTACATCAGCAGACCTGGCTGGCCTTCAGTGGAGTCCAGTGCACCCTCCCCTCCCCACCCAGGAGCATACACACCTACTGACTGTGTGTGCGTGTGTGTGCGCGTGTGTGTGTGTTTCAGTGATTATCCTGAGCATTGTGGAGCTGGTGATCCTGCTCCTCCTTATCTTCCTCAGGAAGAGACTCCTCATCGCCATCGCTCTCATTAAAGAGGCCAGCAAGTGAGCAGCACACGCACGCACACACACACACACACACAAACAGCCAATTTGCCGTGTTACATGAGAAGGTCATTTGTTTATTTGCTTGTTTATTTGTTTGCATCACCCTGTCACAGAGGGGCTGGTGGTCTAGTGGTGGTAGTGTGGTGGTGGTGGCTGTGCTCAAGAGGTCCCAGGTTGGAATCCCACCTCCAGCACTACCACCACTGGGTCCCTGAGACCCTGAACCCTGAGTGTCTCCAGGGGGGACTGTCCCTGTAATCAGGACATGGACGTCTCTCTGGAGGAGAGCGTCTGATAAATGGCGTAAATGTAAATGTCTGTTTTTCAGGGCGGTGGGTAATGTGATGTCCTCGCTCTTCTACCCCCTGCTGACCTTCATCCTGGTGTCTCTGGTGATCGCATATTGGGCTGTCACTGCAGTGTATCCTCCCTACACACCTGTCTGACTCTCAACACTCATCTGTCTTACTCTCAACACATGTCTCACACACAGCACTCACTTCACATCCATCTCATGTACAGAAAGATAAACAGCTAGACAGACAGACAGACAGACAGACAGATCTGAACTGATCTGAGCCTTAACCTGTTTCTGCAGCTTCCTGTCCACCTCCAGTGATCCGGTCTATAAAATCTTTAACACCTCAGAGTGTGAACATTCCAGAGAGACCTGCGAGCCTGAGGTCAGAGGTCACCCCTCAATCACACTGTTAATAAAACACAATCACTGCATGCTGATGGTTGAGTGGGCGGGGCAAAACTGCTTTCCGTTGAATGGGCAGGGCTAAACTCCTGTAGGCATAACAGGGAGGACTGAACTAAAAGCCAAATAGACACACGTTGATGGTTGTGACATCACTACCATAGGGAGCAGGACGTTCCTGCATTTTTTCGTGGAGGTTTTTGGTGTGAAGGATGCTGTTCTGAATTCTGCAGCCTCCTTTTTTTCCTGTTCTCTCCTCAGACGTTCAACAGCACTAATATCTCCGCCCAGTGTCCTGACGCCGAGTGTCTGTTTGCCTTTTACGGTGGGGAGACGTTCTACCACAAGTACCTGATTGCGTTCCAGTTCTATAACCTGTTTCTGTTCTTCTGGTGTGTGAACTTCGCGACAGCGCTGGGTCAGGTGACCCTGGCCGGGGCCTTCGCCTCCTACTACTGGGCCTTTAACAAGCCAGACGACATCCCTGCATTCCCTATCCTGTCCTCACTGGGACGGGCCCTCAGGTGGGTGCTGGATTCAGAACCAGCCAAGAACCTGAGAAATCAGATCCGCATCCCCCAAAACACTGGAAATGTAGCAGCTGTGAGTTAATGTAGCTCAGTTAAGCTAATTTAAGCGGGTGCTGGTGGTCTAGTGGTGGTACTTGTCTGTGGACCTGTGGATCAAGAGGTCCCAGGTTCGAATCCCACCTCCAGCACTACCACCACTGGGTCCCTGAGACCCTGAACCTGAGTGTCTCCAGGGGGGACTGTCCCTGTAATCAGGACATGGAGACACTCTGGATAAGAGCGTCTGATAAATGCCACAAATGTAAATGTAAATTTAAGCAGGACTTATAAACCCTTCTTTTGTATTTAACACACACATACTGTCCAGCAGGGGGCAGCCACATCCATCAGTGATGAGGATGGTACCTTGATCAAGGGAACCTCAGTAGAACCTACTGGTCTGGGATTCAAACCCACCATGGGGTCCCTAATCATTAGAACAATGGCTGGTCATTTTATGTTGAGTATGACTGACACCTTTAGCCCATACTGCAGACACACACCAGGACAGGACAGCCTCTGTCCAGGTCCTCAGCGTGAGGACAGGATCAGAGGGATGGATGGAGCTGAAGGTTGTCTCCTCTCACTCTCAGGTACCACACGGGCTCCCTGGCCTTCGGTTCTCTGATCCTCTCCATCGTTCAGGTGGTCAGGGTCATCCTGGAGTACCTGGAGCAGAAGCTGAAAGGTGAGCTGCCTAAGTTCCTCCTGTCTCTTAAAGATGGACAACATGAAAGTGAAAATTCTCGTCATTGTCACTACATGACACCTCTAACCCTAGCTATTGAAAGCACCCAGGGAGCAGTGATGGGGACGATACCTTGCTAAAGGGTACCTCAGGTCAACCTACTGATCTGAGATTTGAACCCATGACCTTCTGATCCTGGGGCCTCATCCCTAAACGACCACTGTCTTTATTTTATTTTCAATAAATAAACCTCTCTCTCTCTCTCTCTCTCTCTCTCTCTCTGTCTTTCTCTGTCTGTCTCTCTCTCTCTCTCTGTCTTTCTCTGTCTGTCTCTCTCTCTCTCTCAGATGCTGAGAACCGTTTCACCAGGTTCCTTCTGACCTGTCTGAAGTGCTGTTTCTGGTGTTTGGAGAACTGCATCAAGTTCCTCAACAGGAACGCCTACATCATGGTATGAGTGTTAAGTGAAAATGAAAGTGACTGTCATTGTGAACACACAGCAAAATACATGCTATGGGGTGGCGGTGGCGGTGGTCTAGTGGTAGGGTACTTGCCTACGGACCTCTGGATCAAGAGGTCCCCGGTTCGAATCCCACCTCTGGCACTACCACCACTGGGTCCCTGAGCAAGACTCTTAACCCTAAGTGTCTCCAGGGGGGACTGTCCCTGTAATTAGGACATGTAAGTCGCTCTGGATAAGAGCGTCTGCTAAATGCCGTAAATGTAAATGTAAATGTAAACCTAAAGGTCTGAGAATCGAACCCACCACCTTCTGATGATGGGGCCTAAACACCAGGACACCACCGTCTGCTGCCTGTTTATTTCAGTGTCTGTACCTCAGACGAGGGTGTTTTATTCTTGTTTTTTCCAGATCGCCGTCTATGGTAAAAACTTCTGCACATCTGCTAAGGATGCCTTCTTCCTCCTGATGAGGAACATTGTCCGGTGAGAGAAAACATCTATTACAGAATAAAAGCATAGAGAAATAATACTTAATAATGAGTATTAATAAGTGGTTTAATAGAGTATGATCTTTATTTCACTCACAGAAGTTCAGGACTTCAAGTTCTCACACATTAGAATACTTGTTCAGTGTAAAATGAACCCACTGAAAATCAGGTGTTTAGATCTGAGTGACTGAACACTAATCTGTGTTATTCTAGGAAAAGAACAATTTTAGGAAAAGGAAGTGAATCCAAGTTTCCTTCAGATGGGCTCTCTGGACTTTCACACTTCCAGAAATCTAAAAATGGGTTCTGGTCTAGTGGTAGGACACTCACCAATGGACAAAGTGATCCCACCTCTAGCATCAGCACTGGGTTCCTGAGCAGAACCCTGAAGCTCAAGTTGCTCCAAAGAGACATGTGCTTACTAAATGCCATAAAATCTAAACACGAATTCTAAAAGCTAAATGTCTGTTAGACTCATTACATGTTCAGAACAGTCTGTTTTAGAATGTAATGTAATGTGAGTGTTGGAGAGTCTGGTCATCTGTGTATAATAAACTGAAACATGAGAACATGAGGTTTGGAGGTTTGAGTGGTGTGTGTTGTGGGTAATAAAGTGTGTGTGGGGGTTTTCTCAGGGTGGCTGTTCTGGACAAAGTGACAGACTTCCTGTTGTTCCTGGGAAAACTGCTGATAGTGGGAATAGTGGGTGAGTACTGAGAGTGTGTATGTGTGTGAATGATGGGAAGTTCAGATCTTCCAGAATGAAACAACTCCACAATATTTTTTTTGCTCTAACTGTACAAGAGGAGCTGATTTTATTCCCTCAGACGTTTGACACACATCTCCGTGGTTTGGTGTGTGTCTCCTCTTTTCTGTCTCGTATGGACGGATGTGGAAATGTGAATCAGGAGGTTGTCCTCACGGTCCTGATGAAAGCTGCAGGTGTTTGTTGAAGGGAATTGTTCTGGATGAAGAATTAGTTTCATCTCTGAATTCATTTATTAACGATTTCTCTCAGTGAAGCTCCTTCAAAAGATGGATTCATCTTTACAGGGGTGCCAGTAATTATATTTAGTATTTATTTGAAAGGTTCTACACTCCGGCTGTGTTTTCTCTCCCGTCAGGAATTTGTTCCTTCTTCTTTTTCTCGGGGAGGATAAAGGCAGTGGAGGAGGCGGCGCCTTCACTAAACTACTACTGGGTTCCCATCCTGGTGAGATCAGCTCACATTACCATTACCATGGCAACATAGGCCTACACAGGATAGTGATCCATAAATACATTCATGAATCCATCAATCCATACATCCATCTACCTATCCATCCATCTGTGCATCAGTATGTATGAGTGTGTATCAGGGTGTATGAGTGTGTAACAGAGTGTATGAGTGTGTAACATAGTGTATGAGTGTGTATAAGTGATTACGAGTGTGTAATAGGTTGTATGATTGTGTATTACTGATGCAGGGCCAGTGTGTGTGTAAGTGTGTATAATTAGTAGAGGTTCTCCTCCCAGCCGTGTGTGTGTGTGTGTGTGTGTGTGTGTGTGTGTGTGTGTGTGTGTGTTTATCTCCTGCAGACGGTGGTGTTTGGTTCATATCTCATCGCCCATGGCTTCTTCAGCGTCTACGCTATGTGTGTGGACACACTGTTCCTGTGCTTCTGTGAGTGTTACACACACACACACACACACACACACACACACACTCCCTCTCTAACAGCCTGTTAAAGCTCCGTAATGATCTGCTGTTTAATGGTTCATTGACAGTTCCATATTGATATATGTATCTTTCCGGATCTCCTCTGAATCCGTATCCCGGTGTTCCAGCTGTAAACGGGCTTTTTCCAGATGTGCTCTCGTGTATCTGAAAGGTCAGACCCCAGCAGCGAGTCTCATCAGCCTTTGGCTTCACAGACGCAGAATTACTGGATTATTAAATCCAGCTTTAGATGGACACACTGAGGCCACGTTAAAGTCCTCTCTCTGTAAAAGTCCTGCTCTGTTCTTCTCTTTATGTTCCTCACCTGCTTGAGAACCCCTTTTCCAGGCTTTGATTCTAATCTCTCTCTCTCTCCTTCCCTCCACACCTTTGCTTCATCTCCTCTCCTTCCTGACATCCTGCCTCACCGCTGCCTCTTTGCTCTCAATATAATCCACTAACTTGAACTCACCCACGGGCCCGAAGGTGAGGACCTGGAGAGGAACGATGGTTCGCCCGAGCGGCCGTTCTTCATGTCTCCGGAGCTCCACGAGATCTTGTCTGTCAGCAAATCAGCCGAGGAGGCTGACAGAGCAGTTGCTGCAGCAACAGAGCAGGAAGAGGAGGTGCCATTGCAGGAGAACGGCGAAGTCCAGCTGAAGCAGCAGGACGTTCTCAAGCAGGAGGACGAAGAGGAGACACTTCTGACGCAGGAGCCCAGGCAGGAGGAGGCTGTGGCTCCAAGCGAGCAGGAAGTGCTGGAGGAAGAGGTGGAAGTACAGGAAGCAGCTCTAGCTCCAGCTCCAAGAGAAATGGTCCATCAGAATGGCTTTCAGGAGCCTGACGAGAAAGAGATGGAGGAACCAGAACTGCAGCAGCCGCCGCAGAACCAGCCGGAGCCGCAGCCACCGGTGGCTCAAGTGGAGGAAACGAAACCGCAGGAGAACGGTCCACAGGAGATCGAGGCTCCGTTGACACCTCAGGACTAACAACCCTTCAGTCCAGCAGAAAAGAACCATGCTCCTCACAGAACCTGATCCACTTCAAGCGATATGGCAAAAAATTCAAACCCGTGTCCCTAATGTGGAGGTGTGGCGTCTGAAGTTTCGCTTCTTTAGGGCTCTGAGGTGAATGTAGACGAAGGAGAACCTGCTGCGTTTGATGGACCTCGGAATTCAAAATTAAGTCATTTCCACCCAGCAGACGTTCACAATTCAAAACAGAGAGAAGCGCTGCTGCTCAGGACAGACGAGCTCTTTATACCTGCAGACGCAGATCTTCAGAGAAACACGCCGCAGCGTTTCCTGCGGAACACTCGCCGAGCTCATTATTAGGCTGTACCGTTTCCATGGACGCAGCCCTGCTGGCAATTAAAGCACATTTGGAAGTTGGGGGAACTCAGAGTGGAGATTTCTCACCCGAGTTTCTGAGCAAGAATTCAGGACAAACGATCCGTGAAATCTGATAGTAAGAAAAGTTTACAGTACAGTGGCTGATTTTCACGGTTCTACTTTCAGATTTATGCTGCAAAGTGTAAACTTTACTGCCAGATTTATTTACACCACGGTTTATATTGATGGTTGAACTGTAAAGTTGACTGTAGAACTATGAATGATTGAGGTTTCTTTGTCTGCACTGTCAACTTCTGCTGTCTGGTTCCAATCCAGAGATCAGGAATTCAGGGTTCCGTCGAACGCAGCACTTTCACTTCAGGACTTAATCATTTGTTTCACCAGTTTTATCTTCTGCAGTTTCAGAAACTGAAGCAGGACAGATTCTTTCATCCACTACGTTCAAGGTGCTTCACAGATGAGTCAGTCAGTCAGTCATTGTCTGCTGCTTGTCCCAGACGGGGTCGCGGGGGGTGCTAGAGTCCATCCCAGCGCACACAGGGCGAGGACGGGGGACGCACCCTGGACAGGTCACCAGCCCATCGCAGGGAGGAGCGGGACGGGGACGGTACCTTGCTCAAGGGTACCTCAGGGCAACCTATTGGGAAGGGGTTCGAACCCCCGATCCTCCGATCATGTGGCCGACGCCCGAACCACTAGGACACCGCTGCCCGCTTCACAGAGGAGAAAATGTAAATTGCAAAACATTTAAAACGTAAAATAAACTAGAAAACACAAAGCGATGAGTTGCTCATCACAGGATCCAGATGTCTGTGCTCAATCAGAGAACGTTAGCTCAGTGCTAACACACTATCAGAAGTCCCATAGGGGCGCTAGGAGAAACTAGCATTTATTTCTCGTGTGGTTTTGGCCTGAAGTGCAGGCTGACAGTGAGTCGTGTGTTCGATGGGAATAAACCCGGAGGCTTCATGAGCCTCTAGTGCTGAACTTAAAGAGCTGAAATTTCAGACGTCTCCACCGATCACTTAGGGACAGGGGACAGGGGACTAAAGCAGGAGGACTCTCGTGGGTCGTGTTCTTCTGTTGGGTGTGATGTAGTGCTTCGTTGCTGGTCAGGACAGAGGACATGGTGTGTGTTGTGTCCTGTCTCGTAGGTGATGGACTCATTATCCAGAATTACTGTCTTAATTATTCGGGAAATTCACAGATAAGAGTGTAGTGTTGTGATGTTTACATTTGAAAAAAAGCAAAAAAAAAATCCTGGTTTACATCAACGGCGACTGCAGGCAAACAGTAAAATCCTAAACTTGTGTCCCATGAAGACTAAAACCACGTCCTATTAAATCCGAAAATAAAATCCTATGAAAGACTAAAACTGTTTAAAAATCAGTAAAATCATGTCCTGTGAAACTTCAGTCACGTTTATAAAACTAAACTCCTGGGATTTAAAAGTAAATTTGATGGATTTGATGGTGTTTGTCCTGAAATGAGCTACAGCTTCCTCTAAACATCTGAGAAGGCCTGTCGCCACTCTTCGCGCGCGCGTGTGTGTGTGTGTGTGTGTGTTTGATGGGCTGCTGTGTGTCGTCCTTGCCTCCTGTGTGTGTTTCTGTTTCTCTTTTCTTTCTCTGTTTGTGTTTTTCTTGGTGTTTGAATAAAAACTCTGAACCGCTGAATTCAGTCTGAAGGTCCAGTCTCTCTGCGGCTCTGTAGAACCTGCCGTTTTCTCAAAGTCCTCAATCTTGAACGTTTCAGGTCTTTGGTTTAAATGTTCATTTGATTTGGAATGAAATTTTATTTGATTGTATTCCCAAAAACACCTGACAGGTAGATCTGCAACAGCAGTTTAGCCCCGCCCATTCATCTGAAAGCAGTTTAGCCCCGCCCATTCATCTGAAAGCAGTTTAGCTTGGCCTATTTAACAGAACCTGAATAACCTGCAGCCATTAACTGAGAAGAAAATAACACACACACACAGTGTGTAACTCATCCCACACACACCTGTACTAAACACAAACCAGTACTGAACACACACCTGTACTGAACACACACCAGTACTGAACAATCTCCGGTTACTGTTCCCCTCCTGTTTTAAGTCTTTCGGCCTGTTGGAGGAGTGTGAAGTGTGTGAAGTGTGTGACCTGTGTTCCCTCAGTGGAGGACCTGGAGCGGAATGACGGTTCTGCTGAGAGGCCGTACTACATGTCCCAGGACGTCCTGAGAACCCTGAAGATCCCTGGCAACAACATCAAAACCGCCTGGAGCACCGAGTGACCCAGCACCAGGACAGGAGAACCAGCAGGGTCAAAGAGAGGAACGTTCCTCTCTTCCCACAAGGTTCTAACAGTGACGTTCTAGCATGGGTGTCTTATTCAGCCTTTAAGAGTTTCTGAGAATAAAGTTTTGTGATAAAAACACTTTATTTCTAAGTAAATCTGAAGGTTTGAATTGTAAAGGTGGCGGATTAAAGGTATTGTGGTGTTTTTATGATGATTGTATTATTTTATATTAGAGGATAAACAAACAGAAAGAGGGCTTTAAAACAGACAGTAATTCAACACAGAATAAACAAAACTAAACTGCAGGATCAGCCCTTTATTACATCATCACTTCCCGGTGCACATTCACATCCACCTGACGCTCTAATCCAGACTTCCGTTTACTCCAGCGACCGTCTCCCAGGCAACCAGGGGTGGAAGGTGCTGCTGGAGGTGGGACAGGAACCTGGGGGGGGGTTCTCCCAGTCCGGAGCTCTTTTTAACAACTAGACCAACTTTCTACTTCCAACTGCCTTCACACGAATTAATAACCCCGAAAGTTACTTTTCTTCTAAACGAACAAACTTT
>CM029366.1:127500-183372 GCA_017165825.1 Hepsetus odoe
CAGTTAACTATCTTAAGCTCCACAGTTATCCACCTAATCTCCCAGTTAACCACCTTTAATCCTGCAGTTAACTCTCTTAATCCCACAGCTAACTACCTTAATCCCACAATTATCCACCCTAACCCCACAGTTAACCACCTTAACCCCAGTTATCCTCTTTAACTTACAGTTAACCACCTAATCCTTCAGTTATCTTCTCTTTAATCCCACAGTTAACCACCTTAATCCTGCAGTTATCCTCTTTAATCCCACAGTTAACCACCTTAATCCTTTAGTTATTCTCTTTAATCCTACAGCAATCCACTCCTAATCCTGCAGTTATCCTCTTTAATCCTACAGTTAACCACCTTAAATCCTTCTCAATTCTATCCTCTTAATCCCACAGTTAACCACCCAATCCTGCAGTTATCCTCAATCCTACAGCTAACCACCTTAATCCTTTGTTATTCTCTTTAATCCTACAGTTAACCACCTAATCCTGCAGTTATCCTCTTTGTCCACAGTTAACCAATTAATCCCGCAGTTATCCTCTTTAATCCCACAGTTAAACAAATAATCTTAATCCTACAAAGGTCCACTTAATCCCCCAGTTAATCACCTTAATCCCTGCAGTTATCCTCTTAATCCCACAGTTAACCACCTTAACCCCACAGTTATCCACTGTAATTCCACAGTTAACCACCTTAATCCCACAACTATCCACTCTAATCCCCCAGTTAATCACCTTAATCTTGCAGTTATCCTAATCCCACAGTTAACCACCTTAATCCCGCAGTTATCCTCTTTAATCCTACACAACCACCTTAATCCTGCAGTGTTATCCCTCTTTAATCCCACAGTTAACCACCTTAACCCCAGTTATCCTCTTTAATCCCACAATTAACCACCTTAATCCCACAACTATCCACCCTAACCCCACAGTTAACCACCTTAACCCCAGTTATCCTGCATCCCACAGTTAATCCACTCAACTTCCACAAAGTTATCCACTCTAACCCCAGTTAACCACCTTAACCCCACAGTTATCCTCTTTAACCCCACAGCTAACCACCTTAATCCTTCAATTATCCTCTTTAATCCCAGTTAACCACCTTAATCCTAAAGAATATCCTCTTTAACCTACAGTTAATCACCTTAATCCTTCAGTTGGTCCTTAATCCACAGTTAACCACCCAATCTTGCAGTTATCCTCTTTAATCCTACAGTTAACCACCTTAATCCCAAATATCCACTCTAATCCCCAGTTAACTACCTTAATCCTGCAGTTATCCTCTTAATCCCATATATTAACTTTCACCCAATCCCACAGATATCCACTCTAACCCCACAGTTAACCACCTTAACCACAGTTATCCACCGTAATTCCACAGCTAACCACCTTAATCCCGCAGTTATCCTCTTTAATCCTACAGCAATCACCTTAATCCTGCAGTTATCCACTCTAACCCCCAAATAATCACCTTAATCCCAGTTATCCAATTTTAACCCCACAGTTAACCACCTTAATCCTTCAAAGGTCTCTTAATCTCCACAGTTAACCACCTTAATCCTTCAGTTATCCTCTTTAATCCCACAGTTAACCACCTTAATCTTGCAGTTATCCTCTTTAATCCCACAGTTAACCACCTTAATCCTGCAGTTATCCACTCTAATCCCCCAGTTAATCACCTTAATCCTGCAGTTATCCACTCTAACCCCACAGTTAACCACCTTAATCCTTCAGTTATTCTCTTTAATTCCACAGTTAACCACCTTAATCCTGCAGTTATCCTCTTTAATCCCACAGTTAACCACCTTAATCCTGCAGTTATCCTCTTTAATCCCACAGTTAACCACCTTAATCCTGCAGTTATCCACTCTAATCCCCCAGTTAACCACCTTAATCCCACAATTATCCACTCTAATCCCCCAGTTAATCATCTTAATCCTGCAGTTATCCTCTTTAATCCCACAGTTAACCACCATAATCCTGCAGTTATCCACTCTAATCCCCCAGTTAACCACCTTAATCCTGCAGTTATCCTCTTTAATCCCACAGTTATCTTCCTTAATTCCAAAGATATCCACTCTAATCTCACAGTTGTTCACTTTAATCTCACAGTTTTCAGAACTGTTGATTTCTATTCCTGTTGTCCTGTGCTTCCACCTCAGGCCCAGCGGGTGGCGCTGCACCCTGATGAGCTGAGCAGTGAGGCCCAGCGCAGTGTTACAGTGGTGGGGGAGGAGGAGGCAACCATCTCCAGCTTTGAAGAGGCCTTTCAGCAAATCCGAGATATTACAGGAGTCACAGATACACAGGTCACACACACGCACATACACACACGCACGTACACACATACACACACACATACACACACGCACGTACACACATACACACACACACACACACACGCACATACACACACGCACGTACACACATACACACACACATACACACACGCACGTACACACATACACACACACATACACACACGCACGTACACACACGCACACACACACACGCACACACACACGGTGGTCTAGTGGTAGGATACTCGGCTATGGACCATGAGGTTGCAGGAATTGTAAGTCGCTCTGGATAAGAGTGTCTGCTAAATGCAGTAAAAGTAAAAGTGTTTGTGTTGGTGGTATCGACTACCTCACCAATAGACCCCAGTATGTGAGACTCCAGGACTGTGTGTCTGAGGTGGTGGTCTGCAGCACTGGAGCCCCACAAGGAACAGTCCTCCCCCTTCCTCTTCACCCTGTACACAGCGGACTTCAAATTCAACACCAACAGTGGTCACCTGCAGAAGTTCTCGGACGACACCGCTATTGTTGGTCGTGTGTCGGAGGGGAACGAGCATCATCAGGGGGTCATCAGTGACTTCGTCAGCTGGTGTGAACAAAACCATCTGCGCATCAATGCCAGCAAGACGAAGAAGCTGGAGATAGACTTCCGCAAGAAGCCACACCCCATCACACCGGTGGACATCCAGGGTTTGTGCATTGAAACAGTGGAGGAGTACAAATACCTGGGTGTCCACATCAACAATAAACTGGACTGGTCCACGAACACTACTGCTCTGTACAAAAAGGGCCTGAGTCGTCTCCACCTGCTCAGGGGTGAACAGGAATCTTCTGAGGTCCTTTGGGGTAAACAAACATCTCATGAGGTCCTTCTATGACTCTGTGGTAGCGTCTGCTGTTTTCTACGCTGTGGTCTGCTGGTGTGGAAGAGTCACAGAGAGGGACAGAGGGAAACTAAACAAACTGGTCAAGAGGTCCAGCTCTGTCCTGGACTGCCCGCTCAAGTCCATCGAGCAGGTAGGGGAGGAGAGGATGTTCTCCAAACTAACATCCATCATGGACAACACCTCCCACCCCCTACAGGAGACTGTAGGAGCACTGAGCAGCTCGTTCAGCAGCAGACTGTTACACCCGCAGTGAAGAAGGAGCTACCGCAGGTCATTCCTACCTGCTGCAATAAGACTCCACAACTCATCATAACATTACTTATTTATTATTACTCATTTATTATTATTACTATTGTTATTGTTATTATTACACTTACATTTATTTATTGATTATATATTTATGTATTATTATTATTATTATATTCTCACTGTGTATATGGTTATCTTTCCTTTCTTCTTGTCTTTATATTCTTTATTTCTTTGTTAATTGCCATGTAAATATGGGGCAGCGGTGGTCTGGTGTTTAGGGAGTTCCCCCACATCGGAAGATTGTGGGTTCGATTCCCTCACCAGTAGGTTGCCCTGAGGTATCCTTGAGCAAGGTACCGTCCCCGTCACTGCTCCCCGGGCGCTTTCAGTAGCTGCACGGTGTTTGCATGGGTTAAATGCAGAGGTCCAGTTTGGTTGTGCTTCACTGTGTGCTGTGACCTCGCAATGACAAGGGTTGTCACTTTCACTTCACTGTTCAAATATGTATATGTATATATAGCTCATGTATACCTAGTGTATATGGATGTCCTCGTTCTTTATATATTTTTTCTTTTTTTATATATTTTTTATATTTTTTCTGTCTTTCTTAAAGAGCCCTGTAACACCCGAATTTCTCATTCGTGGGATAAAAGATGATTTTATTCTAGTCTATTGTGTGTAGGACGTGGTGGACAGGTTCGTCTCTCAGCAGGACACTCAGAAACACCTGGAGGAGATGAAGGTGGAGAATGAGGCAAAGCTGCAGCAGCTGAAGGAAGAGAGAGACTCACTGTACACACAGTTTGAGGAGATGAAGTTCTCAGGAGAAACCAAACTGTCCAGGTAACACAAAGCAACATAGCAAAGCCTGCCATTCCAAATTCTGTACAATGGAATTGTATGTAATTGCTGTGTGTGTGTGTACGTGTGTGTGTGTGTGTGTATGTGTGTGCGCGTGTGTCTGTGTGTGTGTGTGTGCGCGCGTGTGTGTATGCGTATGTGTGTGCGTGTGTGTGTGTGTGTGTGTGTGCGCGTGTGTGTGTGCGTTTGTGTGTGTGTGTGTGTGCGTTTGTGTGTGTGTGTGCGCTTGTGTGTGTGTGTGCGCGCGTGTGTGCGCGTGCGCATGTGTGTGTGTGTGCGTATGTTTGTGTGTGTGTTTGTGCGCGTGCGCATGTGTGTGTGTGCGTGCGTGTGTGTTTGTGTGCGTGTGTGTGCGTGTGTGTTTGTGTGTGTGTGTGTGTGTGTGTGTGCGTGCGTGCGTGTGTGTTTGTGTGTGTGTGTGTGTGTGTGTGTTTGTGTGTGTGCGTGTGCGTGCGTGCGCGTGCGTGCGTGCGCGTGTGTGTGTGTGTGTGTGTTTGTGTGTGTGTGTGTGTGTGTGTTTGTGTGTGTGTGTGTGTGTGACAGTGCCCATCGTGAATTGGAGGAGTGTGAGCGTCACCTACAGATGGAGCAACAGAGACGAGATGCAGCGAAAGAGAAGCTGGACTGGCTCACACACACTCTCAGCACCATCAGCACTGGAGTGGAACATCTGTCAGACAAACTACAGCACATCACACTGGTACACACACACACACACACACACACACACACACACACACACACACACACACACAGACAGGCAGTCAGATAGACAGTCAGACAGACTCCTTTACAGTGTATCTCAGTGAGGAACAAAGACTGTGACTGAAAAGAGTAATAAAGACAGAAACTAAAGGTGTGTGTTGGTGTGTGTGTGTGTGTGTGTACTCCAGGCCCAGTCTGAGATCACTCACTCTGTAGGTGACGTGGTGGAGCTGCTCCAGGAGGCTGAACTCAAACTTCAGCAGCTGCAGGAGGAGCTACAGGACAAAGACGTTCACACACTGCTGAAGGAGATGGAGGAGGAGGAGGTGGGTGTGACAGTGTGTATATGTGTGTGTTTGAGCCTTCAGGTTTTTAACTCCTCTAGCATAATAAATGTGTGTGTGCACGTGTGTGTGTGTGTGTGTGTGTGTGTGTGTGTGTGTGCGCATGTGTGTGTGTAGTTCCATGCCAGCATCGAGGGGAAGCTTCCACAGTACAACACCCGCATCACACTGCCCGAAATCCAGAGATCCGACATGTATGAAGGTGGGACAGTACAAAGATACACACACACACACACACACACACACACACACACACACACACACACACACACAGAGAGGAAGGGCAGTCCTTCCTCTCCCCCATCATTCAGTTTAACTGTCCTCTCTCTGTGTCTTTTTGTCTCTGAAGACGATGAGGACAGCGACGATGATGAAAGTGACATCATCACTAGAGTGTCCCTGAAACGACAGTCTCAGCTCATCATCGACTCCAAAACCAAGAGGAAGACCCGCGTGAAGAAGAGGAAGGGCAAACTTTAACTCCACACTGTGTGTGTGTGGTTACAGGAGCATATCTGAACTGTAACCATGGCAGCAGATCCAGTCTGAATAGAGAACACAGAGAATAAAGAGCTAATTATCTGCAGCAATTAGATACTGGCTTCTCCTGATTACCCACAATTCTGTGGGGCTTTCCTGGGATACTGATCTTACCCTCCGTGGCTCTACAGGGAGAAGAGTGAAGTTCTAAAAGAGCTTGTAGGGTATCAAAGCAGCTTCTGTCTCTTACACACACACAAACACATTTATTTCATAAATCTGTTTCTCTTAAGACTAATAAATGGAAATGGCTTCTAATCTGACTGGCTGCTGCTTTTTTATTTCTAAATACTCATTATTGGAGTCTCAGTTTAGTGCTCACATCCTTCCAAAATCTCATCTGAGGGCCAATCATGTCACATGGTGGCTTCTGGGTTGTCCCATCTTAAAGGCCCAGATGTTCCAAATGTGGCCCAGAATCACAGCCTTTGTTTCCATGGAAACTGAAGGTCCAGCAGATGTATTTGGGTGTATCAAAACCACATCCCAGGATTCACTGAGCCGCAATGATGGAACTTTCATCAGTTAAAAATGTGAATCCCATAAATTTCCAGTCCGTCTCCTTGTTCACTCCAGTAGGAGTGTGTAGTTTGATAATCATCGTTTCGCTGGCTATTCGAGGTTGCTAGGCAACAGCAGCTAAGCTTCATCCAGAGGCCGCACCATCTCACAGTTGCTCAGAACACGTCCTTCAAAGAACAGTCCCTGAATCGAGACACACCTCTTGCAGCTTCAGAATGGGTGGGGCTAAACTGCTGTAGGCCAAGTGGGCGGGGCTACAATATTGACTTTTTGGAAAAGAACTGTATTATTAAACTCCTATATACGCTATATATTATGTAACACGCACACACACACACACACCTGCCAGGATTTTCCCTCCCCAGAGAGCAGGTGAGGTTTCAGGTGTGTGTGTGTGATGAGGTTGCTTTATCTGTAACAGAACACCCCCATTACCTGGAAGGGGTGTGTATTGGAGGGGTGTATATAAAGGGGATGTGTGTGTAAAGGGGGGTGTTTATAAAGGAAGGGTGTGTGTGTGTGTGTGTGTGTGTGTGTGTGTGTTTTAAATAAACCTGGGCTGTAAATGTGACTTTAATTCTGCTCCTGTTACGAGCTGATAGTGTTTAATGAGCAGGAGGTTATATAATGATAAGGAGCTGCTGAATGAATGGTTATTAACTAGAGATTGATTTGATATTAATTAGAGATTGATTGGTTATTTGTAGAGGATTGATTTATCAGTACTTGATAAGCTAATATCGATTGATAAGCTGTGTTTGGTGTTCCCTGCTAAAGAGTTTATTGAAGTTCAGAAGACATTCCTGCCTTCTGGAAATAAAACAAAGCCCATATGTTATATTATAGGAGACATATCAGGGCTGTCAAAACCTTGTATCTCCAAAGGGTCATTTTTCAGCAGGAGGACAAAACTGGCAGAACTTTTAAAGGATGTAAAGTGACTTTCATTCACATAGTTTTGGAGCATTTCTGTTGAGCCATTGATTGTGAAATGTTATAAAGTTTAAGCAGTGCTGACAGATTATCTATAGCCATGAGTGATATACATACATACATACATACACACACACACCACCTTTCTCTCAATGTCCAAGATATTAGTGCCAGTGATCTGCAGGACCACCAGGGGACAGTGTGGGGAATCGTCCTCATCACGGCCCCACAACTCTCATCAGGCATAATATCTGAACAAAGGTCATGATTGACACTCTGCTCCCATCCATCTAGAACTCAAATGTCTAGTGAGCATGTGTAGTCTGGGAGATTAGTCTGGTTTTCCCCCAATCACTGGAATGACCCCTGACCCAACACACAGGTGGCAGGAATCTTGAGTGGGTGGGGCAAAGGTGGACCAATCACAGAGGAAAGAGCCCGGGTAGGGGCTGTGTCGGATGAGTGACAGGTCGTTCTAAACTGAGAGGTCATGCTTTGTGGAAGCCCACAGGTGTGTTAGAGCCCGTGAACACTCACCCGTGGAGGACGGCAGTAATTACAGGACGGGGAGTGGGGCAGGTCAGTTGTCTCTCACTGTTTGTGTTGGTTCTGATGTTAGAACTTGTTCTCTGTTCTGTCTGACCTATGTTTACAGTTCCTGATCACAGCAGGGTGATCTGTGCTCAGGGGGGGTTAGAGCTGAGGTATGTGTGTGTAGTGAAGGATGAGGGTGTGTGTGTGGGGAGTGTGTGTTGGTCTCCAGGTTAAGAGGTTCCTGTGCTCGGCCAGATGTTTTCCTGACCCACAGCAGCCCAGAGTCCAGCTCACCAGATTCAGCTGGTGGAACGCCGAGCAGGACACACAGGTAAAAGACACTGTCCACCTCCACCTCCCTCCATCACTTGTGTGTCCACCTCACCCCATTGCACCTGCTCACCACTGCTGTAAACAGTAAACACTGCTGTAAACAGTAAACACTGCTGTAAACACTGCTGTAAACAGTGCTGTAAACAGTAAACAGTGCTGTAAACAGTGCTGTAAACAGTAAACAGTGCTGTAAACAGTAAACACTGCTGAAACAGTAAACACTGCTGTAAACAGTGCTGTAAACAGTAAACACTGCTGTAAACACTGCTGTAAACAGTAAACACTGCTGTAAACACGGCTGTAAACAGTGCTGTAAACAGTAAACACTGCTGTAAACAGTGCTGTAAACAGTAAACAGTGCTGTAAACAGTAAACACTGCTGTAAACACTGCTGTAAACAGTAAACAGTGCTGTAAACAGTAAACAGTGCTGTAAACAGTAAACACTGCTGTAAACACTGCTGTAAACAGTAAACAGTGCTGTAAACAGTAAACACAGCTGTAAAAACTGCTGTAAACAGTAAACAGTGCTGTAAACAGTGCTGTAAACAGTAAACAGTGCTGTAAACACTGCTGTAAACAGTAAACACTGCTGTAAACACTACTGTAAACAGTGCTGTAAACAGTAAACACTGCTGAAACAGTAAACACTGCTGTAAACACGGCTGTAAACAGTAAACAGTGCTGTAAACAGTAAACAGTGCTGTAAACACTGCTGTAAACAGTAAACAGTGCTGTAAACACTGCTGTAAACACTGCTGTAAGCACTGCTGTAAACACTGCTGTAAACAGTAAACACTGCTGTAAACACGGCTGTAAACACTGCTGTAAACAGTAAACACTGCTGTAAACAGTGCTGTAAACAGTAAACAGTGCTGTAAACAGTAAACAGTGCTGTAAACACTGCTGTAAACAGTAAACACTGCTGTAAACAGTGGCAGTAAAGCAGGAGTTGTGATTGAGTTTTATGGGAAACGCGTGAGGGTGTGAGTGAACGAATGAACAGCAAGTCATTCTGCTTTAATGAACTGAACTGAGTGTCCTCACCGTCACCCGTGTGTGTGTGTGTGTGTGTGTGTCTGTGTCTGAGAGTCTCAGTGCTGCCTGACTAATAAGTCCCTGAGAACTAACAGTGGGCTTTTTGTCCACTACAGAAAAGTGTGTGTGTGTGTTCTCTAGCCCACTCTCTGGTCATATGATGGTGGGGGTGCAGAGCTGAATTGTCAGGACTGTGATTAAACTGGTGAATGTGTTGATTCTTACTGTGTTCAAAAAGGGCAACTCCACCAAAATCACTCCGAACTGTCCCCAGTGTCTCTTTATGTCTCTTTAATGGAGACATGAGCTGGTGGTGGAGACGCTGTCTGGTGTCTGAGACGGTGTTTTAGTTTGGAGAAGATTCTGGACTAAAACTGAACCTGCTCATGGTGGAGGGACACGAAGAAAAGTAATTTAGTCCAGATGGACTATTTTACCATCTTCACCGTCCCTCCGAGACACGGGGAGCTCCACTGGGGGACAGAAGATCCACAGATCTGGGACGTCTGGTTCTATTCACCACTACTGGAGAGAAATCCGGAGCAAACCCAGTCTGATTGCACTGAATTCTGGGGGAATGTTGGAAACTTGGTGAACTCCCACTTCAGCTACACTCCCAGTTCCTCTGAGGGAGCACCTTTTGTGCGTCACTCAGACGTCACTGGGCGGCCCCGCCCACTCGCGCACCTGAGCGTCCGCACAGTGAGAGCGCGCTCGTGCTGATGGAGCGATGGGCAGGTGGCAGATCTCGATGGTAAGTATGATGATGAACTGATCGCTCGCGCGCTGTTTTTTGAGGGTTATTGATCAGACACTCGGCTGAGATTTTTTGGTCAATCATGGAGCTTGATCTGCTTCCCCTTCTTCTCAGCCTCTGTTTGTAGAAGCAGGAACTCCTGCTTTCAATCTTCCGTTCCACCTTAAATAGAGCAGCAGAGCCTCAGGCTGCCTAGCAGGACTACTGCTCCATTTAAGGTGGAACGGAAAACTGGAATTAAATGTCAGTTTCTTCGTGTTTTTTTCTGAAAGATGCTGGAGGTTCCACTGTGGTTCTTTAAGGAGTAGTAAAGTGAAGTTCTATCAACACGTGTTCTTATCCAATAAGCACAAACCTTTTCTCCCCAAAATTCTCTCCGTCCTCAAACCTCACCTTCATCAAGGCGGGCAGAGTCTGCAGACCTGGGATTATTACATCAGAGCAGGGAGTGAGTGAGTGAGTGAGTGAGTGAGTGAGTGAGTGAGTGAGTGTGTGTGTGTGTGTGTGTGTGTGTGTTTACAGTGTTGTGTAAACACTGAGGTTGAGCTCAGTGATCAGTGATCAGGAGCCTGATATCGATGATGGTTGATCAGTGAGGATTAAGGTGTGAAATGTTCAGAATGTTCGCTCCTTTTGTTGTTTTTGTTTGTTAAACAGCTTTGTTTGTTGTTTTGGGGCAAATAAAATGACACTGAATAAACAATCAGATCAGGCAGGACCTTTGATTTTGGTGATGGACTGAATCGCGGAATCGAAGGTCTTCTTGAAGAATCTGTATCGTGTCGACTGGTTTCCTAAAGTATTTCCTCTAGAACGGATTTGATTGACAGGTGTGATGGTTCCTGTGCTTTGACTGGTGGATTAACAAATTCAGATTAGCTCAGGTGCTTCCTCTGGGTCCAGCAGGCTGGTTGGACTGGTCAGACTTTGGAGGTGTGTGTGTGTGTGTGTGAGGTTGAGTAACAAGGCTGTGTGTGATCTTGTCTGTTGTAATGGGTTTGTTGCCATGGTGATATTGGTGCACAAATACATCCAAGCCCTGAGAGTTTAAAGTGACAGTTAAAAAAATAAAATAATTTCACCATTTTCCAGTTTCTGAAGTTCACAGCTTCAGTTTTAGCCTTGAGACTAAAAAGTTTTAAACCTTCGTGTCTCAGTGACTAAAACTATAAACTTTAGGGTGCTGTTCCAAAACAATTCAGTTCATTTAAGGTGGCGGAAAGTCCAGTTTTGTACCTTTTTTTTTAAAAATATTTTTTAACCTCTTCATAACCTAACGATTTAAGGGTGCTGGTGTTCTAGTGGTAGGATACTTATCTATGGACCTGTGGCTCAAGAGGTCCCAGGTTCAATCCCACTTCCAGCACTACCACCACTGGGTCCCTGAGACCCTGAACCCTGAGTGTCTCCAGGGGGACTGTCCCTGTAATCAGGACATGGAAGTCTGGGTAAGAGCGTCTGCTAAATGCTGTAAATGTAAAACAGAAAAGTACAATAGTGCTTGGGTGTGGAGAGTCAGTCCACCTTAAAAAACATCCCTACAGTCATGAAAAAACATCCCTACAGTGTTCCCTAATAAAAACATTGAAGACGTCTTCTCCTGGCTGCTCCCGTTAGGTGTCTCCACAGCAGATCATCTGTCTCCATGTCTTCATGTCCTCTGCATCTTCCACTCTTACACCGTCCCCCTGTCCTCTTTCATCACATCCATAAACCTCCTCTTTGTCCTTCCTCTTTCCTGGCAGCTCCATCCTCAACATCCTTCTCCTGATATACTCCTCGTCTCTCCTCTGTTCATGTCCAAACCAACACAGTCTCACTTCTCTCATTTTGTCTCCAAAAAAAGTCTAACCTGAGCTGTCCCTCTAATATACTCATCCATAAATCTGTCCATCCTCGTCACACCCAACTCAGATCTCACAGTCTTTAACTCTGACAGCTCCAGCTCTGCCTCCTGTCTCTTCATCACCATCCCCCTCCTCGTACAGCATAGCTGGTTTCCCTACTGTCTCCAACCCATACAACATAGCAGGTCTCACTACTGTCCTGTAAACCTTCCCTTTCGCTCTGTCACTCCTGTCACTCTTCTCCACCCACTCCAACCTGCCTGTACTCTCTTCTTCACCTCTCTTCCACACTCGCTGTTACTCTGAACCGTCCACCCCGAGTATTTAAACCCCCCCCCCCCTCACCTCCTCTACTCCCTCCATCCTCACCACTCCACTGTCCTCACTTTCATTCACACTCATGTCTTCTGTCATCACTATCCAAAGGGACGCCTTGTCTTGTCTGTCAACCTGTTTATGAACACTGGAAACAGGAATGGTCTCAGCACTGATCCTTGATATAATCCAGCCCTTACTTCACATCTTCACTGCTTTACTGAGAGAGAAGTTGTGAAAATTGTAATATTAAAGGCTCAGCTGGAGGTCTGTGGAGGCGATAGTTTAAGTGTGTTTGGTTTTATTTTTAGAACCTTCAGCAGGTGAAGCTTTGATTTTACACACTCTGATCTGGTGGACAACTGGCTGTCTGAGGTGGAGACCAGGTTTTTTTCCCCCACTCTCTCTACTAGACAGGCCTGAGTTCACATAGGAGCTGTTCTCAGAACAGATGATCTTCTTGAAGGTAGAAAGGGCACCCTGCTCTGAAAGTGTTCACTCATTCCACCGTTGGGGAACTGAGAACAGTGTGAACTGAGATGTCCTTGTGTGAAGAGCTGGTGATGCTGGACGGTGTTTTTTACAGTGCATGCGTTTTTCACCCAGGTGCTTCTGGCGCTCCTAGTTTCTTCACTGGGTCTTTTTCCACCTGCCCTCCGGTTCTGACCTTCCACTGTAACGTGGACCAACACGTTCTCTTTATCAGGAAAAGTTAAAGATTGACTCCCTCAGATAAGGGCAGACTCTGCTTTGTTCTTGTGCTGCGTGTGCGTGCGTGTGTGTGTTTGTGCGTGTGTGTGTGCTGTGGTGAATTCTGGGTACAGTTCTCACTGTAGGAGGTAAAGATTAAACAGTGGTCCCTCATTCCAGAAACCTTTTCTCCTTCACAATAAACTACACACGGGGAGGGCAATACTTTCTACTTTCTCATGAATAAAAGTGTTATTTTAGAACATACATTTAGAACATGGCTAGAACATGTCTCCGGGACTAGGATATGTCACTAGAATGTCAGTCTTGGGGGCTAGAGCATTTCAGGACTGTGTTATTAAAGTGTGTGTGTGTGTGTGTGTGTGTAGGACCCAGTGCAGGAGTGGGGTGAGGAAGTGGAAGATGGTGTTGTGTATGGAGTGACCCTACACCGAATATGTGACCCTGCCCACCCATCAGAGCCCCACCCCAAAGGCTGTGTCCAGTACCGGACGCTGAAGGTCCGGAGGGTCAAAGCGGCAACTCTTCAGCGTCTGGTCACCGAACTGGTCAAGCCGGAGTGTGAGGACACAGAGTACCACCGAATCTTTCTGTCCACATACAGAGCCTTTACCTGCACGTCCTCCCTCATAGAGCTGCTCTTTCAGAGGTGGGGACACTTAAAGGGACACTAAATATTGGACATAAAACTTACTAAAAGTTGTTACATGTTGAGTAACAGGAACGGCAACAGTGACGTGAATAATAACAGTGTAACAGGAACATCAGACACAGAAATGATTCAACTTGTTTCTAAAACTGGACAGAAACCATCAGGAGGAGGAACACCTCATAAAACCTGCTTCCCTCCATCACAACAGAACCAACATTCTCACCTAGAGAACCCAACAGAGAACCCCTCACTCTGAGGCTCACTTCCATTGCACAGAAAACCCTTCTGTTCACTTAGAACCTCAAACACATTTGTGTGTGTGTGTGTGTGAGTGTGTATGATGAGGTGAAGTCTCTGTGTAACAGGTTCCACCTGAATAAGAGTTTCCTCTTCCTTTCAGCTCATAAGAAAGAATGTCCTGCTGCATTGTGTGTGTGTGTGTGTGTGTGTGTGTGTGTTATTCATAGAGTTGAAACTCCCAGGCTTTTTATGCCTCCTTTTATTTTTGTCTCTCCAGGGAGGACATGATCTCAAACCTAGACAGCAGTGTGTGCGAAAGAAGGTGAGGGAAGGTGACACACGCATGCGCACACACACACACACACACACACACACACACACACCCTACAGGGTGTTCCAGTCTTCAGTACAATGCCTTTGAGTCCTCCAGTGAAACATAACAAACAGTGTGAACTGTAACCAGTGTTACCAAGACCTGCTCTCACACACAGTAAACAGGTACAGATGATTCCAGTTTACTGCTGATGCTGAACACTGAGTGGGGGGAACCCATTTATCTAGAACCTTTAGGACACTTTCAGCCTGGAGACAGTCTGACAGGAAACAGGATTTTTACACAAACAAAGAGATTCACTACAGAACATACAGAAATGAGTGGGGTGATGACTGTTGATGTATATCTTTAGAAATAATCTATTATGTGTGTTTTTAAATATAAATCAATACATACACAGACATTTAGCAGCGAATGTTCATTTTTTAAAAACCGTATTTATATTATAACTAAGTTAAATTGTGTCGGTGCTAGTGTTTGCTTTCTCTCTCTCTCTCCTCAGTTCTCTCCCTCCGTTGGTGCATCTGTGGTTGGAAGAGTTTTGGGAGGACTTCAGAGACCCTCCTGAGCACCAGGCTCTCCGGTTGCTGTGTTTGCACCTGCGCCACCGGCTGTGTTTCAGGCGCCTTGCCCGCCAGGCTGAAGCTCTGCTGCAGACACTGCAGGAGGAAGGTGAGTTTCACACACACCTGACCTGCACCTGCAGCAACGTTGCAGCCACTTTTTCCAGGAACGAGCATTAGGTCTGGATTTTCAAACCTGCTTCTGAAAAGACGCTCCTGATTAAAATCAGAAATGTCTCTTTTCTGTGTGAAAACAGTAGGAATGGCAGCAGTGTGAGAGAGAATTTTTGTAAATGTGTAGTAACTGATCTCTGGAAGACAGTGAACCAAAAACAGTGGTGTGCGTTAATCTGACAGGTGTGCGTTTGTCTGGTTTTTGGTTCCCCTCAGACCAGCAGGAGGCACTGTAGAGTCAGTGCCCTGAGGTTTTCTGCTCTGTGTCTCAAACTCTGATCTGTGTGTGCGTGCGTGTGCGTGCGTGTGTGTGTGCGCGCACAGACAGGCGTGCTGAGGGTGAGGTGTCGGAAGTGAACAGGCTCTGTGGAGAGGGGTTGGGGGTGCAGGACTCTGTGGATTCCAGAAGTTTACTGAGTTTCTCCACTCGGGATATCGCTGAGGAGCTGACACGGCTGGATGCTGTGAGTTTCGGTCACACAACTCAAAATATCAATCTCCACAAACTCAGTGGTGGTGAACGGAACCGAACATCCCAAATCTGTACATCTTCTGTCCCCCAGTGAAGCTCCACGTGTCTCTGTGGGACGGTGATGATGGTAAAATAGTCCATCTGAACTAAATCTCTGTTCTTCATGTCCCTCCACCATGAACGGGTTCAGTTTTAGTCCAGAATCTTCTCAGAACTAAAACACCGTCTCAGACACCAGACAGCGTCTCCACCAGCAGCTCATGTCAGTGAGGGACTTCTGGTTCCATTCACGCACACTGAGTTTGGTTCTGATTAGCTGAAGGACAGATACAGTTCAATTTGTGCATCTCAAAGGAACCATGTGTTTGTTTCAGGCCCTGTTTGTTCGTGTGGTTCCGTTCCACTGTTTGGGCTGCGTTTGGTCGCAGAGGGATAAGAAGGAGAACCGGAGTTTGGCCCCGACGGTCCGTGCCACTATCGCACAGTTTAACGCTGTCACCAACTGGGTCATCACCTCACTACTGTGTCCAAACCCTGCCTCTGCACCCGGCTCTCCCCATGCTCCCCGTTCACCCAAATCACCCCGGCCACCCAGGTCACCCCGAATGGCCCGGGCGGCCCAGTGCCTGCTCACCAGTCCCGCCCAGCGGGCACACGTCATCGAGAAATGGATCTCTGTGGCTCAGGTGTGTGAGAAACAGACTTCCCAGGCTCCGCCCACTGCATTCTTCTATAGAAGCCAGTCAGTGTTGATCTTTACAGAAAAAACATCAAAATAAGAAACGAACACGTCAGAGTGCGTTACTCGCAATAGCAGTAAAGTTGTCTCGATGAACAGCAGCCCAGCCTGACCCGAGGTTGCTGTTTTAGATTCTCCAGCTGAACATGCACCAAGGTTCCTGTTCAGATCTGCAACCTCAGGTCCAGCTGGGTGGTATATGGAAGCAAGGGGTGCTGGTGGTCTAGTGGTGGTACTTGTCTATGGACCTGTGGTTCAAGAGGTCCCAGGTTCAATCCCACCTCCAGCACTACCACCACTGGGTCCCTGAGACCCTGAACCCTGAGTGCCTGCAGGGGGGACTGTCCCTGTAATCAGGACATGGAAGACTCTCTGGATAAGAGCGTCTGATAAATGCTGTAAATGTAAATATGGCTTCAGTCACACTTCCTGTTGGTCAGGACAAAAAGTGAATTTCCTGAGCCCTTCACTGTGATTGGTTCTACCTGCTGCAGAACTACAGCCTTGAATAAGTTCTACCTAAAGTGCGTTAATAAGCAGAGATGGAGCTTTACAGCAGGGTTTTGGTTCCCTGTTTGCTGCGAGAAGAACCGCAATAAAATGTAGTTTAACTGGCTGCATGTTTCTGTACGTTATTGTGTGTGTGTACAGGAGTGCCATCAACTGAAGAACTTTTCATCTCTCCGAGCAATCCTCTCCGCTCTGCAGTCAAACGCTGTCTACCGCCTTAAAAAGACCTGGGCTGTAGTCAGCAGGTAATAAACACACACACACACACACACACACACACACACACACACACACACACTTATTTGTTTCTGTACTTTAGTTCTGAGAGTATCTGTGATTGTTTTCAGAGACAGTGTTGCCACCTTCGAGCAGCTGTGTGAGAACTTCCCTGATGAAAACTGTGTCCTGACCACCAGAGAGATCCTGGAGGTGTGTGTGTGCGTGCGTGCGTGTGCGCAGTGGTGTTCCATTGAGCAGACTGATAGCAGTGTTTGAACACAGATAACAATCGTTCTTGAAGCAGAGAACTCGAGGGGCAAACCACCAGCAGATAAACCTGCTTGGGACTGGATCTCCTTTCTCCAGCCACTCTGTTCCACCATAAATAAGGATAACTAAGAATAAGAACCTGGGGGGGTTTGGAATACGTATTAAACTTACTTGTATGACTTATCTAGAACGATTACACTAGGTCAGCTTCTCAGCTGTCTTGAACCCTGAATGTTGTCCTTTTGTCTCTGATACGTTGTATGCAAGATGTCCAGATATTGTCAGAAAATGTGGCGGCTTTTGTTGCTTTGACAAAAATGGGCCCTTTGATGTGTAAAGTGACCAATCAGAGCTTGTTCTTTTGAAGCGGCGCTACAAGAAAGCCACACCCACAGGAAACAAAGCACAAAGCAAACAGTGGTTTCTAATCTGATTGAACTCCTGCTGCTCTAAACCAATCATCATCTTTCTTTTTAGGACGATAACCAGCCGCGTGACGGCGACGCCCCCAGATCCCCCAGACTCAGTCCCACTGCCAGACACACGGTAAGAGACACTCCGGTCTAGATGCCGCCTGACAGACACTACAGAGGTTATTTAGTAATTTGTGGGATTGTGTACTTAAGTGAATTTTGTAATTCTTGCATTTCCCCCAGGATATATCTATCAATCTGTCTGTCCATCCATCCATCTGTCTACTTCAGTGACCAAAGTGGGCAAAAGGGTGGAAAGTAAAATAATTTTTTTTAGGAAAGTTTAAATTAAAAAAACAGGTACTGAGAGCTGATTGGTTAACGTAACTGTGAGCTGGTTGGTTGGTAAATAGTTGGGTGGGGCATGCTAAAGACAGGACGGTGGGTGAGAGTCACACTCAGGTGGCAGTGAGCCCAGACTGGTCCTTCCAGACAGGACAGAATGGACAGCGGGACGCTCCCACAGTAGGGGGTGTTTGGTGCGGAACTCCTCTCTTCCTCTTTTTAATGAAGAGCTGATTATAAATCACTCACTTCCTCTTTCCTAATGGTTGGGTCTGATTGGTTTACTGTCTGTGTGTTCAGAGCTGCAGCAACGCAGAGGTGCCGTACCTGGGCACCTACCTGACCGTCCTCACCATGCTGGACACCGCCTTGCCTGACACTGTGGAGGTCAGACACCTGTCCTCCCTGCATGTGGTTCCCACATGCACCTTCCACTGTCCTCCAAGACTGTCCTCTCCACTGGTCCTGTACGCCTCTCCCTCCTGCTCATTCTCACCTGTCCTCTCCACTGCTTCTCCGTACATGTCCTCTAATCCTGTCCTCTATATCCTCCCTTTGGGTTGCTCTCTACATCTGTCCTATTTAACAGTCTGCCCTGTCCACTGGTCTGCTTCAGTGGTTTCCTCACCATTTAATCATGTGCTATCTACTATTCTCTCTATCTACTCTTTATCTGTTCTCTCTACCCATCCTTACTTTTTCTCTATACCTGTCCTCCATACATGTTTTCCCTTTGTTATCCCCACTTGTCCTCTATTCTCATTTATTTATAGATGTAATTGATGAAATAATTATATAGACAAACCTATTTCTCCCTCTGTTTCTCTTTGCCTCTCTCTCAGGGAGGCCTGATCCACTTTGAGAAGAGGAGGAGAGTGAGTATCGTTACTCATAGTATTTAGATCCTTCAGACAATGTGTGTTGGAACCCCTGCACTGACCAGTGTCTGTATCTCTGTGTCTCTCTGATTAGGAGTATGAGATTTTGTCTCAGATCCGGGTTCTGCAGGCGTCCTGCTCTCTGTATTCTTTCCCTCCTCATCCTTCCATCTGCTCCTGGCTTACCAGCTGCACTCCCTTCTCTGACCAGCAGAGGTCAGGCTGCACACTCACCTCCCCAACACTAAAGTCATCAGTGTCTGAACTCAGTGGAGGTCATGCGACCTTTACTGGCTGATTAATAAAGCTGCAGTTATTTCGGCACAGTTGGCATGTGGGATGATTTTTTCTCTGCAGGTTATTTTTATAAACTCTGTAGAGATGTAAGATTTTAAATGTTTTATTTGGTACAGTTATGATTTGTCTCGAGAGCTGGAGCCTCCGGTGGATTCTTGTCCAAACTCTCCAAGCTTCTGGAACCAGCGTCTCCTCAGCAAGAAAATCAGCTCGTACGTCTTTCCAGCACACACACCTTTATAAACCCTGCTGTACACACACCTCCACCCCTCCAACATCCAGGTGAAAGGGCTCGAATCACAGAAGTTTCCTGTCTGGTTGAGTGCATGAATGTTACATTATAAAGCATTTTTACATTCACTCCCCACACTTTACAGTCCATGTATGATTCTTACATTAAGCCCCGCCCATTTCGTCAATATTAGTTGAGCCCTGCCCTGCCCATTCAGCTGGCTGCAGTCCAACACAGGACAGGATGCCAAGTTTTGGTCCTGGAGGGTCAGGGTCTGGGACAGGTTGGGGATTTCTCTGCTCAAGCAGACAGGTGCACCTCACCTATTCATCAGCAGGTGTAGTGAATGTCTTGAAGACATCAAGACTGTGCTGAACACTGACCCCCAGGACCACTGCTGGATCACCCAGATAACAGGATACGGGCCGTTTAAAGGGCTGTGATTCAGAAAAAAAACACCAAGATGAATCATGAAGTGTGTGTGTGTGTGTGTGTGTGTGTAGGTTGCTAAGCAGCGGTGAGAAGGCCCATGTGGATCAGATCAGCGTGTCATCCTCCAGTTCCAGCGGTTCAGACATGGATGACCTGTCCCCCCTCCGACACAAATTACAGGTGAGTTTGTTTTTCTCTCCAGAAGGTTGCTGCTACAGCTGCTTTTTTTTTTTTTTTTTTTTTTTTTTTTTTTTTTTTTTTTGTTCTGAGGGACACTTTTGTCACCGTGACCTGTCCAGGGTGTGTTCCCCGTCCTTTGCCCTGTGTGAGCTGGGATGGACTCCAGCACTCCTCCGCGATCCTGCTTGGGACAAGCGGCAGAAAATGACTGACTGACCTCTGTCACCATGATTGAAGGCACTTGATTAAATGTCTTTGTGTTTTCCAGTCAGAAGCCCTTCCCACAGACTCCGCCCCCTCCTCTCCACAGCCAGACCTCACCGCTATCCGCTCAGACACTGCATCTCCAACTCCCTCCTCCTCCTCCTCCTCCTCCCAGGCTGTCTTCAGGAAGGAGATGGGTGACTCCTGCATCATCAGGGTCAGTGTGGAGCTAGATGTTGGCAATGTCTACAAGAGCATCCTGGTACGTTCAGTCTAGGAGAACACTAAGTTCTGCCTGGGTTCCACTTCAGGTTCTCCTCTAGTGCTGATCCATGTCTTTAATAATGACGTCTTTCTCTCCATCAGATCACTAGTCAGGACAAGACAAGTCAGGTGGTACAGCGAGCACTCGACAAACACAACCTGGAGACCAGGAGCTCCAGTGACTTCAGCCTCATTCAGATACTTCCACATGACAAAGGTAAACCCGGCTAATACACACACACACACACACACACACGCATTCACACTCAATCGAACCACAGCCATAACTTCTAATATAGTGGCCAGTCTTTCACATTTGTACTCACTGTTTCCAACAGAACTGCTGATCCCTGAGAAAGCAAATGTCTTCTATGCCATGTGTCCCTCGGCCAGCTATGACTTTGTCCTCCGGCAGCACTGGAGGAGTCCATGCAGAATAATGGGACCCTCCAGTCCGGCGGCCATGCCGCGAGGACGTCATGCTAAATGACAGCACCTCCTTTGGCATGGAGGAGACATGACAATAAGGACTGTGTGTCTCCGCTTCAGGACCTCCTTTTTCACCCTGTTCACAGACCCTCGTCCTCCTGTCACTCAACCCTCCATTTTAAAGCTGCAGGATTCGGCTGCCTTTCACAACATTTACAGTAATACCTCTTTACTGACAGAGTTTATTGAGGAACTCATGAGGAGTGAAGCTAAAATTACTCCAAATTCATTTAAAATGTTTAATCTCTAATGCAATTTCTGGAAGAATGGATGTATGAACCTTTCAGGCCAAGTTTTATTGGCTGTCTAAGTGATTTTTATTCAGTCTTATAAAGTAATAAATAATAATAATGAATAACTGAGCGCTAATATTTCAGACTTTGGAATGAAGGTTAGAGTATTTTCATTTTAGTGAAGATTGTCACATTTCAGTGTTAGTGTCATAATTTAAAGTGATTTATGATCCTTATGGAACCGCAATGATTAGGTTGTCTCACATTTTTCCAGCTTTGTTACTGGGTCGGGTCATAAGCTGAGGGACACAAATTTCCCTAAATTCCCTCAAAAAGTCAGTGTTCAAGTCCTAAACTGAGTGGTCCTGGTTGGGTTCTAAGTCAGAACAAGGTTGGAAATCTGAATGTCTCTCACATGAGCTGGTGGTGGAGACACTGTCTGGTGTCTGAGACGTGGTTTTAGCTCTGAGAAGATTCTGGACTAAAACTGAACCCGTTCATGATGGAGGGACACAAAGAACAGAGATTCAGTTCAGATGGACAATTTTACCATCACCGTCCCACAGCGACACTCTGAGACATCAGGAGCTTCACTGGGGGACAGAAGATACACAGATCTGGGGTGCCTGGTTCCGTTCACCAACGCTGGAGAGAAATCGGAACCAAACCCAGTCTGGAGGAGTTTACGCTGAATTCTGGGGTGAATTTTGGGAAATCTGATGGAGTTCCCCTTTACTGGTTAATGAAGCTAAAAGAGTTGTGGTGCTTTAGTGCAATAATGGTGATAAGGGTTGGTTACTTTTACATTCACTTTCTGTAAGAATTCACTTTCTGAGGACGTGAGATGGTTTTTATTTAAGAGTCTGTGTCTGTTTTTAAATGTCCTCAAAGGAAGGTTTGATGTTTTGCTGTAAATGGCTCTGATCAGACTGTGGAGAAAAAGCTTCACAAGCTTCAGATTTTCCTAATATTTCATATTTAAAGTGAAAGTTCTACCCGAGTGCTCAGATTAACTGCCTGCTGTTTGTGGTTTGTAGTTATTTCTTCACCTCAGCACTTCATGTTTTACAAATAATTTTAATAAATTCATTTCATTTAAAGGTGTGGTGTCCTGTTGTTGCTGTGGGTGGAGCATTGTCGTGTGTCTCCACACAGCTTCCTTTCCTGGTGACTAAGGGGAAATCCGGGGACAGTGGTGTCCTAGTGTTTAGGGACACCATACTCAGAAGGTTGTGGGTTAGTATCCTAGATGAGAAGGTTCCCCTGGAGCTCCCTTGATCAAAGTACTGATATGATGGAGAGAAGGTAAGTTGATCTTCTGTGTGTGAGACACTAGATGGAAGGACAGTAAGACCAGGTGTACTGGAGGAGAGTTTAAACTGTTCTACCATGGTGTGGATGGAAGGAGGAATGGGGAGGGGTTATCCTGAAGGAAGAGTATGTGGAGAGTGTTTTGGTGGTGAAGAGGGTGTCAGGGAGGGTGATGAGATTGAAGCTGGAAGTTGAAGGTGTGATGATGAATGTTGTTAATGCTTATGCTCCACAAGTTGGTTGAGATGGAAGAGAAAGAATAATTGTGGAGTGAGTTAAATGAAGTGATAGAGAGGGGAGAGAGTGGTTTTTGGTGCAAATTGTAATGGTCATGTTGGTGAAGGGAACAGAGGGGATGAGGAGGGGAAGCATGGAGATGTTTAGGGGAGATGGCAGTTGAGTTTCTGACCAGATTGTTTAACACAATCTTGGAAAGTGAGAGGAGCCTGCGGAGTGGAGACGAAGTGTACTGGTACCGATCTTCAAGAATAAGGGTGATGCGCAGAGCTGTAGTAACTATAGAGGAATAAAGGTGATCAGCCACACTATGAAGTTATGGGAAAGAGTAGTGGAAGCTAGGTTAAATAAAGAGGTGAGGGTTAGTGAACAGCAGTATCATGATATGTATGAGAGCAGTGTGACAGTTGTGAGATCTGCAGTAGGAGTGACTGATGCAATTAAGGTAGAGGATTACGTTGGATTGCATCAAGAATTAGCACTGAGCCCATTCTTGTTTGCGATAGTAATGGACGAGGTTAGACAGGAGTCTCCGTGGACGATGATGTTTCTAATGATATTGTGATCTGCAGTGAGAGTAGGGAGCATCTTGAGGAGAACCTGGAGAGATGGAGATCTGCTCTAGAGAGGAGAGGAATGAAAGTGAGTAGGTCAAAGACAGAATACATGAGTGTGAATGAAAGTGAGGACAGTGGAGGAGGTGAAAGTGGAGGAGTTTAAATACTCGGGGTCAGCAGTTCAGAATAACGGCGAGTGTGGAAGAGAGTGCATGCAGGTTGGAATGGATGGAGAAGAGTGGCTGGAGTGATCTGTGAGAGACAGGGACCAGCTAAAGTGAAAGGGAAGGTTTACAGGACAGTAGAGAGACCAGCTGTGTGGTATGGGTTGGAGACAGTGGTGTGGTAGATGGAAATCCAGAAAGATCTATTGGACATTAAAACTATACATAACATGGTTAAAATCAGAATAAATAACTATGTAAAAGGTTGGATGAAAGGCGTGATGCAAAGAAATTAATTCAGTTCTAATATGTGTCATCATTTAAAACAATAGCAAGATGGAAAAGTGAACACAAATTTGTGACAAAAACAGGGAATTTCTTCAATCTGTAGAGCAGATGCACAACTGCACAACACTGCTGGAGGTGATAACAGTCAGGTGCAGACCGTTTTATCTGCCCAGGGAGTTCTCTACAGTGTTTATTACGGCAGTCTACATCCCACCCAGCGCTAGCGCTAACAGCACACTGGCTGAACTTTATGGAATTATCAGCGGACTCCAAAACTTCCACCCAGATGGATTATTTATTGTTGCCGGAGATTTCAACCATGCAAATCCCAAGTCAGTTCTCCCCAAATTCCAACAACATGTGAACTTTGCAACAAGGGGGGGAAACACGCTGGACTGTGTTTACACAAACATGGCCGGCGCGTACAGAGCGGAGCCCCGCCCCCACCTCGGACACTCAGACCACATCTCTGTGCTGCTGATCCCAGCGTACAGACCCATCGTCAGGCGCGTGAGACCCACCCTGAAGCAAGTAAAGACCTGGCCCACAGGAGCCATCTCTGCTCTTCAGGACTGCTTCGAACGCACCGACTGGGACATGTTTAGGGAGGCTGCAACCTACGGTGACTCCATCAACCTGGAGAAGTACACAGCTTCAGTGACTGGCTACATCAGCAAGTGCATTGAGGATGTTATTGTTTCCAAGTTCATCATCACACGACCCAACCAGAAGCCATGGATGACCGCGGAGCTGCGCAGACTCCTGAGAACCCGGGACAAGGCCTTCAAGTCAGGGGACGAGGCCGCCCTAAGAAAAGCGAGGGCAAACCTGTCTCGAGCCATCAGAGCGGCGAAGCGAGCTCACGCAGAGAGAATCCATGGCCACTTCAAGAACACTGGTGACACGCGGTGCATGTGGCAGGGCATCCAGTCCCTCACCAACTACAGGACATCTCCACCTGCCTGTGACGGTGACCCCTCCCTCCCAGATGCGCTGAACCACTTCTAAGCACGGTTTGATGCAGTGAACAACACGCGTATGAGGAAGACCACCCCTCCTCCGAACGACCAGATTCTCCATCTGACCACAGCCGAGGTGAGAAGATCTCTTCTCAGAGTCAACCTACGGAAAGCTGCCGGTCCAGACAATATTCAAGGTCGTGTGCTCAGAGGATGTGCAGAACAGCTGGCAGATGTTCTCACCGACATCTTCAACACCTCTCTGAGCACCACTGTTGTTCCAAGGTGCTTCAAGACCACCAGCATCATTCCAGTGCCGCCAAAGGAAACCATCTATCTCCTGCCTCCACGACTATCGTCCACATCGCACTCCACCCATCATCATGAAGTCCAGATCCTCCTCTTTCGTTCCCCACTGCAGTTTAAATATCGTCCCTATATACTATAAACTGTCTCTATATACACTATATACTATATAAACTGTCTCTATACACTATATACACTGTACTATAAACTGTCTCTATATACACTATATACTCTATAAACTGTCTCTATACACTATATAAACTGTACTATAAACTGTCTCTATATACACTATATACTGTATAAACTGTCTCTATATACACTATATACTATATAAACAGTACTATATACACTATATACTATATAAACAGCATTATATACACTATATACTATATAAACTGTACTGTATACACTATATACTATATAAACTGTCTCTATATACACTGTATACTATATAAACTGTTACTATATACACTGTATACTATATAAACTGTATCTATACACACTATACTTTATATAAACTGTACTATATACACTATATACTATATAAACTGTCTTTATACACACTATATACTATATAAACTGTACTATATACACTATATACTACATAAACTGTACTATATACTATATAAACTACTATATATACTATACACTATATAAACAGTACTATATACACTATATACTATATAAACAGTACTATATACACTATATACTATATAAACTGTACTATATACACTGTATACTATATAAGCATTATAAATACACTATATACTATAAAATTCTTCATATACACTGTATATATATAAACTGTCTCTATATACACTATATACTATATAAGCAGTACTATATACACTATATACTACTAAACATACTATACACTATATACTATAAAAACTGTCTCTATATACACTATACATTATATAAACTGTCTCTATATACAGTATATACTATATAAACAGTACTATATACACTATATACTAAATAAACAGTACTATATACACTATATACTATATAAACAGTACTATATACACTATATAATATATAAACTGTCTCTATATACACTATATACTATATAAACGGTCTCTATACACTATATACACTGTACTATATACACTATATACTATATAAACTGTTCTGTATACACTATATACTATATAAACTGTCTCTATATACACTATATACTATATAAACTGTACTACTACTTTTGCTGTATGCTATATAAACTGTATCTATACACACTATGCTATATAAACTGTATATACACTATATACTATATAAACTGTACTATATACACTATATACTATATAAACTAGTATATACACTATATACTACATAAACTGTACTATATACTATATAATACTATATATACTATACACTATAAACTAATATACACTCTATACACTGTACTACACACTCTGTATACACTATATACTATATAAACTGTCTCTATATACACTATATACTATATAAACTGTACTAAATACACTATATACTATAAGAACTGTACAATATACACTGTATACTATATAAACTGTCTCTATATACACTATATACTATATAAACAGTACTATATACACTATATACTACATAAACTGTACTATATACACTATATACTATAAACTGTCTCTATATACACTATATACATTATATAAACTGTCTCTATATACACTATATACTAAACAATTACTATATACACTATATACTAAATAAACAGTACTATATACACTATATACTATATAAACAGTACTATATACACTATATACTATATAAACTGTACTATATACACTATATACTATATAAACTGTCTCTATACACTATATACTATATAAACAGTCTCTATACACTATATACACTGTACTATATACACTATATACTATATAAACTGTCTCTATACACTATATAAACTGTACTATAAACTGTCTCTATATACACTATATACTATATAAACTGTCTCTATACACTATATAAACTGTACTATAAACTGTCTGTATACACTATATACTATATAAACAGTACTATATACACTATATACTATATAAACTGCACTATATACACTATATACTATATAAACTGTCTCTATATACACTATATACTATATAAACTGTACTATATATACTATATACTATATAAACTGTCTCTATATACACTATATACTATATAAACTGTACTATATACACTATATACTACATAAACTGTACTATATACACTATATACTATAAAACTGTCTCTATACACTATACATTATATAAACTGTCTCTATATACAGTATATACTATATAAACATTTACTATATACACTATACTAAATAAATAATTACTATATACACACATATACTATATAGGCAGTACTATATACACTATATACTATATAAACTGTACTATATACACTATATACTATATAAACTGTACTATATACACTATATACTATACTATATACACTATATACTGTACTATATACTATATACTATATAAACTGTACTATATACTCTATAAACTGTACTATAAACTGTACTATATACACACTATACTATATAAACTGGCTCTCTATACACTATATAAACTGTACTATAAACTGTCTGTATACACTATATACTATATAAACAATTACTATATACACTATATACTATATAAACTGCACTATATACACTATATACTATATAAACTGTCTCTATATACACTATAACATATAAACTATACTATATACACTATATACTATATAAACTGTCTCTATATAAACTATATACTATATAAACTGTACTATATACACTATATACTATATAAACTGTACTATATACACTATATACTATATATTTTAGTGATTTTAATCTCATCGATAACTCTGAGCTAATTTCTGTTATAGCCAAAGCGACTCCACGACCTGTCAGTTTAGTCCCATTCAACCAAGCTCCTGGAAGGAACCCTTGGGAGTTCTATCAACACACCATACTTGATATCATAGGCATCCTTGACCTCAGGTGTAGTCCCCAATCAGTTTAAAACAGCAGTGGTTAGACCACAGCTTAAAAACCCTAACCGGACCCTCACTCACCAAGTAATTATAGACCTATCTCTAATGTCCGTTTCTCTCGAAGATTCTGAAAAACTGATTGCGAGACAACTGCAGTCATATCTAGACACGCATAACCTCTTAGATAAATTCCAATCAGGTTTCCGGCTTGGCCATAGCACAGAAACTGCTCTAACTAGAGTGGTGAATGATATAATGGTCTCGGTGATGCGGGAAACATTACTGTTCTTGTTCTGTTAGATCTTAGTGCCGTTCCACACGATGAATCCTCCATTTTGTCTGCAAATGACCACCTGTTGGCATTACCCGGAACAGCCGTTAAATGCGTTCCAATTCCTATCTCACAAACCATTACTACTTCATCCAAATGGATGATTATGGCACCCCTCACCTATGTCACTTTAGTTAACTGGGGTCCACAGGGGTCGATTATTTGGGCCCAGTGCTCTTCTCCTCTCTACATGCTCCCACTAAGCATATTATACGGAAGCATAATGTTGGTGTTACCTCTTACGCTGATGACACTCAGCTATACTTATCTTTAAATCATGTGATAAAGCATCAACCGGCACTTTAATTAGCTGCCTCAGTGATATTAGGGATTGGATGAATAACAACTTCCTCTCACTAAACCAAGCTAAGGCTGCTCACATTTTGTGATGATATGTAGACAGGGCCAACTTCATTTCGCATATCTAGGATGGGGTTCAGGATTTTCAGATTAGTACTCTGGCACGTAACCTTGGTGTTATTACCGATTCAAATCTTTCATTTTAATCCTCATGTTAATGCGAAGTGGTAGAAGACATGCTTCCTGCTGCAGACATTGACAAACTACAGTAGCTTTCTATCCAATGTAAGACACGGCGAAAGTGAAGTACATGCATTTGTATAGTGATTGGTCACTGTAACGCCCTACTTTCTGGGAAGCCCTCCCAGGGCATTAAGCCCCCTACAAGCATTCAGAACACAGCCGCTGGGTTGTTAGCAGGAGCAAGGAGTCGACCACATAACTCCCATACTCTCCACTCCTTCACTGTGGCTTCCTGTTAGGTGGGCTGACTTAAGGTCCTCCTCTTAATACAGGCATAAGGTCTTGCCCCAATATACTAACCAGACTGCTTAATACCTATACACCTAACTTGCTTACTTAGATCCCAGAATAAAAGATCTCCTAATCGTCCCTACGCATAAATAAATGTATGGAGCACGGCCTTCAGTTACAGGGCCCCTAGATTGTGGAACAGCTTGCCTGCTTCTGTGCGGATGCCGATTCAGTCTCGGTCTTTAAATCGCAGCTGAAGACTTACTTCTTTAGTTTATCTTACCGCTTTCAATCACCATAATTGCACCACACTAGTAATGTCGCTGGTGCTACTGCTTACGTACCATCGCACTGTTTCATTTCTGTGTCTGTCTTTCTGGATCCTGCTCATGCAGCCCCCTCATTCCATTTCTCTCCCCCCACATGTCGGGGGCCCGTTGTAGTCATCACCTGAGTCAATGCCGAGCCTGCATCTGGTCTGTGGCGAGTACATCTGATGCGCCAGGACCCTGGCAGCTCATTTGGTACCTGAAGCAACTTAGGACTCCTCACTGATCCTGGGTTTAAAGCCAAATAACTCCTGTACTGCTAGTAGGTCCAAGGGGTTGGGTAGCTGGTTGACCTTGGACCCTCAGAGGTTTTTCTCCACATAGTGGAGTTTTTGGTTCCTCTCCTCCGTAGTCGTCCGGCTTAAACATCTTAAACATCTATTACTGTAACCTGTTATCAATGTAAATTGCCTTGGGGCAACTTTGTTGTAAAATTGAATTGAATTGAATATACTATAAAAACTGTCTCTATATACACTATACTTTATATAAACTGTCTCTATATACAAGTACATATGCTATAAAGCAGGGCAGCGGTGGCTAGTGGTTGGGAGTGTCAGCCACGTGATCGGAGGATCGGGGTTGAACCCTTCCAATAGGTGCCACAAGTACCCTTGAGCAGGTACCGTCCGTCCGGCTCCTCCCCTGCGATGGGCTGGCGACCTGTCAGGTGAGTCCCCACGTCCTCGCCCTGTTGTGCGCTGGGTTGGACACCAGCCTCCCCGACCCCGTTTGGGACAAGTGGCAGATAATGGATGGACTATATAAACAGTACTATATACACTATATACACAATATAAACTGTCTCTATATACACTATATAAACTGTCTCTATACACTATATAAACTGTACTATAAACTGTCTCTATATACACTATATACTATATAAACAGTACTATATACACTATATAAACTGTCTCTATATAGACTATATACTATATAAACTGTCTCTATATAAACTATACTATAAAAACTGTCTCTATATACTATATTAACAGTACTATATACACTATATAAACTGTCTCTATACACTATATAAACTGTACTATATAGACTATATAATATAACAGACTGTCCTCTATATACACTATATTGTAATGGTGGTAGAGGAATTGCCAGGACGCCAGAAGTGGAGCCAGGAGTTCGGAGCACTGTTTTATTGTACACAGGTTACAAAAACAAGACACAAGGGCTGCAGAAGCTGAGAACAGGAGAACTGCAGCCTAAATCAAGATATCCAAATTGTCCACAGGTTACACAAGCAAGACACAAGGGCTGCAGTTCAAAGCAGAACCTCGCGAAGAAGGAGAACTGCGAAGCCTGAACAAGATATCCAATAACCCAAAACTAGAATTAGAACCACCCCTTTTACATGAAGTAGCCTATTCAATGACCAGCAGCTCTGCTCTGACTCACTCCGGGGCTTGCAAGCCAGTCAGCCCAATGATGCACACCTGTGCCTGGCAGTCTCCGGTGTGCTCAGTCAGAGCAGGCGCCCTAAATGCCCAAACACCCCACCGCGTGACAGAACCCCCCACCTGTGGCCTTTGGCTCCCGAGCGTAAGGCAGCGAGCGGAGGAGCCAAAAACAACAAAACTACATGAAAAAGCAGAAGTCCCGCCTTGGGGACACGGTCAGATCCCACAGAAAAAAAACACCAAAAGGACCTCCGACCAGTCATGTCAGGCAGCTGGTGGTGGTGAGGGGAATCCCAGCAGTTCCGTCCACCTTTTTGACCGGTGCCTGAACTCGCTCCTAGGGGAGTCCTGGAGCCGCCTGAAGCTCAGCGGAGCGCCTGGACTCGACAAGGACCTGAAAGGCTACAGAGATGTTAAATTATTAGAGAAGTCTTTTCCATGAGTCTAAACTCTGCTTACAACCCGTCAGCGTGTTCCACCGTCTCTCTCCCAGTCTATGGTGCGAAGTTTCTTGTCCATTTCCTGAACTGATTCACTTGCTGGTGTCTTTTGCCTTTTCCTTGTCTTGGTCGCATACTTCCTGGTAACCGGGCCCGGCGGCGCGTGTCAGCTTCTGGTTCCACTGAGGTTCTGCGCCAGCTCCCTCCATTGGTCACCTTGTTCTGGGTTGCTGAATTGTGAGAGGCCGAGCCGGCGTAGGGGTCTGAGGCAGCTGCTCCCTCTCTGCATTAGATTACCTGTTCTCGCTGGACTGTTCTCCGGATGCTCCGTTTGGCTTTTGCCCTCTGAGTTTCCAGGCACTGGTGTCGGGAAGTGAGTTTGAGATTCGATGAGTGTATTTCACTTCATACCTCTGACCTGTTTTCTGGCTCGGTGAGCTTGCTGGCCTCCTCGCAGCAGACCTCTCGGGTCAACCTGGAAGCGATGTTCGTAGTCTGCACCGTCTCCAGCTCTGCCCTGCTCCTGTCTGGCTTTGCTCCTCCATTGTGGCTATTTTGGCCTCAGTTTCTCCTGAGCAATTTGGAGTCTCAACTCTTCTTGCTATCTGGCATCGATCTGGTTTCTCTGTTCATGTATTTCTCCTCAGTCCCTCTCTTTGGAAAACCATCACAGCAGCATATCTCTAATCTGGAACCTTTCTGCCTTCTCTGAATTTGCTGCTCCTTCCATGGCGCCTCACCTTTGTCTTGGGCAATGTCTGTTTTCCCCATCTTCCGTCCTTGAGCCCAACGGCATTCACCTGTGGCATGGAGGCTCTTTCGGTCAGCTGCTGGTAGAGTCCTGTCAGCAACTCCTCCTGTTCTGTAAACCGAACATTTCCGCAGCTGATCTGCTCACCTCCGAGGTGGGGCTGGATTGTGCTCGCCTCTCTGAGCCACGGCCCGATCCCTCACCACGCTCCTCTCTGACTGGCTTCCTGACGCCGCGGCATGTTTACACCTCTGACACCTCTGTCCTTGTTGAAGTCGGTCCACCTTCCGAACCTCCTCTGGCGACCACCTGTTGCCGTAGCGGCCTCTTGAAGACAGATCCCGCTGAATGCGCTCTCCCAGCAACCTGAATAATGACAACGCTTTGTTCATAGCATTAACATTTTCGCACTAAATAACCTCTAAAAGCTGCCTGGATCGTGTCGCTGACTTTCTCAACACCTGGAATCTTTCATGTTCACTTTGCCCCTGATGTAGGACCTGCATAACATGCTGAATGAGATGGCTGACCTCACTATGGCCTGGTACTTCCCCATACCTCCCTGTATGTCCTCTGAACCCAGCCTGAATCAGGGAAAGCGGCCTGATGGTGCAGGATCACAGCCTTTCCTGACCCTCTGACCTCTAGAAGCAGGCTTGCAAGGAACATTGCACCTGTGGGCGCAATTTCAAAACTCCCTCTCTCCTGTTTTCTGGCTTCCACGTGTTGGGCGATACCTCAGCTGAGTTGCAACAACAGTCTGTTTGATGTATATAAGTATGGGTAACAGGCACAGTGAGCCTGAGCACTTGTATAACAGTGGCAACCTGGTGCTTCAGTTTCAGAGTCTGTCTGGTCTTCATCCCTCGGAATGCAGCTTGTAGAACAACGACAGCCCTTTTTTTCTCTTTCAAAGACTTCATTTCTTGCCTCATACTCTGGTTAGCTCTAATATCGGCTGGAACAGTCTTGGCTGCCCCTCGTAGCCTCAGGTAGTACTTTCTGTTTATGTATTTCCTTACCTGCGCCTGAAGAAGTTGCAGCCTCATGTTAGGTCACCTCTGTGCCCGAACTTTCCTCTTCTTCGGTGCAGCAGACTGGTTCGTGGTGCTGGGTTTGGGGGTCGACTCCGTGTTGCCTCGCTGCTGCGAAGGGCCTTCTTGGTCGACCTCCCCGGTTGCCGGAAGTGTTTTTCTACTTTGTTGCTGCTACTCACTCTGGTTGTGTTCTCACGTTCCAGGTGCTAGCTGCTTCTCTGAAGTTCCCCTTTACTGAAGCTATCTCCTCCTGAAGAGCGTATTTGAGATTGGTGACTCACCTGCAGCTGGTGTGTCACAGCCTGAAAGAATGTGTTGTCCTCCTCTAATTTTTCACACTTCGTGTTGCAAGGCGGCCAGATTCAGACTCCGTGTGCTGATTTCTTGCTTCTTGGTGAGGAGCTCCGCCTCCATTTCCTGGAGCTAGAGCTACCATGTTGTTCTGTCTTTGCCCAGAACAGACAGCCAGACCTTCTGAGATTCCTGGGCCGTGTTCTAAATCCTGGACTCTTGCAGCGATTAATACTCCTGCCTGAAATGGCTCCTCAGGCCGGAGAATTTTTTTATCCTGCGTCTCGATTAACTGTACGAGCATTCTTCGCCTTCCTTGTTTGCTTCCGTAGCCGGCTGATTGTAGCGCTGTGATTGGTGCAGGGTGCTGTCTTTGCGAATGGGACGCTGTGATTGGTGAATGCAGCGGGTTCCACCGATTTCCAGCGTTGTGGTTGGTGGGGCAGGGCAGAAAGAAAGAAGCGCGAAGCGAAGCCTCCTCTCGAGAGCATCGTCCACTTTTTCTTTGTTTCGCCCGGGTTTTCCCCTCTGATGACCGTGTTTCTTACAGGGAAGTGTCTCCGCCAGACTGGTCGCTATGAATTGGTGCACAAGCGCTGTCTCCGCTGGAGAAGGACCCTTCTTGATTGTTGAAGGCCAGGTTCCTCCGACACCCAGCGTTGTGGTTGGTGAGGCTTGAGGCCGGAAGGTGAAGCGCGAACAAGCCTCTTCCTTGGTGCCCCTTTTCTCCCTGTTCGCTGGATTTTAAATCTTCTTCTGACATTTTCACATGGCGAAGTCTCCAGCAGACGGACCGCTGTGATTGGTGCACAGCGCTGTCTGATGGATCGCTGTGATTAGTGAAAGGCGAGTATCAGTGTTGCCGGTTGAGTGAAGCGGGAGTCGGGAAAGAAGCGAAGTCGGAAAAGAAGAGGTAAGAAAGTCGGCGCCGCAGAGCCCCTTCGCGAGGCCCCGGATAACATTCCCTCCTACGGGGCGATCGCCCTCTCGCTCGACCTTCCTCCTTCAACGCGTTCGGCTGAACTTCGGGCGATCAGCAGGTCCCAGGCGTCGCGAGATCTCCGGGCGCGTTGCTCTCTGCGCCTCACCGCTCCGCTCGCCAGCACCCAGCTGCCGCACGATGGCAGAAGCGCTGCTCGGAAGGTCCTCAATCTGCGCTCAGTGCTCGCTCTGGCTCACCAGACCTCCTCCTGGGCTCCCTGCCGGCGTCGGTTTGGCGGCTCATTTCTGTAACGGTGGCGGGGTACCGGAGCGCCAGAGTGGAGCCAGGAGTTGGGCTTACTACTGGTCCACAGTTCTGATACAAAAACACAAAGGCTGCAGTTCAAAGCTGGAACCTGAGAACAGGAGAACTGCAGCCTAAACCAAGTTGTACAGATCCCAAAAACCTAAATCTAAACCAGAACCACCCTTTACATTTAGGCTTAGCCTAACCAATGAGCAGCTCTGCTCTGACTCATCGCAGAACACTTAGTCAGCCCCAATGATGCCTACTGTGCACACTTAGGCTCGGTGCTCAGTCAAGGCGGCGCAGCCCTCTAACGTCTTCAAAACCCCACACGTGACAACTATATAAACTGTCTCTATATACACTATACTTTATATAAACTGTACTATATACACTGTATACTATATAAACTGTCTCTATACACACTATATACTATATAAACTGTACTATATACACTATATACTATATAAACTGTCTCTATACACACTATATACTATATATCTGTACTATATACATAGTATACTGTAAACTGTCTCTATACACACTATATACTATATAAACTGTACTATATACACTATATACTATATAAACTGTCTCTATACACACTATATACTATATAAACTGTACTATATACACTGTATACTATATAAACTGTCTCTATACACACTATACTATATAAACTGTCACTATATACACTCTATACTATATAAACTGTCTCTATACACACTCTATACTATATAAACTGTCTCTATACACACTGTATACTATATAAACTGTCTCTATACACACTGTATACTATATAAACTGTCACTATATACACTATATACTATATAAACTGTATTATATACTATATAAACTACTATATATACTGTACACTATATATACAGTGCACTATATACACTATATACTATATAAACTGTCTCTATATACTATATACTATATAAACTATATATACACTATATACTATATAAACTGTCTCTATATACACTATATACTATATAAACTGTCTCTATATACTCAATATACTATATAAACTCTCTATATACACTATTTACTATATAAACTGTACTATATACACTGTATACTATATAAACTGTCTCTATATGAGCTATATACTATATAAACTGTCTCTATATACACTACTATACTATATAAACTGCTACTTTACACTGCTATATAAACTGTACTATACACTGTATACTATATAAACTGTCTCTATATAGACTATATACTATATAAACTGTACTATATACACTATATACTATATAAACTGTACTATATGCACTGTATACTATATAAACTGTCTCTATATAGACTACTATATAAACTGTACTATATACACTTTATATACTACTATATAAACTGTAAAAAATATATACATTATACCAGTCACTCTGGATAAGAGCATCTGTTAAATGCTGTAAATGTAAATATACACTATACTGTATAAACTGTACTATATACATAAACATTACATTTAACTGGAACATAGTTTGATATGAATAGTGTGTGTTTGTGTTTGTATGACACTGTGTTTGTGTGAGTGTGTGAGTGAGTGTGTTCTTTTGTAGTAAACAGTGAATTAAAAATCTTATTTAATTACATAACTATCTTGAATGTGCACCTTCCATATCCCACCACTAGAGGGGGACCTCTAGGCATCTACCAAGGGTGTCCTCCAGGTACAAACCAACACCTGTTCCAGCAAACAACACCTGCGAGACAAAGAGACATAGACATAGTGAGAGAGAGAGAGAGAGAGAGAGAGATAGTGTGTGTGTGTGAGAGAGAGAGAGAGAGAGAGAGAGAGATAGTGTGTGTGTGTGTGAGAGAGAGGAGAGAGAGAGAGAGACAGAGTGAGAAAGAGATAGTGAGAGAGAGAGAGAGAGATAGTGAGAGAGAGAGACAGAGATAGTGAGAGAGAGAGAGAGAGAGAGACAGACAGAGAGAGAGATAGTGTGTGTGAGAGAGAGAGAGAGAGAGATAGTGTGTGTGTGTGAGGAGAGAGATAGTGAGAGAGAGAGAGAGAGAGAGAGAGTAGAGAGAGAGAGAGAGACAGAGAGAGAGAAAGAGAGATAGTGAGAGAGAGAGAGAGAGAGAGAGATAGTGAGAGAGAGAGAGAGAGAGAGAGAAAGAGAGATAGTGAGAGAGAGAGAGAGAGAGAGAGAAGATAGTGTGTGTGTGTGGGAGAGAGAGAGAGAGAGGGCAGACAGAGAAGGAACAGACAGACACAGAGAAGAGAGACAGACAGAGAGACAGACATAAGAAGAGAGAGAGACACACACAGAGAGAGGGAGACAGACAAGAGAGAGAGAGAGAGAGAGAGACAGACAGAGAGAGAGAGAGAGACAGACAGACAGAGAGAGAAGATAGATAGAGAGAGAGAGAGGCAGAGAGAGAGAGAAGACAGACAGAGAGAGAGAGAGACAGAGAGAGAGAGGGCAGAGAGAGAGAGAGACAGACAGAGAGAGAGACAGAGAGAGAGACAGACAGAGAGAGAGAGAGAGACAGAAGAGGTTTGTAAAGCGATGATAATTAGGGAATGATGATGTTTTGTTTCAGAAATAGCTGCAGGGTGTGTGTGTGTGTGTGTGTGTGTGTGTGTGTGTGTGTGTGTGTGTGTGTGTGTGTGTGTGGGGTGCAGCAGATAACACTGGACAGTTACATAACACTGCAGGCCTCTAGGTCATACACACACACACACACACACACACACTGTAAGGAAATGACACAGTTCTGAGTTCCTTCCTGTAGAAGTTTCTCCAACCCTCCGACCCTTCACTCCCCCCCGGTACTGTTTGGATTCTGCACCTCCAGAACCTGTGAACTCCATCAGAATTTCAGTGTTTCAGTCCAACGCAACCCGACTCGGTTCTGCTGAACCATCACTTTAAACAGAACCATCTCTGAGCGGAAGTCGCCCCTCACCCCTCTGAATTCCCCTCTTTCTTCATCCCTCTCTCCTCTCCTCCCTCCACTCTGACCTACTTTTCTCCTGACCTGCTTTTCAAAGGTTCTTTGGGGGGGGGTAGAGGTATAGATGGAGGAACAAAGGAGGGATGGCATTTGGCTGAATGTGGTGAGGGCAGCACTGCGGCTTTGGGCAAATGTCACCTTGCTTTTGTTCTCCTGCTGCCGTGGCAACAGTCTCTTCTCATCCGTCCAGCGTGTGTGTGACAGCATGTTTGCTCTTCTGTTTTACTTTTAGACCAAAGAGAACCCAAGAGAGCAGAGAACCATCAGAGAACATTGTTAAAGGGCAACAACACTTTCTCTAAATCCACCCAAGAAATCAGCAGCTCGGACATAAACAGAGCGGTTCTGCTCGGGTTCTGTGGGTCAGAACATCCTCACAGTGTGTGTGAAGGGAGCTTCACTGGGGGTCGAAAATGCACAGGTCTGGGACGTCTGGTTCTGCTCAGCACCACTGGAGAAGAAATCAGACCGAACCCAGTCTGGAGGAGTTTGTAATGAATGTTATATAGAAATATATTTACTGCACATCATTCAAGTTTACAGGAACCTTTACTGGATTATGTTTCAGATTTTTCTTCTATTTTTTTTCTTCCTGCCTTTGAACCCAAGTCTGGGCCTGTGTGAGAACACCTGTGTGTGAGAACAGCTGTGGGTGAGAACACCTGTGTGAGAGACAGCTGTGGTGGGAACGCCTGTGTGTGAGGAACAGCTGTGGGTGAGAACACCTGTGTGTGAGAACAGCTGTTGGGTGAGAACACTATAGTATTCAATGAGAACACCTGTGTGTGAGGACAACTGTGGGTGAGGCTGCCTGTGTGTGAACACCTGCGTGTGAGAGGAACAGCTGTGAGTGAGAACACCTGTGTGTAAGGGAACACCTGTGTGTGGAGCAGCTGTGGGTGGAGACACCTGTGTGTGAGGACGGCTGTGTGTGGAACAGCTGTGTGTGGGAACACCTGTGAGGAACAGCTGTGGGTGAGGAACACCTGTGTGTGAGGACAGCTGTGGGTGAGAACACCTGTGATATTGAGGAACGGCTGTGGGTGGAGCACTGCCTGTGGTAGTGAGGAACAGCGTGGGTGGGAACACCTGTGTGTGAGAACACCTGTGTGTGAGGAACAGCTGTGGGTGAACCTGTGTGTGAAAGGAACACCTGTGGGTGAGAACACCTTTGTGTGAGGAACGGCTGTGTGTGAGGAACAGCTGTGGGTGAGAACAGCTGTGGGTGAGAACACCTTTGTGTGAGAACAGCTGTGGGTGAGAACAGCTGTGGGTGAGAACACCTGTGTGTGAACACAATGTGGGTGGGAGCCACCTGTGTGTATGGGAACACCTGTGTGTGAGAACACCTGGTGGGAGGCTGCCTGTGTGTGAGAACAGCTGTGGGTGAGAACAGCTGTGGGTGAGAACACCTTGCCACGTGCCCGAGAGGAACAGTTGTGGGTGAGAACACCTGTGGGTGGGAACACTGTGTGTGAGAACAGCTGTGGTGGGGAACATGTGTGTGAGAACACCTGTGGTGGAACACCTGTGTGAGAACACCTGTGGGGTGAGGAGAACAGCTGTGGGTGAGAACACCTGTGGTGAGAACACCTGTGGGTGAGAACACCTGTGGGTGAGAACACCTGTGGGTGAGAACAGCTGTGGGTGAGAACACCTGTGGGTGAGAACAGCTGTGGGTGCTTGAAACAAGCTGTGGGTGAGAACAGCTGTGTGTGTGAGTGGCTGTGGGTGGGTGGCTGTGATAGTGAGAACACCTGTGGGTGAGAACAGCTGTGGGTGAGAACACCTGTGGGTGAGAACAGCTGTGGTGAGAACACCTGTGGGTGAGAACAGCTGTGGGTGAGAACACCTGTGGGTGAGAACACCTGTGTGTCAGAACAGCTGTGGGTGAGAACACCTGTGTGTGAGAACAGCTGTGTGTGAGAACAGCTGTGGGTGAGAACACCTGTGGGTGAGAACAGCTGTGTGTGAGAACAGCTGTGGGTGAGTGAACAGCTGTGGGTGAGAACACCTGTGTGTGAGAACAGCTGTGTGTGAGGAACAGCTGTGGGTGAGGAACAGCTGTGTGTGGAAACACCTGTGTGTGAGAACACCTGTGTGTGAGAACACCTGTGGGTGAGAACACCTGTGTGTGAGAACAGCTGTGGGTGAGAACACCTGTGTGTGAGAACAGCTGTGGGTGAGAACAGCTGTGGGTGAGAACACCTGTGTGTGAGAACAGCTGTGGTGAGAACACCTGTGGGTGAGAACACCTGTGGGTGAGAGTGACTGTGGGTGAGAACACCTGTGGGTGAGGAACAGCTGTGGGTGAGAACAGCTGTGTGTGAGGAACAGCTGTGGGTGAGAGTACAGCTGTGTGAGAGACAGCTGTGGGTGGGAGTACCTGTGGTGAGAACAGCTGTGGGTGAGGAACACCTGTGGGGTGAGAGACTGGCTGTGGTGAGAGACACCTGTGGGTGAGAACAGCTGTGTGTGAGAACACCTGTGGGTGAGGAACAATGCCAGGTGAGAACACCTGTGTGTGAGAGAACAGCTGTGGGGTGGGTGCCTGTGGTGAGAACAGCTGTGGGTGAGAACAGCTGTGGGTGAGAACTCTTGTGTGTGAGAACAGCTGTGGGTGAGAGCTTGCCTGTGGTGAGAGCAGCTGGTGGGTGAGAGTACCTGTGGGTGAGACAGCTGTGTGTGAGAACAGCTGTGGGTGAGAACAGCTGTGGGTGAGAACACCTGTGGGTGAGAACAGCTGTGGGTGAGAACACCTGTGGGTGAGAACAGCTGTGTGTGAGAACAGCTGTGGGTGAGAACACCTGTGTGTGAGAACAGCTGTGGGTGAGAACACCTGTGGGTGAGAACAGCTGTGTGTGAGAACACCTGTGTGTGAGAAAACCTGTGTGTGAGAACACCTGTGGGTGAGAACAGCTGTGTGTGAGAACAGCTGTGGGTGAGAGCTTTGGCTTCAATGGTGAGAACACCTGTGTGTAAAGAACAGCTGATGTGGGTAGGAACACCTGTGTGTAGGGAACACCTGTGGGTGAGAACAGCTGTGTGTGAGAACAGCTGTGGGTGAGACAGCTGTGTGTGAGGAACAATGTGGGGTGAGAAGGCTGCCTGTGGGTGAGAACAGCTGTGGGTGAGAACACCTGTGGGTGAGAACAGCTGTGGGTGAGAACACCTGTGGGTGAGAACACCTGTGGGTGAGAACAGCTGTGGGTGAGAACACCTGTGGGTGAGAACAGCTGTGTGTGAGAACACCTGTGGGTGAGAACAGCTGTGGGTGAGAACGCTGTGTGTGAGAACAGCTGTGGGTGAGAACACCTGTGGGTGAGAACAGCTGTGGGTGAGAACACCTGTGGGTGAGAACAGCTGTGGGTGGGGCGCTACTTGTGTGTGAGAACAGCTGTGGTGAGAACACCTGTGGAGTGGAGAACAGCTGTGGGTGAGAGCACCTGTGGGTGAACAGCTGTGTGTGAGAACAGCTGTGGGTGAGGCTGGCTGTGGTGTGAGGCCTGGCTGTGGTAGGAGACTGCCTGTGGGGTGAGAACACCAGGTGAGAACAGCTGTTGGGTGAGGAACACCTGTGGGTGGGAACAGCTGTGTGTGAACAACTGTGGGTGGGAACACCTGTGTGTGAAGACAGCTGTGGGTGAGAACACCTGTGGTGAGAGCAGCTGTGATAATGAGAACACCTGTGTGAAAGAGCCTGTGTGTGAGAACACCTGTGGGTGAGAACAGCTGTGTGTGTGAGGAACAGCTGTGGGTGAGAGTGCACCCACCTGTGGGTGAGAACAGCTGTGGGTGAGAACATAGTGGTGGTGACAGCTGTGGGTGGGAACATAATGAGTGAGAACAGCTGTGATGTGAGAACAGCTGTGGGTGGGAACACCTGTGGGTGAGAACAGCTGTGTGTGAGAACACCTGTGGGTGAGAACAGCTGTGGTGAGAACACCTGTGTGTGAGAACAGCTGTGTGTGAGAACACCTGTGGGTGAGAACAGCTGTGTGTGGTACCTGTGTGAGAACAGCTGTGTGTGAGAACACCTGTGTGTGAGAACAGCTGTGGGTGAGAATCTCCGTCTGTCTGTGTTTCAGATTTTGCAGAAAACTCGACACGCTTCCGCTTTTCTGCTCTAGAGGGGCGGCAAGTCCGATTTACTAAATCTGGCAACAAATCTTCCAGGGTTTAACAGGAACGTTGGGAACCTCAGACCCGGCAGCGGTGCTGGTTAAACTCCCGCAATCGGCAGACACTGAGCAGGACACTGTTCCTTCCCTTCACTTACAGCGTGTGTGTGTGTGTGAGTGTGTGTGTGTGTGTTTGTGTGAGTGTGTATGTGTGTGTGTGTGTGTTTGTGTGTGTGTGTAGTGCGACTGTGTTTGCTGTGTGTGTGTGTGTGTGTGTATTGCGAGTGCATGTGTGTATTGCGGTGTGTGTTTGTGTGAGTGTGTGTGTTTGTGTGAGTGTGTGTGTGTGAGTGTGTGTGTGTGTGTGTGCGTGTTGGATCTCTCCCTGCGGTGTGTGTTTGGGGTTTTGACCAGCGTTCTGTAACTAGGCCACAGTTACGTCATAGCGGAAGATTCTGGAGCACAGAACGCACTGAACTCACATTACACCACACACACACACCACACACACCACACACACACACACACACACCACACACACACACACACACACACAGTCACAGAGTGTTCTATTCCAAACTCACGTAGCTCACTGAAGCTCTTTAAAGGACCCACATCCTGCATTTTTGATTGGTGTTTTTTCACGCTGTGAGCACCACCTTAACCTTTCACTCCTTCATCAAAGAAGAGTGTCCTCGGGTGTCTCAGGACTGTCTTCCAGCCTCTTCCTCTCGCTTTGCCTGTGAGATGCAGATAAATGTTTGTGGTTGTGACACGAAGCAACTTCACCAAGTTTCGCAGCCTGGACGCACAATTTTATAATCATTTATTTCTAGGAGCACCCTCCTCGTACAGGCCCTTTGAAAACCTCTCAAACTTTCATTTTTGTCGTTTTATTCCAGACTGTGCTTCAGCACAAAAGTAACGACATCACAGAAGGTTAAAGTTCACACACTTTATTGTTATTTTTTTGACACTCGTTTGCACACGAGCCCGAGCACCGCGGCGGTACTCCCTCCTCCCCACACGCACACTCTTTAGGTCTGGATTCAAACCCCACGCCGTAAGGTCACGGCGCGGGATGAACGTCTACGACTACACCATCACATTCAGGTGAACGGACAAATGAAGACAGATATATATTTATATAGGGTGAAAATATAAAATAAAATAATTATAGAATGCCAAAATAAACTTGATAAAAACTTTACATTACTCAAAAGAACGTCATTTTTTACATTTATACACAATGTCCAGTGGCAGGCACCTGTTTCAGACACTCAACATCGAGAGGAAAATCTGATGTTTCAGTGCAGGAGCGACGCTGAGCTACTCCGATAAAAACACCGAGGTTAACGGGGCCCCGGGGCCGATGCTGGTTTACCTCCTGTTGATGCAGCATTTCGTAGTGTTTCCTTTACACAGCGGCCGCCGAGGGAATCCCATACAAGCTACAATGCATAATCTGAACGGAAACAGCTTTTAATGAGGTAGTGCAGGGAACGTCCGCGGGGAAGGAAACCGTCGACTGAGTTTCGTACACTTTTTACATTTGACGCTAGTTTTAAAGCTAGTCCTGGAAAAAGCGGCTGTAAAGGTGAGTAAAGGTGAAGGTGCTTCGGGGTTGATCGGTCACAGTGACCCTGGCAGCGGGTCAGTCGGTCAGTCTTCCCTTCCTGTGTGGTTTGAACTCGTGGCGAATGTGATGAGGGGACGGGGTCGGTTTACTCGTTGAAAACACAAACGAAGGGATTGCTGTTTAAGGTGAAAAATACACGTTTCACACGCAAGACACAAACACGATACAGGAATTCTGCTAAGAAATAGTGCTTCCCGTTCCCTCCCTCTTTTTTTTTTTTTTAACAATTTTCGCTGTTTTGTCACAAAATATATTTAAATATGATATGTCAATTATATCACAGTATTTTACAGTTGAGTAACAAAACACTGAGAGGCCCACCGACGGCAGGGAGGATGGTACACGCGTGGAGGAAATGGAATTCTTTCTCTTCTCGTCTTTGGTTCCTGGCACAAATGGGGGGAAGGTTCAGAGCAATCGGAATCGGTTGGATAAGCAGTTTGTCACAGACTCTGTGAGATTTTGTTCTTCTGGGCGGGAATTTAAACCGAGAAACAGAAAAAGAACTCCACGTTTCATTCACACTCCACTGAAGTGGTCAATAAGTGCTTGAGTGAGGACAGTGAGAGCAAACAGAAGAAATGGGCTCGAAACACAAGAACTCTTCACCATCTGGTTAGTGTGGGAGCAGTCATGAACGTCCATGCATTAGTGTAACAATAACGTTGATTTAGTGTTTTTATTTAACGGACAGTTAAAGGTATCAGTGGATAAGTTCGGTTCCTTCTTAGTCACGTTTCCTGTTTCTGCCACCTCGTCCTCCTGAACTTTTCTTCCAACTCTCCTTTCTGGGCCCCAGGCTGCCTCTGGAAGGGGACTGATGGGGACTCGCTTCGTCCGCTCCCTCCACCTCGTCCTCTTTGCCTTGCTGCTGGTTGACCTGTGTTACAGCCAGGTAGGGATGCTGGGGCAATGCCGAGTTGGGCGAAGCTGCTGTGGCACAGCTGGGTCCATCCTGGGGACCACCATTAGACAATGCCCTATATTTCAGCCTTAGCTTATGGGGCAGCGCTGTGGTTTTCATGTCCCCGTTTTGGCAAGCACCACTGATGCCCATGGTTGGCGAGTAAGCAGCCTGGTTGCTTGCATGGTAGCCACCTGTTTCTGACGAAGAGGAGGACGGGGATTCGTCGTCAGTTGAGGCCTCCTTGTCAGAGCTGCGAGGGTCCCCATCGCTCGAGGACGTATCCTTGTTTGAAGAGCAGTGCTCTTGATAGAATCTGTCAGCTCTGGGATCACCTTCGTAGGTCAGCACGGGAGGCTCTTCATCCATGGGGCTGAGGTAGGGGTTCTGATGCTGGTAGAAGTGACCTTTGCCAGCTTCGATAAGCAAGTCAGGGGCAAAGGAGTTTGGAGCACAGTCTTTAGGAGGTTCTTCAGCCTGAGGCTGGTGCTCTTGCTGAAGGACACATCGCTGCACCTCCTCAGCTTCCAGCTTGCCTTTAGTGAACTCATAACCGGGTGAATCCAAAGACCGCCTTGCTAGCTGCTGGGCCACCTCCGAAAGAGTCTCTAAACCATCTGCTCTCACAGGAAGACTTCCTCCTGTTTGGGTCACATGAGCCAACTGCCCATTTTGCTGCAAAGTTAACCCAGGATGCTGATCCATGGGGTCAACCCTCTGGCTCTCAACAGGGTATGAATTGCTGCCTGAGCGATACAGGATGACGCTCCTCTGACCCGTGATAGGTTGATTATCAGGGCTGGTAACAGATTCTTGGTGATCAGTTCCTTGTGGTTGGTTGGTCTGCAGCTGGGCAAGACCTTGATGACCATTAAACATCCCGTTGAGAACACTTGTCTCAAGTCTGCTAATGTCCATACCTGAATTTTCCCGCTTGATATCGTAGGGTACTGGCTCAGGGCTGTCCCGAGAAGATCCATCTGACATGTCAGACAGTGACCCACGAGGGGAATATTTGGGTAACGGTGTGTGACGTTCACCCAGAGTTGATTGTTCAGCCTCTGAGGAGTCAGAGTTCATCATGACCTGAGAAGCACTGGAGTATCCACTGCTGGAGAAATAGAGATTTCCAGAAGGTGTTCCCCCGGTGGTACCATTGCTTCCTGCAGCCTCAGCGCCGCTGCTGATCTGTTGGGTCTTCTCCATGTAAGAGGCCGTGCTGATGAGCCCGAATCTAAGCTTCAGCTGCAGGAGCTCAGTCTTGAGACGAACGTTCTCCTCGTTCAGTGCCATCACCCTGTTCTCTAGAACCATGTCATTGATTCTGCGTTTCTCTCTCGATCGCTTGGCTGCCTCATTATTCTTGCGCCGTTTTTCCCAGTAGGATGCGTCTTTCTTTTCTTCTGAAATGAATTCCCTCTTTCGGCGGCAGTTGGCGTTGGGCTTTGGTTTCACAAGCCTGCCTTGCCGAGGAGAGTTGTTGATCTGAGGTAAAGGTAAGTTCTCGCTGAAATCCGAAAATGTGTCTAATGATTCCAAGTTGCCGTCAGTGTTCTGGACAGGATTCTGGCTTTCCATTGTGCTCTTTCAGAGGCCAGTCTGTACGACTGGGACTCGGTGGACATTGAAAAAAGAACTTCTGAAACTGTGAGGTAAAAGCTTATGTCAGCACCTGACCAATGTGCTTGAGGTTCCTGTGTTCCTCCAAGGAGGAGTCTCGTTGATTTCGCTTGTTACTTTCCCCTTCCTGCTCACACTTTCTGTCACAACCTTCAAGTGTCTAAATTGGCAAGAAAAATAAGGAAAAGGTGGAATTCGTCAAAAACCTCCCTCATTGGACAGGTCTTGGTAAATGTTTTGAACTAGTCTGCCAATACGATGGTTGGTGCTGGCAGATTTTAGCCCGCTTCCCTCCTGAAGGTTTAAGCCGGCTGGTTTAGAGGTCCGTCTAATCCCCACTGGAACTCCGTCTCTCCCAGTTAAATCTGTGTGAACAATGAAAAAGAAAGATTGGTTTACTGCAAATTGAGTGCAACAAGACCCCTGCAACAAAAATAAAAATACAAACAGACTCGATTCTAAAGCAGAAACCTCTGGAGGGTCGTCTTCTCGTTCCTGAGCTCATGAATCTACATCAGGTCGTAATACAGGCCACCCACAGATCGTTTGGTACGTTCAATCCTTCAGAACACAAAATGTGCGTAGATTTCTTGCCTTAGCCTTTAATTCGAGGAGATCTGACGTGCTTAATTTGTGCATAATTTGAACAGATTGCATGTTTTTCCTTCCCACTGATTTCTAGTGTTTCAGTTTAATGATCTTCCACAAGCAATTAAAACACCCAATCTACATCCTGCCAATTTCCAATCTGCAAATTTAGCTGACTTAATTCACTTTGTCTTTTTATAGAACCTTGTCTAAGTTTGGCAATGCCCAGCAGCCTTCGTGTCTCTCGCTTCCCGAGGAGCTTTCGAGAAATGTGGGTCATGAGAGTGACTTGGAGAATGTAGCGCGTAACAGCTCTGCAGTAAAGCTGCTTATTGTGTAAGACACTGCACTGTCACATAACCGCACATCGCTATCAGGCAGCCAGGACTGCGGCGGGAGACTCGCCTCCACTGCCTCAAACACCACCTTCTCACAGAACTACTTCTGGCAGAGAACAACATCTCTGAAACAACTCCTTCAGCACATCCATTCTTCTTTTGTCTCCAAGTCCAAAGACTGTGTTGGATGTTCCCACAACCACTTCAGCCTGGAACGTTTCCTTGAAAACCTGCCAAGAAGCACAGGGCTGATAAAGGCAGATTTTATTCACCACTGACATTCAGAATTTTTGAAGCAGCTTTTTTCGGCACAGTGGTTGGAGATGTCAGCCTGGCTGACAGCGAGACGATTCCAGGTTCGATTCCCAATCTGGGCGGCTTGGCTACTCTCTGTAAGGACACCTAGGACGATCAGCTGAGAGGACCAATAAAGGGAGATTTAGCTTTTGTATCTGACCACCTAGTTTTTTGAGTCAGCAAAAGTATTTGAACAGAAAAGTTTAAAGTAAATGACACTTAATATTCAGTAGTAGATCCTTAGTTTGCAGGTGCGGCAACAAACCAGGGAGCCACTGACTTTACCAAACTGCTGGTTCTCCTCTGGTTCTGGTTTTCCAGGCTTTCATCACAGAATCTTTCAGCTGTTGTTTGTTGTAGAGGTTCCTCTCTTCAGAATTCATTCTATTGCTGCTAATGTGAGTCACCTAATCAACAAAGATGATTGGTCCTGGGTCACCTTATCAACAAAGATCATTGGTCCTGGGTCACCTTATCAACAAAGATGATTGGTCCTGGGTGGTACAAATGGTGATGCGTTTCATGTAAACAGAGATTTAAATATCAGGAAAGCTGAAATTCTGATCTCTGATTTCATCTTCATCTTTTGTTCTCAAATCCAACCGTCTTCATTGCAAAAACGTCTTTTGGAGGAGATGGTCTACTGGAAACTGTAAAACACTGAGACTAAACCTACATAATATAGGAGAACCGAAGATAAAAACGAACGTATCGCAGTACAATGAGTGTCTAAACATCAGTCAGCATCTCGTTTTTTAAATCTGAGACGTACATGATTCTGATCAGCCATTTTTAGTGATTCCTCCTTATGATGGACGGTCATTTCAAGAGAACACATGGCCACAAAAAGCCTAAAACCTCCTGATATCTGTGAGTGAGGACGTCCACACAATGGAAGAAGAGAAACATCTCTGGCGTCAGGACAGTTCAGTGAATTCTGTAAATTAAAAAAGTACTTTATTAGTTTAGTGTCGCTCCTAAATTATGACAACGTCCCATCCTCCTACACTGATCTGGTTGGTGCGAGATGGTGCTTTTGCCTTTTGTGGGTTTGCAGAGCGTCCCCAGTCTGAGAGTGTCCCTGGAACTGCAGCGCGTCCCCAGTCTGAGAGTGTGTTACGTAACCACGGCCAGTCTGCTGCAGAACCTTGCTTAGAACGCTCAGAGAGAGCCGCTCTGCTTCCAGAGCTTCTTCTTGCTGTCCTGATCCATTTGGAACACAGGGACATTGGGACACGCAAGAATTTTCGGTCTTTGTGGGACAAATTCTGTTCAGGAGCACGAGGCAGAGGCGCGTCCCACTGACCCAGAAACGGTCCGTAAACACGGCGCCGGTACTGACGCCGAGCCGGAAAATAGGTCAGTGGGACGGAGAGGGAGGGAGGAGGAATTATAGTGCAGACTAAAAATAGCACCTCAGCAGGAGGGCGGAGCCAAGGATTCTGATTGGCAGAGGAGAGCGGAATCTAGCAGCACTGCGGCGAACGACACGTTGGAGGAAAAAAAAAAGGAAAAATAGCAAACGTCAGCACAGACAAGATCAGATTACACACACACTGCGCATCACCCCTCGTTCCTCCGATCCAAAAACATCAAGAAAAGGGTTCTCCGAGGGACCGTTAACGATCCACTTTCACAAACACATTTAGAACCCCTACATTATGCAATTTAGTCTCCTAAACGGTTCTAGATTAGAAAATAGATGAAGAAACAGAAAAGGCGGGATGGTATTTAAAGAACTAGACTTTTCAAGGAACCAAAAGTGGGTTCTTTATCCTCGCAATTTTTATATGAAGTTGAGTTAAAGAAGACCTACAGCCAGAAGAGACGAGTTTAACGCAGATCTGATCCTTAACGAACTAATGAATTCATTCTTGAACATGCAGCCACACATGGTTCTGCACAGAACTATACAATGTGGTTCTTTAGGGAACCTCAAGTTCCTGGTTCTGTTTGACTCCCTGCTCAAATCCTGAACACACAGCCTGTCATGAGCAAATGAAGAGGATGGAGTCTGAGACACTTCTTCAGCTGTGGGAACGGGGAACATGGTGCCCAGAATCAGAACCAGTCCTCATAACAGATTATCATCCTTTAATCAAAAGAATCTTCACACACGGTTCTGGTCCAAATAAACACCAGAACAACCTTTAAAACTGCTTCCCACTTTAATTTCCACCAAACTCAGTTTATTAAAGCAGCGCTGCATCAGTGAACTCCGAGAATCTGAACGATACGGTTTAATGAGCTGCTGGGTTCTGCTGGGTTCTGCTCAGTCCGTTCCCAGCACACACTCTCGGATCAGCATCATGATGAAATATCCACCTCAAATCGAGCAGCCCTGTTTCACTCTCAGCTCCACTTTCTCTAATAACACAGTTTAATATGATAACCTTCTTCTTCTCCTTCTGCTGCTCTCTTTAGGTGTCTCCATGTCTTCCTGTCCTCTGCATCTTCCTCTTTCACACTGTCCCTCTCTCCCCACGTCCATAAACCTCCTCTTTGTTCTTCCTCTTCTCCTCTTTCCTGCCAGCTCCATCTTCAACATGCTCCTCCTGATCTACTCCTCGTCCCTCCTCTGGACACGTCCACAGCAACACAGTCTCACTTCTCTCACTTTGTCTACAAAATGTCCAACCTGAGCTGTCCCTCGGATACACTCGTCCTTCCCAATGTAAATCTCAGCATCTTGTCACCAACTGTGATGCCTCCAGCTCCACCGCCAGTCTTTGCATCACCGTTTCTCCCCATTACATAGCTGGTCTCAGTACCATCCTGTAAACCTTCCTTTCACTCTCACTGTTCCCTGTATGTCACAGATCACTCCTGTCACTCTTCTCCACCCATTCCAACCTGCCTGCACTCTCTTCTCCTCTCTTCCACACTCGCAGTTAATCTCAACTGAACCGAGTATTTAAACTCCTCCCCCTTCACCTCCTCCACTCCCTCCATCCTCACCACTCCACTGTCCAACCTTTCAATCAGTTAAACTAAACCTCATCACGGTTTTGTGGGAAAATAACAAAAGTGCTTCAGGAACTGAAAGTGATTCTTCAGCATCTTTCTGGCAGTGTTTTTAGTTGATGAGCTTTAATTGAACTTGTAGAACCAACACATTTAAAACCCTTAAATTACGTGTTTTAAACTCAAATTTTAAAAGGTTTCTAAATTAGAACAATACTGGAACAGTATTTTAGACAAAACAGACAAAAGGTCGAGGTGGCGTGAATATAAATATTAGGATGCTGTCACACCGGGCAGGTCTGGCCTCCTGATCTCAGGTGAGTCATGCAGAGTGTGTGTGCGTGCGTGTGTGTGTGTGCGTGTGTAATGGTGGAATGGTGGTTAAACTGTTTAATGCTCTTGCATGTGCCAGTGAACTCACCTACACTAGCGCGCGCGCGCGCACACACACACACACATTTACACTCAAACCTCAACTAGCTATAACTCACAAACACACACTCACACACACACACACACACACACACTCATACACTCACGGCTTGTGTGGAAGGTGTAAGTGGTAGTTTATACATGGTGAGGAGTGTGTGTGTGTGCGTGTGTGCGCGCGCTTTTGTCTGACAGACACGTGGGCTGGAATAACAGCTGCACATGTCCGAGCTCTGTTTCTGTCTCTCACCGGGCCGTGTTACTGAATTGTTACTGTTTATAAAGTGCTCCTGTGCTTTTACCCCACAAATGCCCCTAAAGTGTCCGCAGGGGGGAAGGGGGGGGGCCGTCTCGCCGTGACATTGAACACGAACAATGCAGCGATCAGACGGACAGCCTTATTTCTATTCCCACCCGTATTCCCGCCGATGGCCCGCCTTCCGCGCCAACTGATTGGCTGACAGCCCGCGAGTAGCCAAACTCAGCGTGGGGCATCAGCCAATCGTAGCTGGAGTCTGTCAGAATACAGGCGTGAAAAAAAACAACACATTTACGGATATTTGGATTTTGTGATAGTTCTAAACACCTCGCACGCGTTTTATCGCGTTATAATCAGCGCGGAATTCAAATTATTTGAAGTGGAACTAAAAAATGAAATCAGATTTAAAAGCACAACTAACGTGGTCGCCCGCACGTCAATGGCGTTCACGTGAAGGCGGGTGAAAAAGAGGAAAATATGGAAAATGTGCACGATTAGAGCTCACCAGGAGAGTCCACTCACCTAAAGAAAGACGTGCTCTGTCCGTGGAGAAAGAAAAGAATCCGGGTTTCGGTGGGAAAAGATGTTTTCTCTCTCTTTTGTTCTCGCATCGGAGAAGGGTGCGTTCAAGCGCGCCGTCCTTTTTGTTCAGAAAACGTTCCGCGTGTTCGGCTCCAACTTCAGCCTCCCTGCTCAGGATCCCTCCCTCACACACACACACACACACACGCACACACACACACGCACACAGAGAGGCTCCCGATGTGTGTTAGTAGGTCAGCGGTTGCATAACAGCAGCTTTGGGCGCCTGCTCACGCTTTATGCCCCAAAATCAATTAAATACCCCCCACCCCAATTAACAGCCGAACCCCCCACCCTACATGGAGCAAGAATTACACAATCCATTTACAATTACATCACACACACACACACACACACACAACACAGGCAGGAAGGTCTTAAGTGAACCCAGGTGTGTAATTTTGTACGTTTTTCTGATAACTCACTGCACGAGGTTCAAATATTTCATTCCACCTTAAATTGAACGACGTTGGGAGCAGTTACATCCTGACACCTCAGACCCCTCCGTTTAAGGTGGAACGTAATATTTAAACCTCGTGGGGGAAGAATGTGGGAATGAAAAGTTCTGCTGGTGGTTTATTTTGGCAACATTACCAACAGGTCACTTACCTCACCTGCTCAACTGCTCTATCCTCAGTTCATCTCACCTGAGATACAGCCAGCACAGACAGACACACAGAGTCAGCACAGCTGGGACAGACAGACGGATGAAGAAAGATAAATGAACCAGGCCATGAATAAATGGACAGACAGATAAAGGGATAAACATATGGACAGACACACACACACACACACACACACACACACACATAGATAGATAGATAGATAGATAGATACGCAGAGGGATGGCCAGAGACCTAGAGGAATGGATGGACAGATAGATGGATGAAAAGATAGAAAGTCTGCTGTTTTATTTATGCAGTAACTAGAACAGTGTTTTTAAAATGTGCAAAAACACAATAACTGTACAATAAAAGTGTAATACACTACAACATATGCAGAACAACAACAGACAGACAGAATCAACTTACAGAAGGTGTGACGTGATCAATAGGGCGGAGAACCGACAGGTAAAGGTGAGGAAAGGCTCGTTAAAGAGATGTGGACTTTAAGGATGGATGGACAGGGAGATGGCCAGACAAAAAGAAAAACACAAACACAGATGGATGGACAGACAGACAGGTGTGAACAGTCTGCAGTCTCTGACCTGCTGGTACCTCACACACACACACACACACACTGCTTATCCCCAGTTACCCTAACCCGGTGTGTGTGTTGTGTCTGAGACTACAGCTGATTGATTTTGAACTTGCCCCCATCCCCTGTTCACCCCCACTTACTCCCTTTGAGTCTGTTAGGGTTCCCTAGGCAACCGTTACCCTGCCTGCCTAGCAACCCCCAACCCCCGTCTCCGTACCGACTCACAGAGACGCCCTGCAGTGTGTGTGTGTGTGTTGGGGGGGGATTATGGAGCAGGAAGCAGTGCAGGCATGCTAACACTCTTTAGAGCCGCTATTGTCTGACCCCCATCCGCCTCCCACCCAAACAAACACACACACACACACACACACACACACACACACACAGTCACAAAGACACCTGACAATGTCCTTCGTTCCCCTCTGCAGCTGAACTTGAACTTGATTGTGTGCTATTTTTGTGTTACATTTGTATTAATATAATTTTCAAATCATATTTGACGTTTTCAAATTGATCATATTTGTCAATTTTTTGTAGATTTAATGTCGTTTTAACCAAACTGGACACACACTAAATAGTGTGTACAAATAGTGCACAACCACTGGACACACACTCAGTAATGTAGTGTGTACAAATAGTGCACAACCACTGGACACACACTCAGTAATGTCTTCTTCTTTTTCTTCTTTTTCTTTCGGCTGCCCTTGTTTAAGAGTCGCCACAGTGCAACCATCTCCGTTTCTTCCGGTTCTCTGCATCTTCCTGCTTCAAACCGACCACCCACATGTCCTCTCTCACCACATCCATAAACCTCCTCTTTGGTCTTCCTCTTCTCCTCTTTTTTGGCAGCTCCATCTTCAACATCCTCCTCCCAATATAATCCTCGTCTCTTCTCTGGACATGTCCAAACCAACGCAACCTTGCTTCTTTAACTCACAGATCACTCCAGCCACTCTTCTCCACCCATTCCAACCTGTATGCACTCTCTTCCACACTCGCCGTTACTCTGAACTGTTGATCCCGAGTATTTAAACTCCTCCACCTTCACCTCCTCCACTGTCCTCACTTTCATTCACACTCATGTATTCTGTCTTTGCCCTACTCACTTTCATTCCTCTCCTCCCTAGAGCAGATCTCCATCTCTCCAGGTTCTCCTCAAGCTGCTCCCTACTCTCACTACAGATCACAATATCATCAGAAACATCATCGTCCACGGAGACTCCTGTCTAACCTCGTCCGTCAACCTGTCCATTACTATTGCAAACAAGAATGGGCTCAGTGCTGATCCTTGATATAATCCAAGCTCTACCTTAAATGCATTCGTCACTCCCACTGCAGATCTCACCACTGTCACACTGCCCTTATACATATCCTGAACTACTCTCACATACTTCTCTGTAACTCCAGACTTCCTCAGACAAAACCACAACTCCTCTCTAGCCACTCTGTCATCTGCTTTCTCCAAGTCCACAAAGACACAATGTAACTTCTTCTGACCTTCTCTGAACTTCTCCATCAACACCCTCAGAGCAAACATTGTATCTGTAGAGCTCTTTCTCAGCATGAAACCACACTGCTGTTCACTGATCATCACCTCTTTTCTTAACCTGCTTCCACGACTCTTTCCCAGAACTTCATGGAGTGGCTGATCAACTTTATCCCTCTATAGTTCCTACAGCTCTGTTCATCACCCTTATTCTTGAAGATCGGTACCAGGACACTTCGTCTCCATTCCTCAGGCTCCTCCCACTTTCCAAGATTGTGTTAAACAATCTGGTCAGAAACTCAACTGCCATCTCCCCTAAACACCTCCATGCTTCCACTGGTATGTCATCCGGTCCAACAGCCTTTCTATTCTTCATCCTCTTCATCGCTGCCCTTACTTCCATCTTGTTTATTTGCTGCACTTCCTGGTTCACTCTCCTCACACCATCCAATCTTCTCTCTCTCTCATTTACTTAATTCATCAGCCCCTCAAAGTACTCCTTCCATCTGCTCAACACGCTCTGTTCACCTGTGAGTACGTTTCCATTTCTATCTTCAATCATCCTGACCTGCTGCACATCTCTTCTTGACCTCCAAGGTCATCCTACAGACCACCATCCTGTGCTGTTTAGCTACACTCTCCCCTGTCACTACTTTACAGTCTCTAATCAGACTGACCCTCCTGTAAAGGATATAATCCACCTGTGAGCATCTTCCTTCACCAACGTAACCATTAAAATCTGCACCATTCACCGCTCTCTTTACACTATCACTTCATCTAACCCATTCCACAATTCTTCTTTCTCTTCCATCTCACAACCAACTTGTGGAATGTCATTAATGACATTCATTATCACATACACACACTCAGTAATGTTATGTGTAAAAATACTGCACAGCCACTGGACACACACTCAGTAATGTAGTGTGTAAAAATCATGCACAACCACCGGACACACACTCAGTAATGTTATGTGTAAAAATAGTGCACAACCACTGGACACACACTCAGTAATGTAGTGTGTAAAAATCATGCACAACCACCGGACACACACTCAGTAATGAGGGTGGCGGTGGTCTAGTGGTGATACTTGCCTACGGATCTATGACTCAAGCGGTCCCAGGTTCAGTCCCACCTCCAGCACTACCACCACTGGGTCCCTGAGACCCTGAACCCTGAGTGTCTCCAGGGGGACTGTCCCTGTAATCAGGACATGGACGTCGCTCTGGATAAGAGCGTCTGATAAATGCTGTAAATGTAAATGTAAATGTAAGTACATTTGTCAGTAATGTAGAAGCTGAGACAAAACCCACTTTCCCGAAACAAACCTTATTGTTGATCATTAACTACACATTAATTATTGATTATTTATCAGATAAAAATGTGAAGAACGTTCCAACATTAAAACCGCCTGCAGAGGCTCAGACAGAGGGACTGTGGCGCCCCCTGTTGGTCATCTAAACACTCGATTCATATCTCTAATCATATATCTAACCTGCGTGTGAAATCAAGTCAGTTTTATTTATGTTGCGCTTTTTACAGCTGTTGTTCACAAAGCAGTTTTACAGAATCCGGTCTGAGGGCGACAGAGACAGAACTCATTAAAACAGGAGGAAGAAACTTTTGGAGGAACCAAGACTCAGAATAGGAACCCGTCCTCCTCTGGTGGACACTGTAAATAAAGAAGGAAGGAAAGCAGCTCCTGCAGATGATCCAGTCTGATGGAGACAAATCTGATGATAGTAGTTTATCAACTCGGTGGAGAAGCTGGTCTGCAATTTAGGAAACCTTCATGGTGATTGATGGACTTGCTTTCCGGAAATACCTAAACTGTCCACCGTCCAGGTGAAGGACAACCGTCCATCTCAAAAGAGAGAAAGGACCTAGATCCGTACTCTTACTGTACAAACCATTAATTTATAAAGTGCAGAACTGTGACTTCGGCAAACTCACTATTACAGCCTGACTAGAAAGAACCGAGGGTTTTACAAACATGAGACAACCTGAGACTCTGGTGTCCTCCCACACCGCCATCAGCACACCTGAGACTCTGGTGTCCTCCCACACCACCATCAGCACA
>CM029366.1:208372-235872 GCA_017165825.1 Hepsetus odoe
TGTGTGTGTTTATTGTGTGTGTGTTTATTGTGTGTGTGTGTGTATTGTGTGTGTTTATTGTGTGTGTGTGTATTGTGTGTGTGTTTATTGTGTGTGTGTTTATTGTGTGTTTTTTGTGTGTGTGTGTATTGTGTGTGTGTTTATTGTGTGTGTGTTTATTGTGTGTTTTTGTGTGTGTGTGTATTGTGTGTGTGTTTATTGTGTGTGTGTGTATTGTGTGTGTGTTTATTGTGTGTGTGTATTGTGTGTGTGTGTATTGTGTGTGTGTTTATTGTGTGTGTGTGTGTATTGTGTGTGTGTTTATTGTGTGTGTATTGTGTGTGTGTGTATTGTGTGTGTGTTTATTGTGTGTGTATTGTGTGTGTGTGTGTGTATTGTGTGTGTGTTTATTGTGTGTGTGTATTGTGTGTGTATTGTTTGTGTGTGTATTGTGTGTGTGTTTATTGTGTGTGTATTGTGTGTGTGTGTATTGTGTGTGTGTGTGTATTGTGTGTGTGTATTGTGTGTGTGTGTATTGTGTGTGTGTGTATTGTGTGTGTAATGTGTGTGTGTGTGTGTATTGTGTGTGTGTTTATTGTGTGTGTGTTTAATGATTGTGTGTGTGTATTGTGTGTGTGTTTATTGTGTGTGTGTGTGTGTATTGTGTGTGTGTGTGTGTATTGTGTGTGTGTTTATTGTGTGTGTATTGTGTGTGTGTGTATTGTGTGTGTGTTTATTGTGTGTGTATTGTGTGTGTGTTTATTGTGTGTGTGTGTGTATTGTGTTTGTGTGTTTATTGTGTGTGTGTGTGTATTGTGTGTGTGTTTATTGTGTGTGTGTGTGTGTATTGTGTGTGTGTTTATTGTGTGTGTGTATTGTGTGTGTGTGTATTGTGTGTGTGTGTGTATTGTGTGTGTGTTTATTGTGTGTGTGTATTGTGTGTGTTTAGTGTGTGTGTGTATTGTGTGTGTGTGTATTGTGTGTGTGTAATGTGTGTGTGTATTGTGTGTGTGTGTTTATTGTGTGTTTATTGTGTGTGTGTGTGTGTGTGTATTGTGTGTGTGTTTATTGTGTGTGTGTGTATTGTGTGTGTGTTTATTGTGTGTGTGTGTGTTTATTGTGTGTGTGTGTGTGTGTTTATTGTGTGTGTGTATTGTGTGTGTGTGTATTGTGTGTGTGTTTATTGTGTGTGTATTGTGTGTGTGTGTATTGTGTGTGTGTGTGTATTGTGTGTGTGTATTGTGTGTGTGTGTGTATTGTGTGTGTAATGTGTGTGTGTGTGTATTGTGTGTGTGTTTATTGTGTGTGTGTGTGTATTGTGTGTGTGTTTAATGTGTGTGTGTGTGTATTGTGTGTGTGTTTATTGTGTGTGTGTGTGTGTATTGTGTGTGTGTGTGTGTATTGTGTGTGTGTTTATTGTGTGTGTGTGTGTGTATTGTGTGTGTGTATTGTGTGTGTGTTTATTGTGTGTGTATTGTGTGTGTGTGTGTGTATTGTGTGTGTTTATTGTGTGTGTGTGTGTGTGTGTATTGTGTGTGTGTATTGTGTGTGTGTTTATTGTGTGTGTGTGTGTGTATTGTGTGTGTGTATTGTGTGTGTGTTTATTGTGTGTGTGTGTGTGTATTGTGTGTGTGTATTGTGTGTGTGTTTATTGTGTGTGTGTGTGTGTATTGTGTGTGTGTGTGTGTATTGTGTGTGTGTTTATTGTGTGTGTATTGTGTGTGTTCACAGGGAACAGGATGCTTTTTGGCAGAAGATTCACTCCAGAGATCACGTTGTAGGTCAGTGTAGTTATTAATTCTTATGAAGTGTTTTTAAGGCTTATTAAGGGTAATTAAGGAGTACTGATGGATAGTAAGGAGTTAATAAGTGTAATTACTTAGGGTTATAAAGAGTTAATTAGAGTTATTAAGTGTTTTTAAAGGTTAATAAGCTTAATAAGTGTTATTAAGGAGTAATAGGAGTTAATAAGGGTTACAAGGATTAATAAGAATTTATAAGGTTGTTAAATGTCATTAAAGGTTAATTACATTTACATTTACATTTACGGCATTTATCAGACGCTCTTGTCCAGAGAGACGCCCATGTCCTGATTACAGGGACAGTCCCCCCTGGAGACACTCAGGGTTCAGGGTCTCAGGGACCCAGTGGTGGTAGTGCTGGAGGTGGGATTCCAACCTGGGACCTCTTGAACCACAGGTCCACAGACAAGGACCACCACTAGAGCACCAGCACCCTATAATACCTATATAATATAATACAATATAATATAATATAATATAATATAATAATCCTATAGGTTAATAAGAGTTATTATGTGTTATTGAGGGTTAATGAGAGTTATTAAGTGTTATTAAGGGTTAATAAGAGTTCATAAGCATTATTAAGGGTTAAAAAGACTTAATAAGGGTTATGAAAAAAATATATATTATGAAGGGTTAATAAGAGTTAATGCTTTTTATGAGTTAATAAGGGTTATTAAGGTTTAATAAGAGTCAATAAGGGTTATTAAGGGCTGATTAGGGTTAATAAAGGGTCTCCCTGCTGCCGTTACACTGGGATGTTCTGATTCTCTCTTGTTTTCTGTGTGTGTGATGTTTTGTTGTGTAGATCTGACACTACAGAGAATCACTCCTGCGGTAAAGTTGAACACAGTGATTCACAAACACTCCAAACTCCCAGAACTGAACACAGTATCACTCAGTATTTATTAATATCACCATAAAGCAACACTGAAACACTGTAGACACTACCTGCTTACCATCACTCATACAGAATACTGAATCATTCATATTGGAGACTGAATCATTTATAATGGAGACTGAATCATTCATATTGGATACTGAATCATTTATAAAGGAGACTGAATCATTTATAATAAAGACTGAATCATTTATAAAGGAGACTGAATCATTTATAATAAAGACTAAATCGTTTCTAAAGGTGACTGAATCGTTTCTAAAGGAGACTGAATCGTTTATAATAAAGACTGAATCATTTATAATAAAGACTAAATCGTTTCTAAAGGAGACTGAATCGTTTCTAAAGGAGACTGAATCGTTTCTAAAGGAGACTGAATCATTTCTAAAGGAGACTGAATCATTTCTAAAGGAGACTGAATCGTTTCTAAAGGAGACTGAATAAAGACATTATAACTGTAGTGCTCACTGAACTTGGGTACTGAATAACTGACAGTAGAAACTGAACAGGCTGTGTTTCAGGATTTAGGAGGTAATTTATGTGTGGTTTGTTAACTGTGGAATTTCAGGAGTGTTTTGGAACAGAAAGTGAAGGAACTCCAGAGCCAATCTACGACATTCCGTTCTCCACCTTCATCCTCCCTTCACACAGATGAGTCCATCAGTGTGTGTCTGTGTGAGAACAGTGTGTTAAAGTTTCTGCCCAACCTGGCCTTTCTGTACAGACAGACCAGGACAGATGTGCAGCCCACCTGAGGCCAGTGGGCGGGGCCTGCAGATGAGGTGGAATTCAGTTCCACTGGCAGGTGAACACACTTCTCACTGCAGGTCGAACCACGTTCATCCTTCCAGCTGCAGAACCCGATCCCCACCGGAACCGACCCAACCTCTCCTTTAAACAATGAATCAGTCAGGGAACCGGGCTAATTGGTTTATGCTAGTTCAGCTGTGCTTCTGCATCATTCAACTCAGAGATATTTTTATATTTTATATGTTAAGATCTGTGGAAAATTGATTAGTAAAAAGTGATTATTAGTGATATAGTATTTAATGTTATTTTATTATATTAAATTTTATTATATTAAGGTGTGTTTTGCACACACACTCATTTCTTTGTCTTCTGCTCAGATTTGCATTACGTTTTTGTACGTTTTATTCTTTTATAGTAAATTAAAGCAAACTTTATTAGTACTTTAGTCTCTGATCTCTTTCAGTTCAGTTTTGTTATCAGCTACATTATCACGTCTTTTTACATCATCACTGTGAACTGGTACACGCCGCCCACCACACGTATAGTATGTATATGTACATGTTTATATTTGTGTACTGAAAAGAAGCCTGCAGGTAAAAGCAGGTAAAAGGTGAGTGTGCAGATAGAACCTGATTTGCATTTGGTTTAAACCAGCTTTGAGCTGCAGTCGCTCAAACTCACAGCTTCATCCTGAGCCAAGTTCACGGTGGAAGCTGACGGCTCTGGGACAGTGGTGTTGTAGTGTTTAGGAAAGAGGCCTCACGATTGGAAGGTCATGGGTTCAAATCCTGAACCAGTAGGATCCCCTGAGGTTCCCTTTATGAGGGTACCGTCCACATCACCGCTCCCTGGGTGCTGGATATTTCTGCCTCCTGCTGGACTGTGTGTGTGTGTCCTAGCAGCAGAGGACAGAAAGACATGGAGACAGCTGATCCACCATGGAGACTCCTGACAAACAGAAGGAGTTTAAGAAGCTCTACCGCCTGTCTTTTCATCACCGTCTCCAACCTGAATAACAGAGCTGAACTCACTACTGTCTCCAACCCGTATAACATAGCTGGTCTCACTACTGTCTCCAACCCGTATAACATAGCTGGTCTCACTACCGTCTCCAACCCGTATAACATAGCTGGACTCACTACCGTCTCCAACCTGTAAAACATAGCTGAACTCACTACCGTCTCCAACCCGTATAACATAGCTGGTCTCACTACCGTCTTCAACCTGTATAACATAGCTGGACTCACTACCGTCTCCAACCTGTAAAACATAGCTGGACTCACTACCGTCTCCAACCCGTATAACATAGCTGGTCTCACTACCGTCTCCAACCTGTAAAACATAGCTGGACTCACTACTGTCTCCAACCTGTATAACATAGCTGGTCTCACTACCGTCTCCAACCTGTAAAACATAGCTGAACTCACTACCGTCTCCAACCCATATAACATAGCTGGTCTCACTATCGTCTCCAACCTGTATAACATAGCTGGACTCACTACCGTCTCCAACCTGTAAAACATAGCTGGACTCACTACCGTCTCCAACCCGTATAACATAGCTGGTCTCACTACCGTCTCCAACCTGTATAACATAGCTGGACTCACTACCATCTCCAACCGGTATAACATAGCTGGACTCACTACCGTCTCCAACCTGTAAAACATAGCTGGACTCACTACCATCTCCAACCGGTATAACATAGTTGGACTCACTACTGTCTCCAACCTGTAAAACATAGCTGGTCTCACTACCATCTCCAACCAGTATAACATAGTTGGACTCACTACCGTCTCCAACCTGTATAACATAGTTGGACTCACTACCGTCTCCAACCTGTATAACATAGTTGGACTCACTACCGTCTCCAACCTGTATAACATAGCTGGACTCACTAACGTCTCCAACCTGTATAGCATAGCTGGTCTCACTACCGTCTCCAACCTGTATAACATAGTTGGACTCACTAACGTCTCCAACCTGTATAATATAGCTGGTCTCACTACCGTACAGTAAACCTTCCCTTTTGGTCCCTTGTTGATCCCCATCTGTCCCAGATCACTCCTGTCACTCTTCTCCACCCACTGCACCCTGCCTGCTCTCTCTTCTCCTCCTCTCTTCCACGCCCGCCGTTACTCTGAGCTGAAGGAGTCGCTGTGATGCTGAATCAGGCTGGAGGTCCGGAGGAACCATGTGAGGAACGGCAGTTGGCTTTCAGGGTTGATCCAATCCTGCTTGAACGTCATGAGGAGCCCTGCTCATTGTTTTCTACACCAAAGCTGCCAGAAAAAAACAAAACCTTGAATGCGTACAGGTCCCTCCCTCCGCGCTGTAGAAGCTCTGTCCCGGGACAGTAGCCCTGTGTGACCCGGAGCTCTTTGTGTGCGACTGAGTGGGTGTTGTCTCTCATGACTCATAGCAGAACTGGAGCTCATGTGGGAAGAACCTTCCCTGCAGCCTGAAAGGACCATTCAATAAATACTCACAGACATGAACAGAAAGATTTTATTCTCATGACATGAGATCCAACGGTTCTACTGAGCATGTTCTCTAAACTGAGTGTTTTTGAGAGAAATCCAGACTCCAGCTTCATGAATGTGATCAATATTGTAAAGAGAACGACTAATAAAGTTACAGAATAAAGTTGAATAAAGTTTGCTTTCATACGTTAGATCAAAAGTCTGTTCTTGGGTTTTTTTTAATATAAAAGACTAAAAAAGAGTGAAAAAAAAAACAGTGTTTTTACTGTCTCTGCAAAAAAGCTGCTCCAGGCTCAGCTGCGTGTTCGCTCTAATAAGAAGCATGAAAGATATTTTCTATATATTATCATTTTGTTTATGGCTTAATGTTCACGCTCTTATTTTTATTTTTGCATTTCTGTTTCTGTTTTTTTATTTTATCTTAAGGCATCTAAAGATCTGCTCCCGCTGATCTCTTATTCGTACACAAGCGACAGAAAGATCTGATCTGATGTCGATTTTTAAATTCTGAACCAGATCAAAAACGCGACTGATCGGTGGTGACATTCGAGAATTCCTGAAGACCTGATTCATTTCTAACATTCATACAGAATCTGATCCACTCCTGAAAATGACTGTGTGGAGAACCTTCCTGCCAGGCTTTAATCAGTTCTAGATACGTCACTGACTGCAGAGCTGTAGCATAAGCAGGTTTTTGTCTGTTCTAGATACGTTACTGACTTTGTGGCTATAGTGGTTAAAGGTTTCAGTCAGTTCTAGATTAGACTCTTGAGCTGTCGGGTATGTATGGTTAATTCTGTTCTAGATAAGTCTCTGTTGTGCAGTAGTATAGGCGGATTTTAGTGCGTTCTAGATACGTCACTGTCTGTAGTGTTATGGAGAAAGCGAGTGAATCTTCAGTTGTCTGATTTTTAGCTCAGGGAGAGATTTTGGGGAAAACGGTTCCTAATGTGTTCAGCTTTAGAACCTTTTTGTTTCCTAAGGGACGTGACGGCAATGATTTTCAGAACCTTTAATCGGAAAACGCTGACTTCAGAATGTAGACAGTCTCTGTTGAGAAGCGCTGATTAAATGGGTTCTTGCGGTTCTGTCGGCTCTCCGTATGCCACTGCTGTCAGTTTAGTTTCCATGGTTCTCCCTCTGGGTTCCCCTGTTCAGAAGGTCCAGCAGTCCAGCATGAGCGTCCTGTGAACGGTGTGGCAGGTCTTTCAACTGTGTCTGCTGTGGGTATTTCCTCCACCTGCATAGAGGGTTTCCAAGGTGTGTGTGTGTGTGTGTGTGTGTGTGTGTGTGTGTGTGTGTGTGTGAGAGAGGTGGTCATTCCTGCTGGTCTCCATGTCCGTTGACCAGGCCGTTCTCCCAGCGCTGTAGCAACATGTTCTTCTGCCGCTTCGGACTTTTCTGCACCGGAGAGAAAAACATGATGGAATGATCAAAACAAATGAACGTTATTTAGCCCACACTCAACCTTTACACTCCTTATTTACACCTTTTATACTGAACTAAACCTTTATTTACACACTTTACACTAAATATACCTTCCACTCTGTGAAGAAGTCTTTTTGTTTGTTTATTTATGACCCCAAAGAGAAACAGTTCAGCTCAGACGCTCCGATTAACAACTCAAAACCTCCAGCACACTCACGGAACCCCGGAAGTGAGATGAGGTTACAGCGTGTGTGTGTGTGTTTTAAGGTCGTTTCATGACGTGGTCTCCAGTGTAATATATTTAGGGTGAGTCTAGCTGACTGTACTGCAGTTTAAAGGTCAGAGTCAGCGCCTTGTCTCCGTGGAAACGGAAGAACACACTCGTCTGTGTGGTTCCTGACACGGTGTGATACAGCACTATCTACAGGCATGGACTTCTCAGATAACAGGGAGTCAAACAGCGTCAGAAACCACATAAACAGCCCAGTGACAGATACCGAACCCCTTATTTGAATTTGTCGGTCCTCCTTAAACAGTCCAGCAGGTACAGTCCCACTCCTGAGGTGTGAGGCATGAGGCCTGCCTTCATTTTTACACTCCACCTTAAATGGTGCAACAAATTCAGAAAACAGGAACAAGAAGCAAAGCCTGAAGCCCTAGGATGGAACTGTGCCACCCTTTTTAAGGTGGAACGGAACGCCAGTTCACTTCATCACTCCAAACACTTTGTCTCTTTACTTGTTCACTCGACCGCTGAAGCAACAATTTCAGTTTTTATATTCATGGTTTAATTAAACGTGTCGTCTATGTGCCTTTTGCCTTCCTCAGTAAAACCTGCAGATACGTGGTCTTGTCTCACTGCAATAAAGACAATAAAGTTGATTTGGGCGTGGCTTTTTTCAGTGATTTACTGATTTATGGTGTGAGCTGATAGAGTGTAGATGGAGTGATGATGCTGGGACTCGTTTACCTCACACTGAGATATGGACTCCTCCTGAGGTGCTGGAGGCCACGTCAGGTCCAGCTTACCCAGAGACTGACGCACTGAAAACACACACACACACACACACACACACACACACACAGACAGACAGATTAAACAGTGAAGTGAAAGTGCCTACTGTCATTGCGAGGTCACAGCACAGCACACAGTGAACCACAGCATTTAACCCCTGCACTCAAGCACCGTGCAAAGACTGTAGTTTTATGTATTTAGTGTCAAATATGCAAAATTTATTTTCAACTTTATTCGGACTCTAACAGATCATTGGGACTGTGCTTTACTGCTTTCTGAAGATTTTATGAAGCATTAAAGTGCATTTTGGTGCAACTTTCTAAATTCATTCTCCTGCAAAATAAAAAAAAAATCTTCCTGAACGCCCCTGCAAGGAACCTATTCTACATTTGAGAACGCTCCTGAAATGTCCATGAGGGTGAGACTATAGTCTTGCGTATTTTTGCAATTTTCTGTCAAGAATTCAAGTTCAATTTAATTTTGTGAAAAAATAAGCATATTTCTTTTGAATGGAACTAATTTTGTGAACCTTTCAAAAACGCAACAGACGTTCTACCGGACTGAAGGGTTCTAGAATTAAAATGAGTAACATTTCAGAAGCGGCCCAAAACGCCCACCAGAACAAAAGTACAGCCTTTCGTATTTTTGCAAAACACACAAACACACACACACACACACATACAGACTCACACACACACACACACACACACACACACACACACACACACATACAGACTCACACACACACACACACACACACACACACACACACACACACACACACACACACACACACACACACACACACACACACACACACACACACACACACACACACACACACGTTCTTTCTGGCTCCACAGAGCAGCTGGTTCTGATCTGAACTCTGAACCTGAGAGAACGCAGTAAAACAATAAGCTGAGAGTTGAACACAAAGACTCTCCTCTGGATTCATTAACCAGCAGTGACACACCCTGGACTTTAACATCGAACCGTTCCCTTAAAAACAACAACAACAACAACAACAACAATAGTAAACAAACTGATCAACCAGAAATAAATATCTATAAAATACAATAAAAAAACAATAAAATGAGTAAATATTTATTAGTAGTTAACGGGGGACTGTAACTCTTCGGCTGGAACAGGGAAGTTGAAGAGCTTTGCTGATAGCAGGCGTGTGGATCCAGGATCGTCCAGTTCTTTCCAGCAACCACGTGGAAGGAACGTCTACCATTTAAGGTGGAAAAGAATCAGAATCTGTAACACTCATTTCTTCTCAGTAAAGAAGATGATGGACCTCATGGTCTCTGAGTCTCTCAGACTGTGGTACTGAACGCTGGGTTGTTCCCTGGTGGTCGGTGTGTTAAGGTGGAGCTGTTGGTTGAGGTGTTTTGAGAAAGTTCACTGATGAAGCCTCTCCTCCTGACTGTTCTGAGATCAGAGGCGGGGAGGTTCCTCTCCTGTTGTTATTCCTGAACGTTTGAGGTCGTTTCCCTGGATCTGCAGGATTGTCAGACAGGAACCAGCGGCCTGTTTAATAAAACACTGATTTTCTTCTCAGTGATTAAAACCGAAAGCCGATTCTCAGAGATCCTGATCCAAACCCTCACTGTTGTTTCTCCCCAGTAATCAGGCCTGTTCTGTAATGACCCCTGTGTCCCAACGACTAAAGCCCTTATTTACAGTCACCTGATCTGGACACACACACACACACACACACACACACACACACTGCTGCCTCGGCATTTTCTGCTAAATCAGAGTTACACAACTTTTTCCATTCCAGTGAAGTGTGTTTGATGCGTAATTAGTGTGTGTTAGTTTTAGTGTGTGTATCTGTGTGTGTGTGTGATAGAGCAGCTGTGTGTTAATGCAGGTTTAGTGTGTGTGTGTGTGTGTGTGTGTGTGTGTGTGTGTGTGTGTGGAGCGGCTGTGTGATCGCCCTTTAAAATCAGGAAGACAGGAAAATTTGAAAAAGATAACTGAGAAAAGCTGTGAGATGATTGGTGGAAAGGTACCTGACGTGGTCATGGTGGAGGTTTTTGGAAGCTGTTCCGGTGTGGTTGGGTTACTGTGTCTTGAGGAGGAAGTTGTAGGAGATCTGACACCCTCAACCTCACATCCCCGACCATAAAGGCTGGTCCTTTGCTTGCGAAGTTCCTTCTCTCTTTCTCTGGCCTCCCGGATGTCCAGCTGAACATCTGGCCTCAAAGACAACGACGACCGCAGCTTGAAGAACGGGTTGTCCTTCACTGTGCCTGACTCGCTGTCCTGATCACTACCATCGTCACCGTCTTGGTCAGAGTCCTGGTTTCGCACTTGTCCAACACAGTAAGGCTTCACTGAGAAAGACCTTGACCCATCCACCACAGACTTGTTGGTCAGCATGTCCATCTGGCCCAACGTTTGAGGTGAGGGCATGCTCTCTAGGATGATCACCTTTCCTTTGGTCCCCTCAGTAAGTCCTGGCCCATTAGGTCCAATGGAAGTCACCATAAATCCATCAACTTTTGGATTGTTAGTATTCTGATTCTGGTCCAGGATCTCCAAGCTCCTTGCACGCTCCTTAGAGAACCCAGATGTCTTGTCAAACATTTCACCATTAGAGACCTGACAGGAGGAAACAGAGGATGGTCTTTTGTTCTGGACAGCAAGAGCTTCCTTGGGTTCTTGGAAGGCTTCAAACAGGAGCTTCTTTTCCCGAAGCTGCCTCACGGTACCTTTATCATAAAATCCTGGCAGCCTTCCCAGCTGGACCAGAACCTTCTCCCTTTCGACCTCAGCCCGGATTTCCCTCTGCATCTTCTTTCCAGCAAACTGCCGGTCCTTGCCCTCATCCTTCATGGACTTGAGCGGCAGCTCCTGGGACAGGATCAGTTTCCTCATGGGAATCTCAACAAACTCCTTGGCTTTGTCTTCTGTAGTGTTCAGGCCACGGGACCTACGCAAACTCTGCTCTCTTTTGATGGCCAAACGGATCTCCCTCTCTATCGGTGTTTCGCTGGGATCTGGCGATGAAGAAGCTACAGAAGTGGACGAGATTTCCACTGTGCTGTTGGGGGAAAAATCAGCAGAAACGCCGCTGTCACTTTGGCTGTCTTCAAACAGATCCATGTCCATTCTGTCAGCTCTGTTGGACCTCAGAGCATCTGTGGACATCAGCCTCTTTGTTTCTTTCCCAAAATCTTCATCCTTGATTTCCCTTCTTGTCTCTGCCATTCCTGAACCTGAAACCTTCTGCTTTCCCTCCCGGTCTGTTTGCTCACTTTCCCTGCGTCTCTCTCTCCACCCTCCTGCTGCCTCTAAAGGTTGGTCAACAACAATAGCGCTGCAGCTTCCAGGACCCGGATTGGCTGTCTGTTCACCGGCAACCATCTCTAGGGGTGGAGCAGGTTTGCACACCTGCACACCTTGCACTTCCTGGTTCTCATTGCTAGGAACCACACTGTGTGCATCTGTCTCCCCCTGCAGGCTGTGGAAGACATCATGCTGCTGTTCAGTAATGAGGCTTCTTGAGGAGCTTCTGGAAAAGGCAGGAGTTGGGGGTTTGGAGCTGCTGCTGTCCCTCCTAACCCATTGCTCTCTTGCAGAAGTAAAATCCAAAGGTTTGCTGTCAATCCCTTGCTCCTCGCTTTCCTCTGACAGAAAAACAATGGAGTCTGAGTCTTCCGGAGATGTGCAGTGTTGCTCTCTCACCATCTGCCCTGCAGGCATTGGCAATGGAGGCCACTCCTGACCAGTAGGTGCATTGTCCATGCCAGCTTGGTCACTGTTTGACTCTATTGTTCTAGGAGGAGGTGGGGATATAAAATCTTCACCCCGAGATCCTGAGGGAGATTCTGTGTGAGTCTGTTGTTGCTTTGGAGAAGCAAAAGTTGCCTTTTCTTCCTGGGAGGCTGAGGGACCTTCTCTTCCTCGGTCATCAGTTTCCTCATCCATAAATAGAGACTCTGAACTCAGCGGACTCAGCAAAGACTTTGTATCCATGGTGACTGGACAGAACTGGAGGTTGGCCTGAAATATACAACAAAACATGGAAAATAAATTTCTCAAAAAGTGAAGATGCCACGTTTACAAGATTCATTTTTAGTTCTCCAATGAAGCTTTTAAGGTAAAAAGCAAAGGAAGCATGAAATTATTAAGAATGTTGGCATGAAGTTAACATCTTCCAGACCAGGTTACTCAGCTTCCTCTTGCGGGCAGAACTGCGGAGTCCCTTCTGTCCTCAAGCACCGTCCAAACGAGGGGACCAACATCTCATAACCAGCCTTACACTCACATTTTTTCTTCTTTCTTAAAAAATGTCTTATTTCTAGGGTTTGTGTAGATATTTATTTATTCGACTTTGCTGAATGAAGAACAGATGTAGGTACAAAGCACTGATGAACAAGAGCGTCGGCTAAATGCTGTAAAAGTAAACGTTAAGGTTGCATATCAAGGTTTTTATTAGGAATAAACTTCCAAGCTTCATTTTACTGTGGGCAGGACTGTTTCCCCCAGGAGTTCCAGTTTTCTCCTCAGATGCCCGTCAGGTGGCCTGGAGATGATAAACTGCCCCCTGTGAATGTGTATGATGGACTGGTGACCTGTCCAGGGTGTTTCTTCACCTTTTGCTCCTTGGGCTTTGGGACAGGCCCTGATCTAGAGCAGTTATGAGAAAAGATGGACTTTTGTAGGAGTCAAATACTTCTCTGAAAATATCCAAATTCAATGTGATCATCTGTAGACCAGCAGAACCTGAATGAGCCCTTCTGTTCCATTTTTCAGTCAATTTTACCTTGATCTTCTCTCACCTTTTACCCTCCAAAGCTGATGGTGTAGGTCTCAGTGTTCAGGTGTGAGTCAGAAACTGAAGTCCTGATTTCCGCTGATCAGGAATGAGTCCTAATCGGCTTTTGTCCCTGCAAAGCACAACAGGGTCAAAGTGAGCAGATTCTAAGCAGCAGGTGGTTCGTTATGAGGACAGTTTATCCGTCCTGGTTTTCCTACCTGTGTCTCTCCCTGTGGCTGCACCACGTTATTGCAAATCACCTTCATCCACTTTAGATCTGGAGGTCCTTCACTCACTACCAGGTCAAGGTAATCTCAGATTCTCAAATCTGTTCATTTTCTGTCCCCCAGTGAAGCTCCCTGTCTCTGAGTGTCTCTGTGGGACGGTGATGGTGGTTAAATAGTCCATCTGAACTAAATCACTTATCTTCGTGTTCCTCCACCATGAAGGGGTTCAGTTTTTAGCCTCATATCTTCTACTAAAACACAGTCTCAGACATCAGACAGCGTCTCCACCACCAGGTCATGTCTGTGAGGGACATTCAGACGTCCAGTTCCGTTCACACTCACTAAATGGAGTGTTTCACACCAACCCATTTCTCTTAATTACCAACGCTGAATAAACACTTCATCCTGTAGTTTCAGCCACAACATTGCTGACATATTTTACTTTAAAATATTTTATGTACATCTTTTTTTATTTTTAAATCATGTAAATGTAGTTTAGTGTGTAAAGAAAGAGTGTGAAATGTGTGAATAAAAAGTGTAAAGGTTTAGTTTAGTGTAAGGTATGGTGTAAAGTGTGATGGAGACAGAAGCTGTTCTCAGTAAAATGAAGCAGAACTTAATTTTTCACCTTTCTTTTCAGTTTGAACAGAAAGGTGAGAGTGTGTGTGGGTCTAAAGTGTGTGTTCAGGTGTGTGAACAGAAAGGTGAGAGTGTGTGTGGGTCTAAAGTGTGTGTTCAGGCTCTCAGGTGGATCTGACTGGATCATCAGAGACGTACTGGTGGAGTTTGAGTCATTAAAGGACGACACTGAGAATCTCTGAAGCTCCTACAGGAACTTCACTCCACTCTTCAGTCAGACAGACTCAGGTAGGAGCTCAGATCACAAAAAAAAACTGGATTCACTCCCAACACAATAAAAGCAGAAAGGTTTTCAATGGGGGTCATAGACTTTTGCACGCTCTAGAAGAGGAGACTGAGGATGTAAACACCATGGTAAAGCTGAGAGGGTCAATAAAGGAGGGTGATGGAGGTCCTACACGTCACACTCACCCCACGGATGAGCACAGAGATGGCCCGAGTCCAGGGCCTGGACCAGAGTCCTCATGTCCTAAATACTTTCTTCTCATGAGACTCTCCTTTTTGGACACGGATTAAAGCTCCTGCTGGGTGAATGAGTTTCCAGCATCATTACAGCTCTAATGAGGATCTGAGTTTGAATGAGAAGGTCTCAGTCCTGCAGAAGATAAACTACGGTCCTAATAAAACAAAGCAGAACTGGATTTAACTGGTTTTAACTGGATAATTCAGTGCAGGAGCTTCGGTCGGACAAAAAATCTGCAATTCATTTAAAACATGGAATTTTAGTGCAATTATCTATTTGCTGACTAGACAATTTTTAGTTCTTTACATAACAATGTGTTATTTGTTAACGCATTATTCTCTTTAATATCCCATTAATCTTTTCCTCCTGTTAGTCGTCTCCACAGTGGTTAGTCTCTCTCAATGTCTTCTTGTCCTCTGCATCTTCCTCCCTGCAGGTCCTGTCTCACCACATTCCTAAACCTCCTGTTTGTCCTGCCTCTTCTCCGCTTTCCTGGCAGCTCCATCCTCATCATCCTTCTCCTGATATACTCCTCATCTCTCCTCTGGACACGTCCAAACCAACTGTATCACTTCTCACTTTGTCTCCAAACCTTTGAACTAGAACTGTCCTTCTAATATCGCCTCATCATGTCCATCCTCGTCCCTCCAGATGCAAATCTCAGCATCTTCAATTCTTGATACCTCCAGCTCCGCCTCCTGTCTTTACATCACCGGGGCAGTGGTCTCCTAGTTTTTAGGGACCCCTGAATCAGAAGGTCGTGCGATTGATTCTTGGACCTGTAGGCTCTTCTAAGGTTCCCTTGATCAAGGTACTGTCCCCATCACTGCTGCCTGGGTGCTGGATATGGTGTATGTGTTAAATACAGAGGATGTATTTTGTTGTGGTTCACTGTGTGCTGGTTACCATGACAGTCATTTTCACTTTCACTTAATTTCATTCATTTTCTCCATTAAATTATCACTTAATGATTGTCATCATTATTTGAGTATATCAGGCCGGTCTGTGCCGGACTGGGACGCTGTAAATGCTCTGGACTCTGGACTCTGCAGCGGCAGGGTTTGCAGGCTCCTCATGGTGTAATGGTGATTACAGAAGGAACAGATTAGTGCCGTTTAATCAGCTCAGCACCCGATCAGCATTGTCAGTGTGAGCGGGATCTGTTTTCCCTTTGAGGAATTACACGAGAATTAATCTGCCTGGTGAAACGCATGACCTTCACGTTCTTTAAACTCTTTAGAATATCTGTAGGGGCCCTGCTGATCATGATGGGTTACTCAGTGTTTTAAACACCTCCTTTTCTAATTCATCAGAAAAGTGATTTAGGAAACTCACAGTGAGTCACATAGTGATTGGCTAATGGCTCTTTTGCATATTTTAACAGACCTCAGTGATCACCGACAGTCCATCAGTCTAGCAGTGAGTTCTGTTGGGATCCAGTTTGTCGTCCCAGGCTGTGATCGGAGCTCCTTCCTGAGTTCTCAGAGATTCTCAGCGTCGTCCTTTTGTTTTAAGGACAGCGAGACTCAAACTCCACCAGTTTGTCTCTGATGATCTGATCGGATCCACCTGAAAGTCTGGACACACACTTTAGTGAAAGAAACTCAAACACACTCTCTTTATTTACACATTTTTCACTAAACTAAACCTTTACACTCTTTATTTACACATTTTACACTAAACTAAACCTTTACACTCTTTATTTACACATTTTACACTAAACTAAACCTTTACACTCTTTATTCACACATTTTACACTAAACTAAACCTTTACACTCTTTATTCACACATTTTACACTAAACTAAACCTTTACACTCTTTATTCACACATTTTACACTAAACTAAACCTTTACACTCTTTATTCACACATTTTACACTAAACTAAACCTTTACACTCTTTATTCACACATTTTACACTAAACTAAACCTTTACACTCTTTATTCACACATTTTACACTAAACTAAACCTTTACACTCTTTATTCACACATTTTACACTAAACTAAACCTTTACACTCTTTATTCACACATTTTACACTAAACTAAACCTTTACACTCTTTATTCACACATTTTACACTAAACTAAACCTTTACACTCTTTATTCACACATTTTACACTAAACTAAACCTTTACACTCTTTATTCACACATTTTACACTAAACTGAACCTTTACACTCTTTATTCACACATTTTACACTAAACTAAACCTTTACACATTTTACACTAAACTGAACCTTTACACTCTTTATTTACACATTTTACAATAACTAAACCTTTACACTCTTTATTTACACATTTTACACTAAACTAAACCTTTACACTCTTTATTCACACATTTAACACTAAACTGAACCTTTACACTCTTTATTTTCACATTATACACCAAACTAAATCCTTATTTACACAATCAGATGAATTATTATCCCAGATTTTCAGGACGGTTGTGAAGTTTTGGTTCTGCTGATTTAATTGTAGGCATCATTTTGGCGGAGATCACATGAACACAGCTCCATACAATCATGACGACCCCGAGCGCTCCTGTGTGTCTGAGAGAAGAGAAGAAAAGAAACCCACCTGCTGCTGATCCAGCTTCTCTGGAGTGTGAGAACTGAAGGCCAGGAGAGGATAAACACACACACAGAGGACAGCCCACTGACCCACCGCTCTTTCTCCCCTGCCTAATTCTGTGTGACATATACAAACGAGCTCTGTTCTGATTGGCTGGAGTTGCATCTCACAAAAAGCTGTTCCCCGAATGAAGGACTCCACTGTCCTTCATTACACACCATTACAGTCCTCCCTGCGCCTTTACATGATGTTCTCATCTGCGTTTCCTGCTCCAAACCTGAAGCCACACCTGCGCAGGTGTGTGTTTTCCCTCCCAAACACACCTGTTCTCAAACTACATGTCTGGACCCACAGGGAGGCCACTGACAATGGGAAATGAAAAGCCTGTACGTCTCCTTTACACCAGTTCTACCTTAAATTCCCCCCCTGAGAAGAATCAAACAACAGGAAAACAAGCACACACCGTTATTCATCCTGCAGCCACACCCTTCAGGCGGCTTAAATAGAAACATTTTATTATTTTCACATTTTACACCATGTTCAATCATGCTAATTTAACACAATAAGGCAGTCTAACCACTAGGGGGTGCCTGTGGTGGTCAGATCACAGGCCCAAGAATACAATCTTTTAAGCTAGAGTGCACAGACAGCCTACTGTTCTAAATCAGCCACTAAAAGCACAGGAACTGAAGCTGTTTGATTACAGGTCAGTATTAAATTCATCCAAATCTTATTAGAATAATGATTATTCATAACCCAAGCCACTGTAACAGGTCAGAAAGTGTAACATTAAAAACACTGCAGGAATAAAAAAGCATGGGGGGACGCGGACATCACTCTCAGACCTGATCAGTCCATCAATACGCTGCAGGACAGAAGAGGGTTGCTATGGAGGGAATGGACAGTAGTGTTGATTCCAGGTTGCCATGGCAACCACCTCACTCAGGATCGAGGCACCACTAAAACCACAAAAAAAACAAAAAAACAAAAATAAAACCTGCAAGTGTGCTCCTGCCTCACTCTGAGTCACTCAGGGTCAGTAATATCACCAAAAATATAAAAGACACTTTTAATCTGCACCAAGAAATCTGAACTCCTGGATCAATATTTCAATGAATATTCAAAATGCAAATACTGACAATTATTGATAATTACTGATATCTTCCTCCATCTTTTATTACATTAATGTTGCTGCTGCATGAAATTTTGCAAGCTGTTTTTATAGTTTCTATATTTCTGCAAAAACACGAACCAAATATAAACTTATTTCAGTAAAACCGTGAAACTAGATCGAGAAATTAATTAAATAAATGAGACATTTTATAATTATCTGAAGATGAAATGAGGTGTTTTCAGTGAAGTGAATGAACACTAGGTGTGAGTGGGTGAGATGTTTGGAGACCTTCCTGTGATACATGGCAGAGGTAGTTTCATGGCTTGGACCTGGTTTGCTGATTCTGTTCCAGGATGGTTTGGATTGATGGAACAATGAATTCTGAATTAAACCAATGAGGTCTGAAGGAAAATACCAGGACAGGATCCCTGAGCTCACAAGCTGCTCTACCAAAGAATGGAGAACAAAGAAGAATGAAGTTGCTGTTCTGGAGTGAAAGTTCTGCCAACATAAGGAGCTGAAGTGAACAGTTGATGTGAGGCAACCCACCAACATCCCAGAGTTGGAGATGTTCTGTTTGGAGAAACCGACTAAAACTCCTCCGAGCCGAAGTTCAGGACTGATCAACAACCCTAGTTACAGCAAAACCTTTACCTCAGTTGTTGCTGCACAAGGACCTCCAGCAGATACTGAACACACACCTTCACACCTTTACCCTCACTCATCTGGAACACTGGATCACTTACTCTCAGACGTATGGAACACTTTACCCTCAATGTGTTTTAAATGGGTTCTTTACTTTTACGATCATATTTTTGCAGGAATATAGAAGATTTTAAAGGGTTCACAAACGTTCAGACGCATCTGTATATTCCTTACTTATTTATATAATATAAATACTAACATAAACCAGTTTTTTATATTTGGGTCATTACACTGCAGCCCACCCAGAGCAAGTCATCTTTTAAAAAATTCATTCTGAAATTCTGTCAAATATAGAAGAAACAGTGTGAATGGAAATGCGAGTCTTTGGAGGAAATTTAGGCCCAAATAGACCTGCAGAAGCTCAGAGCCTCCAGAAAAAATAATTCACAGATTTAACATAAAGCATGAGGAATGACACAATTTTGCAAAGATAATTTTGAAAACTGATTAAAATATTCAATTCTAAAGTAAACCTTCATGCCTTGGTCTTAAAAAGTCTGCTTTCCAGTTCTCCCTTGGTGAGCTGGCGTGGACTGAGCTACCTGTATTTAGATTTTTAAGTCTTTTTATACTTCTTTTAAATTGTATAACCTTAATAAATGCATTGCCGCCCACTCGCTCACAGGGCTGAAGTGTCCCAAATTCTAATTTTTTTAACTAAATGTGCCCAAATGAGCTGTGGAATTAGACCAGACGCACTTCTTTATGTGCTGGAGCTGTAAAGTCAGCGCTCAGGTCAGGATTCATGTGTCGAATGATAAATCCTGTCTTCTCACCATCCAGCGTGTTCAATTAAACGTGTTCAGGACACACATTCACACTGACCCACTAAAGCCGACCCGATCAATAGCGGTCGGGTGTGTAACACATGTAGCTGCTGTAGTTCCACTAGTGAGCAGCAGGGGGAGTCAAAGACAGACAGAATGAGAATGAGTGACTCAGGTGGCAGAATCACATGATGGACATCACATGACCGAGCAGCACTGGCAGGTTTTCCTCTTTGGGCCGCCTGTGCCCTCTGCCTGGTTTAGTCCAGCCCTATCAGTCAGAGGTGGAGCTTTAGTGGAGTCCAGTAGCGGCTGGTCCTCCACCTGTGTCCTCTGGCTGGACTCCACCGCCTCGTCCAAGGGAACATCCTGAAACTGACTTCCTAACAATGGAGTGGGTCCCACGGAGTTGGAGGACAGGTCATCCTGTTGCAGCGTTCCAGGATGCTCCACGCTGGACCCTGCTGGTGCCTGAGATACCGCCACAGTGCCCCCAGGTGTGCCCGTGTGGAGATGCACTTCAGCATCAGCAGGTCCTTCTGCTGCACCTTCCCCTGCAACATCTCCAACGGCTAGAGCTGGAAATGAAGACAAAGTTTAAACTTATTTTAATTTTTATTAAAATCCACTCACAACCTGAAATACAACCTGCGGGGAGCAGTGATGGGTACCTTGCTCAAGGGAATCTCAGGGTAACTTACTGGTCCAGGGTTCAAACCCACAACCTTCCTATCGTGGGCTCCCTAAACACTAGACCAGTGCTTTAAACTGTACTTGAGTGATTGAGCAGTACCTTTACCTGGATTTTCACTGCTCCTCCCACTGCTCTCGTCTGCGCTGGGGTCTGCATTAGCGTCTGTGTTATCATCTGCGTTATCATCTGTGTTATCATCTGCGTTATCATCTGCGTTATCATCTGTGTTATCATCTGCATTATCATCTGCGTTATCATCTGCGTTATCATCTGCGTTTACTGGGGCTGTGTTGTTCTCTCCCTCTGTATCTACGGCCTGTTCGGTGGGGTCAAGAGCTTCTACATGACTATCAGCACCTCCTGACTCCGCCTCCATCTTCTCCTCCTTGTTGTCTTTAAGCTCTGCCTCCTCATCCGGCTCCATGTTCCCTTCAGGTTCCTCAGCTGGGGTTTCCTCCTGTTTGGAAACTTCTGGAACCTCCTCTCCCTCCTCCGTGATGATCACACGCTCAGCCCTGATGATCGTGATGTCGTCGTCACACATGCCTTGTCCAGGCTCTGCCTCTGAGAAGCCAAGGAAGGTCAGAGTGACAGCGCCCTCGCCTGGCCCATTGGCATGTGCCAGTTCGTCCTGTACCGGGGCATTGTGGGATTTCTCCTCTCCTGCAGTTCCATTGGTGAGAGATGGAGGGACATGGGTCTTCTCCAAAATGTCTGTGACCTCTCTGACCTCCACAGAATGACCTGCAAAAAAATTGCACCTACAGGTTCAGCATCCAGTTACTGAACAGTCAGGTTTCTTCCAGGTTCCCACTTTACCCCAAAGACATTTTTGCTCTCGGAGCAATTAGCTGTGAGGCTAAAGTGGTTAACAATTAAATAAGCTCATAATCTACTTATTAGCATGTTGCTAACTGCAGGCCTTCATAACACACCCATGTGGAAATGTTCTGCGTCGTCTTTTACATTTACATGTAGTCAAAATGAAAAACATACTAGCTTTAGTACGGCTATGTTTTAAAGCCGTAGATATGATCCCCTCCAAAAGTATTAGAACACCAAAACCAGTTCATAAGTTTTTGCACTAAGGTTTGAGACCAAAAGATCAATTCAATTCAATTCAATTCAATTTATTCTTGTATCACGCTTTTCACAACAGACTTGCCCCAAGGCGCTTTACACTGATGGTAGACAGGTTACAGTACTAGAAGTTAAAGCCAGACGACTATGGAGGAGAGGAACCAAAAACTCCACTGTGGAGAAAAAAAACCTCTGAGGGTCCAAGATTGACTGGCTATCCAACCCCCTCGGGTACACTAGCAGTACAGAGTTAGGTTGGGTTTAACCCCAGGATCAGCAGAGTCTGAAATGATTGGTCAGATTTACAGTTTTTATTTCCAGGTATTTACATCCAGATCTGTTCAATTATACAAAACACCTTGTGGTTCTGACCAACCAGCAAGTCAGCAAAAATATTGGAACGGAAAGTTTTAAAGTAAATGAAATGAAAAAAGAAGGTGTGAAAGTGCTGATTGGACACATTTAGAAAATGTTTCACCTGACAATCAATTAAAAAAATTAAATATTAGAATACAAAATTAAAATAGAGTGCTGTGCTAAAGTCTCGAGCTCCTCACTTCTTCATATTTCTCTTCCAAAGATCCAGAGCTTCTTGTGTTCTAATGTGTTGTTGAGGAACAGTTCTTTGTGTTTAGACTGTTTTACATTTACACAAACCACTGAATCACTGTCTCACTTTCACACAGAACAGAAAGGGAGCAAGACTTTTGCACAACACTGTATGTTAGTTGTTCTAGTGATGGTAAAACCAAAACTTTGAAGGAACAAGTCTCACCAAATGATGAAGCAAGAAGCAGAAGCTGCCAGACTCAGGAGAACACAGACAGCAGGAGAGAGAGAGACAGAGAGAGAGAGAGAGAGACAGAGAGAGAGAGAGAGAGAGAGAGACAGAGAGAGAGAGAGAGACAGAGAGAGAGAGAGAGAGAGAGAGACAGAGAGAGAGAGACAGAGAGAGAGACAGAGAGAGAGAGAGAGAGAGACAGAGAGAGAGAGAGAGACAGAGAGAGAGAGAGAGAGAGACAGAGAGAGAGAATAAATAAATGAGGTAGGAAGAAGAGAAAAGTGGTTGTTCCTTCATCTAGAGTGGAACCAGCATCTTCAGCTATTTAACAGTCTGTGTGTGGTGTGTGTGTGTGTGTGTGTGTGTGTGTGTGTGTATGTGTGTGGTGTGTGTGTGTGTGCATCTGTGTCTGTGTGTGTGTGTGCATCTGTGTCTGTGTGTGTGTGTGCATCTGTGTGTGTTTGTGCATCTGTGTCTGTGTGTGGTGTGTGTGTGTGTGTGTGTGTGTGTGTGTGTGTGTGTGTGTGTGTGTGTTGTGTGTGTGTGTGTGTGTGTGCATCATCTGTGTCTGTGTGTGTCTTTGCATCTGTGTGTGTTTACTCAGGTGGGATAGGGACAGGTGAGACGGTGGACAGGTGGGATAGAGGGACAGGTGGGATAAGAGGACAGGTGAGACAGTGGACAGGTGGGATAGAGGGACAGGTGGGATGGGGACAGGTGAGACAGTGGACAGGTGGGATAGAGGACAGGTGAGACAGTGGACAGGTGGGATAGAGGACAGGTGGGATAGAGGACAGGTGAGACAGTGGACAGGTGGGATAGAGGAGGACCAGGTGGGATGAGAGGACGCAGGTGGGATAAGGACAGGTGAGACAGGGACAGGTGGGATGAGGACAGGTGAGACAGTGGACCAGGTGGGATAGAGGACAGGTGAGACAGTGGCCAGGTGGGATAGAGGGACAGGTGGGATAGAGGGACAGGTGAGACAGTGGACAGGTGGGATGAAGGACAGGTGAGACAGTGTGGACAGGTGGGATAGTGGACAGGTGGGATAGAGCACAGGTGAGACAGTGGACAGGTGGGATAGAGGACAGGTGGGATAGAGGACAGGTGGGATAGAGGACAGGTGAGACAGTGGACAGGTGGGATGAGACAGGTGGGATAGAGGGACAGGTGGGATAGAGGTTAGGTGGGACAGTGGACAGGTGGGATAGAGGACAGGTGAGACAGTGGACGGAGGTGGGATAGAAGGACAAGGTGAGACAGTGTGGACAGGTGGGATAGAGGACAGGTGAGACAGTGGACAGGTGGGATAGTGGACAGGTGGGATAGAGCACAGGTGAGACAGTGGACAGGTGGGATAGAGGACAGGTGGGATAGAGGACAGGTGAGACAGTGGACAGGTGGGATAGGGACAGGTGGGATAGAGGACAGGTGAGACGGTGGACAGGTGGGGATGAGGACAGGTGGGATAGAGGACAGGTGAGACAGTGGACAGGTGGGATAGAGGACAGGTGAGACAGTGAACAGGTGGGATAGAGGACAGGTGAGACAGTGGACAGGTGGGATAGAGGACAGGTGAGACGAGTGGACAGGTGGGATAGAGGACAGGTGGGATGAGGACGGGTGGGACGGTGGACGGGTGGGATAGAGGACGGAGTGGGACAGTGGACAGGTGGGATAGAGGACAGGTGGGACAGTGGACAGGTGGGATAGAGGACAGGTGGGACAGTGGACAGGTGGGATAGAGGACAGGTGAGGACAGATGGACAGGTGGGATGAAGATGAGGTGGGATAGAGAGGACAGGTGGGACGGTGGACAGGTGGGATGGGGACAGGGTGGGACCAGTGGACAGGAGTGGGATGAGGACAGGTGAGACAGTGGACAGGTGGGATAGAGAGAGGACAAGGTGGGACAGTGGACAGGTGGGATGAGACAGGTGAGACAGTGGACCCAGGTGCAAACATGCCCATTTGAGTTAACAAGTACTTCCAACTCACCTGCTGTCACTGAGACGTCTCCCTGTGGGACAGAGAGGAGAGACATGGTCAGCAGGTGTTCTCTCTCTCTCTCTCTCTCTCTCACACACACACACACACACACACACACACACACACACACACTCACAACCTTTACACACTCACACACTCACACACACACACACACACACACACGCACACGCGCACACACACACACAGGCTTTTCAGGAATGTTCAACTCTCTTGTTCTGTGGGTTATTTTTGTTAATGGTACATAACTGGTTCCATTTCTGTTGTTTCTGGTTCTAGATCATCAAGCGTCAGCCTAACACTTTTTACACGAACCCTGCAGGATGAAACTCCCTGTCCCCCAGCGTCCCGCACAGGACTGGTCATTCATGGTGAGGGGACAGTTGTGGAGATGTGTGTGGAGACAGATTATCCACCAGGGTTAGACAGGGACCATAACTGGAACACGTTCAATACGTTCATGCTGACCTCTGACCCTCTGGGAATAAATGGCCTTGAGTCTGATTTAAGTGACGCTGTGTCTGATGTGAGTGATGCTGTGTGAGCTTTTCTCTGGGCGAGCACTTGGACTTTAAGGAGGCACGGTTATGGTGGATTAGATGTTTTTTCCTGTATGAATGCCGTGAAGATCCCGATGCCTGTGTGGTTGGCACAGAGCGTCCGATGCTTTTGAAGTGCGGATGTCCTCGAAGAAGTAAAGGAGCCCATTCTGGGTAAACAGCCTCTCTAAACCTGTTGTTTCTGTGGAGCGTCAGTTCCGTGTCGCCGATTTGTATGTGATTTGAGTTGATTTGCCCGTCAGCAGGGAGTGGGTGGTTAAGTGCCCGTCTGAGCTTTGGCTGCGAGCTCAGCGCCTCATTCTGGACATAAAGACAAGCACGATGCAGCCCCACAAAATTTCCTCGCTTCTGAAAGCTAAGAGCATGATGGCAATGAAGCCACGGGAGATTAGAGCACAGAGGACAGAAGAGATTAAGTGGAAAAATGAAAACAGGTATTTACCATCATCACCTCCACCAGAACGAGAGGGGCTAAACGGTTGTGGGCAGAATGGGCGGGGCTAAACTGCTGCAGATTGAATGGGCATGGCTGAATTGTTGCAGGCCAAATGGGCGGGGCTAAGCGGTTGTGGGCCAAATGGGTGGGGGCTAGATTGCTGCTGGTCGAACAGACCCTAATTCCCTGCGTTTGTTTTTGTAATGTTATGTTACCATGGAGACAGATGGCTGTGCTACTTATTTACATATACAAATGAACTTTTTGGAATAATGATACTGTCATATATTTGCATTTATTTTGTAACTAACTTCATTAAACTTCAGTAAAGCTCTCGCTCCAAAACATTTTAAGAGTGTCTCACCTTCCCGTTTCCATGACGATCTGTGTGAGGTTGAGCTGAGCTGTTCTCGGTGTTGTCCCTGTGGCTTTCTCTGTGGCCTCACCAGTCGGCTCTGTCTCACTCTGCAACCTAAACACACACACACACACACACACACACACACACACACACACACACTAATGCTTGACACACAGAAATGTAGTATTATTTCCAAATATTCTGCCACACCAATTAAGGTGGAACACTTTTGAATCAGAACCATCAGCTCAGTCTGATATAATAAAAGGACAATTCCAAAGGATTTCCAAAGAAGGAAAAGAAGAAAAGTGTTCGTTAAGTTCAAATAATGGAACCTTATAACCAATTAGCAAGTTGTACCAAGTCATCACACAATCAAACATGTAAGTTTTCCACCTTTTTTCTTTTCAGTTCCACCTTAAATGGAGCAGCTATTACCCTCAGATGTGAGAAGTAACAGCTGCATCGTTTCAGAGGGAAGGGAAAATGAAACATTACAGAGATTTATTAACAGACTTGATTATGTGGTTCTGACACTGTACGCCTGCCTGAACTCCTCCATATCTGTCATTTAATCCCGTTTGGACGCTGATCCGGTCCGTGTATTAGAAGACTGGGTTAACTAAATCTTTTTTTGAAAAACTAAAGATCACATCAAAAGGAGTGTGTCTGTGGGTTCTCCAGTGGAACGTGCGATGGGTTGCCAGGAGCTCAGAGCAGCTCGGCCCTCAGCACCTCGTTAACTCAGCACAGCTCCCAGTCTCTAATTACAGCTTCAAACAGCATCCAGGAACAACACAGCCCTGCCTCCTACTGCAGCCCTGATACTGTACTACTCACACACACACACACACACACACACAGTACTGCGCAAAATCAGGAGCATGTGTGAAAATCTTTTGCTTTAAAAATCTTTTATCTGCTAGACGTTCTGATCTTTATCAGACTGAGTCCATTAAGGAACTGGAACAATGTTTTAGAAGCTCAGGTTGTAAAGTGTCCTGTAGATTACAGGTTCTGAACAAGGGGTTTACACCCATTTAGCATTCAGCATCGGCAGAAAACTAATCAATATCTTGAGCATCTGGAATCATCTGCTCCTGGTTCTTCACTGCTTCATGTCTTAAGTGAGACGCTTTGTTCTGCTTGAAGGTTCAGACGTAGATCACTGTGTGGATTAACCAACTAGAACTATCAAGCTGCTCAGGTACAGAGAGACTGGACTGAACATGAGAGACAACAACACTGTCAGCATGGGGAGAGATCTGGAGAATGCTCGGAGTACAGAGACTGGACTGAACATGAGAGACAACAACACTGTCTGTAACAGCGCCGGTGCCAAAGCGGTCGCTGGGCACCTGTGCGAAAACCCCGCCCCGCCCGCGTGACAGAATGACTCCGGTGAATCGGAGCAGGATGGCGGGTCACTTGCAGGTGTGCTCGCACAGGTCATTGGGTTCGGTACGACGCCGTGCGAAGGGCGTCGCGAACGTGAGTTCGCGGGAGAACGCAGGGCTGGCTCCCCGCGTGGGCGCAGGATGCGGGTCTGCGATTCCGGCTCGCGTGTCTGCTCTGGGATTGCTCCCACGGGGTTCGGCTACGCGGAGGCGCGGAGTTTCTCGAGTTTCCCTGGATTCTCGGGTTTTTAGGTTTTGTTTCTGTTCTCTCTCGAGTTTCTTGGGTTTTTTTTTGTGTTTTGTGTTTTTTTCTCTCTCGAGTTTTTGTGTTTCTGTTCTCTCTCGAGTTTCTTGGGTTTTTCTTTGTGTTTTGTGTTTTTCTCTCTCTCTCGAGGTTTCTGGTTCTCGGGTTTTCTCTGGTTTCGAGGTGCGGATCCTGCCTTGGAGGAGGCGGGATCGGGCGCCCAGATGGCGCCTTTGGAGAAGGCATCTGTAGCAGCGCCCGGTGCCAGCGAGGTCGCTGGGGCACCTGTGTGCAGCCCGCCCCCGCCACGTGACACTGTCCTTCAGG
>CM029366.1:240872-258225 GCA_017165825.1 Hepsetus odoe
TTGTTACTGTGAACACACATGTAGTGAATACTGTATTTAACACACACACTGTCCAGCAGAGGGCAGACATATCCAGCACCTGGGGAGCCGTGAAGGGGACGGTACCTTCATCAAGGGTACTTCAGGGCAATCTACTAGTCTGGGATTTAAACCCACAACGTTCTGATCCTGGGGTCTAGTCCTTGGACACCAGACCACTGCTGCCTCAAGGATCATTAATGAAGGCTGTTCCTGCAGAAGAGCAGCTGCAGCAGAAACTGCGGAAAAGTTCTGGTTCTGATAGAAAGGTGTCAGTATGGCTCTGCAGAGCAGTCAGAGTGTCCATGCTGTCCATGCTCCACCACCCAAAGCTCCTACAGTGGAAATCAGGACTGGATCATGGAGCAATGTAAGAAGGTGTGCTGATTCAGATGGATCTTGTTCTCTTTTCCATCATTCCATCCATTATCTGGGGAGGAGACAGCACCTGGAGACAGGGCGACACTCTGAACGACAGTCCCCTGGGAAAACTTGGGTACTGCATTCATGTGGACGTTACTTTGGCACCTAAACTTCACTGCAAACATTGTGTCCCCAGATTATGGTTCAATTATAGGACAGTTAGAAAAGAAATACTGGAACGAACTGGAATATAACGGTTCCCATGCAGAGACAGGCAAGATTAAGAATAAAAGTGCATTCAGTTAGGAAGAACCAGATGTTTCGCGCTGTAAAAAGAAAACTAAATTATATGGTGCACATGTCCGATCTTGCCCTGTTTAGGTCGTGGGTCTGGTCTTCACTGAGCTGGAATCCACATTTTCTCACTCTTCACTTTAAGAATAAACCCCCCCCCCCCCCCCTTAAGAGTTACACACAGAGGATACACTCAATACTGACAGTGTGTGTGTGTGTGTGTGTGTGTGTGTGTGCAAGCGCAGGAATTTCATTTCAAAGGGAAAATGAAGGGGGGTGGTGTTCTAGTGGTGGTACTTGTCTACGGACCTGTGGCTCAAGAGGTTCCAGGTTCAATCCCACCTCCAGCACTACCACCACTGGGTCCCTGAGACCCTGAACCCTGAGTGTCTCCAGGGGGGACTGTCCCTGTAATCAGGACATGGAGACACTCTGGAGAAGAGCGTCTGATAAAGGCTGCAAATGTAAATGTAAATGTTAATGTAAATGGAGGAGTACACCCTTCGATAGACGCCTCCGAAAAAGACTGAAGGAGCCAAACCCGACAAAAACAGTGCGAGATCAGACGTGTTCACCGCTACCCATCGCCATGGATACCTGAGTGCTTTTAATGGCAACACAAGGCAACTAATAAAGGCCTATTAATGAAAGAACAGGAGCAGTCCAGCAGCTCTTTCCAGAACTGGTAGGACAAGCTGGTGAACGACAGGCTGTTTGGAAAATCAGTGCCTGGTGAAAGTACAAAATTGGTTAAAAAAATGAAGCTAACAATAATCATCTATTTATAAAGGCTTGCTAACTCAGATTCCTAGGGTTAGGGTTAGGCCAACCCAACTCGAAATCATAAACACCCAATACATAATACAACCAACCTAAACACCAGTTCACTACTGTTAACATTAAGCTCGCCTGATGAATGATGTTTTATGTTAGATAGCTCGCTCTATGTTAATGGTAGCTGAGTCTCTAGATAACCCGGTGAGAAATTTTGCGTTAACTTAAGGATGTTATCTAACATAGGTCTGTTTTTCTGGGGACAGTCCACCATTTTGTAGTGGCCGGCTCCTGGCTCTTGATTTCCAGCCTACATACGTTTTTAACTGTAAATTCAAACAGACCAGGCAGCAGAACAGACAGCAGTGATCTTATTTTCACCACTGGAGGGCGCTGTTCTCGATCACCGCTTTACGTCAGTGTTTTTCTCCTACTGACCCCCGTCTGTTCTGGTTTTATAGAACAATTTGGAGCAGAAGTTAAAACAAGTAACTCCCCAACATCGGCACTAAGTCAGGACGGAAGCCAGGGTTGGACTCAGGGCCTCCGGGACTTAAGGTGGTCCCCCACGGAGACAGGCTACACCCTGCTAGTGATTCCGGAAGTTTCAGAAGCGACTCTCTGATCCCTTCCATTAAAAATGTCCACCTGGACTATTTTGAGGGACGCTGCATCAAAAAGACGCCCCTGAAGGACATTGTCTTTCATGCCGGAAAAGAAAGATGAGTGTCGGACAGGCCCCCGTGTGAAAGACGGCTAGACGTTTTTAACTGCTTAGCTCTCGTCTCGGTCCTTTTTCTGTAAGTTTCAGCAAATCAGGAACAAACAACAAGCAACTCCGTAAACAAATAAAAACGTAAACTACGTAGCGAGAGAACAAAAGCGAGTCAAGACACAACCAAGCGCTCTGGACGGTGGACGCCCTGCAAAGGACAGGACAGAACCGTGTGTTTTGGACCCGCAGAAGGTCAGGAATCACAAGATCAGTTAAAAGTAGCTGATCTGGAAACTTTCAGTCCAGCCTAACAGGATTTGGCTCCGCCCACAAATATTTTTTAACTCAACATCTTTGACATGATGTCTGTTGAGTGTTGAGGGAGAATCTTGGCCTTGTTTTACAAATTAGTGCCCAAATGCAACACTATAGTGTATTATAGTATAACGGTTACCATGGTTACAGTACATGAAACCAGAAAGAGTCACAGCACACAGACACAATGAAATACTTCCTCTGCATTTCATTCATATACACACATGTGCAGCAGGTGAGCACCCGGGGAGCAGTGATGAGAACGGTATCTTACTCAAGAGTACCTCAAGGCAAACTACTGCTCTGGGATTGGAACCCACAACCGTCCAATCCTGGGGCCTCGTCCCTAAACACTAGACCACCAGTGTCCCGTCTTTCATTATAAGACCAGTCTTAATGATAGACTCTTCTTTTTTAGGCAGAAATCTGTTCTCCTTATTTATGAAGCAAGAAGTGCTGTTCCCTGTCTACAGCTAAACTTCCTGGACACCAGGAACCGAGCCCTACCCAGACCAGTACCCAATATAATATATATGAATATAATATAATATATATGAATATAATATAATATATATGAATGAATATATTTCATTTCCCAGTGTTCAGGTCAGGCCTGGTAGCAGTGTTGTGACATCACCCTAGACCCTAATAGATGGTAGTTTTCTCTTGTGCATCATGGAGGCTGTTTATTTTATTTACGTTGGGCTTTTCCTACAGAACCAGGACCACACAGTGACCAGAACCACAAGCCCAGAACAATCCCTCCAACCCCGAAGTGTTAGTGTAAGCTGAAATGGAGTCAAGTGAGTCAAACAGGCCGAACAAATGTTTTAGAGCTGCAGGCTGCAAAAGTGTCGTAAAGATACAAGGTTCCACCCACTCAGCATTCAGCATCAGCCGTAAACTTATCACCTGATCATTTTACGGGGTACAGGTACTGTTCAGGTTCAGGGACTGTACTGAAAATGAGAGACAAATACTTTGTCCTTCTGGAAGATCGGGAGAACTTCCTCAACAGCACGTTAAACACACATGAACATCAGGAAGTAACAGGGAGGAGCTCGCAGACTGTTCCATTAACAGGAATAAAGTATACATTATTCACTTTCAGACAAAGGCTAATTCAACAAAGAAAACCTCACCCGCACACACACACACACACACACACACACACACACACACACACACACACACACACACAGAGTATCTGCTGATCATATCTGGACGTGTTCTGTCCTGCTGACCATAAAGCTGCTTCCTCTCAGTAAGCTCCAGGTCTAGTGTGTGTGTGTGAGTGTGTGTGTGAGTGTGTGTGTGTGTGAGTGTGTGTGTGTGTGAGTGTGTGTGTGAGTGAGAGAGCGAGAGAGATAATTCTGTTATCACGACGCACTGCGGTTCATATCTTCACAAACCACTGCAGTAACCAACACTGATCCCACAGGATACACACACACACACACACACACACACTCGTACTCCATAACAAACTAACACTTCCTAACACTGTGTGTGTGTGTGTGTGTGTGTGTGTGTGTGTATGTGTGTGTGATGCTCTGCTCTGTGTGACAATGCAGCCTCTGTTCAGCCAGGTACAGAAACACCCAATGTCCCGATACACTCTTTCTGTCTGTCTGTCTGTCTGTCTGTCTGTCTGCCCCCCGGCTGTGTATTTGTACAGTAAACACTCTTTACTGAAAGACAGTTGGACCCGTTTGAGGACACGTTTCTGTCCCTGTATGTGTTTGATTTTCTTCATTACTTTTGACTGAAGGATCAAAATAAACAGGATGAAACAATAAACCTGTTAAAAGAAGGAACTTGTCCTCAAATTAGAGAGTGATATCAGATCTGATCATCTGTAACACACACACACACACACACTCACACACATGCTTCGGCACATGAGCCTGCAACAGGACACTGAGTCCCTTTAACTGTGTGTTTATGTCAAACAGGAATCATTTAAATAAATCAACTTTTCTACCACTCTGTTCTCGAGAAACTGCCCGAGAACTCTGTCCCAGTGTTTGAAAGGAACCGGATGAGGTTGAGAAGTTGTTTTAGTTTGGAGAAGATTTTGGACTAATCCGGAATCTGTCCATGGTGGAGGGACACAAAGAATGGAGCTTCACCAGGGACAGAAAATGCACAGATTTGGGACCTCTGGTTCCGTTCATCACCCCTGGAGAGACAATCTGAACCAAACCCAGTCCGTTCAAACTGAAGTCTGGGGAAAGGGTAGATTTCCTCCTTTCACAAAAAAGTTCCCAAAAACAGCCTGGATTCCATCTGAGCATCAGTCCATGGTTCTAGATAACCAAAGGGTTTATTGCTGCATCCCCAGAAGTTCTATCCAACATGTCTGGGATTTGAGTTGTGCTTAAATTATCGCTGTTAACGTGAGAGAGGAGGTTTGGTGGAGTCAGAAATCTGTCCACCGGGAGGGTGTGGGTTCTGAGGAAGAGGCAGGACGGGGAGGGTCAGAGGTGAGACAACAGGACAGTGTCTCTAGATCCTTTGTGGACAGATGGGTCTGTCCTCCAGGACAGATCAGGATTAAATCCATTCAAATAAATCCATAGTTTGCTCAAATGTTCTACATCAACAGTGAGCTGCTGTATTGTTCCAGTCCAGAGCACAGCGCCACCTGGCGTTGAATCACGACTCATGTCCCACCACTCTCCACTGTCCTCCACTGTCCTCCACTGTCTCCCTCATTCTCAGTTCTCCGACAGTGGAACAAGTGAACACTCTCAGAGTAGGGTGTCCCTCACTATCTTCAAGAAGATGATCAGAATGTCTGTAGAGCTCTATTTAAACCCAGTAAGAGAAGGAATGTCGCCTCCTACAGTTCCATTTGTGTATTACAGTTTGTCAGAGTTACTGCGTGGATCATATTAACACTCCAGCAGAAACAAGAAACACTTTCTACCTGACAGGCTGTGGGTGTTCAAACTCACACACTTCCTGCAGATGAAAGCAGAAAGGAAGTGCTTTTCCTGCAGCAATTTCCTCACAATGAACACCACCTTTAACCTTTATTAACCACACACTAGTGTGTGTGTGTGTGTGTGTGTGTGTGTGTGTGTGTGTGTGGGGCTCAGTGAACATGAGCAGAGCACTGTAATCTAATACACATAGCTTCAACATCATTTATTCAGCACACACACACACACACACACACACACACACACACACACACACACACACACACACACACACACCACCTGTATTAGCAGAGCAAGATTAACGAGCAGAGCTGCAGAAATTTCTACACTGAAAGCAGCAGAACTAGACGGATGTTCTGCTGAGTTGGAGATTATTTGAGAAATATCTGTATTTTTTTGAATAAAGTTTGATAATTGATCAATAAATTGATAAATAAATAAACACAGTCAGTAGCAGTTTAACCGTCTTTATGGTGTTTAACAGTGAAAAGAGACAGAACGAAGCTCAGGAAGGTGAAGAACAAATACAGAAAGAAAAGTAGGGCAGATTCACAGCCCTGTTCAGACAAGCCCTGATGGTGTGTGTGTGTGTGTGTGTGTGTGTGTGTGTGTGTGTGTGTGTGTGTGTGTGTTTATGCATGCCTCAAGGCATTAGGTTTCAGTACACCACTCAGATAAAAACGACCCAGCATTCCTCACACACCTCATCTCCGGCTCACAAAACTCCCGACAAACATCTCTGATGATGCGTCTGCAAGGTCAAAGGTCAAAGTTTGTCATTACTCCTCACACCCAGAGTGGCAAAGTGACAGGAAAGTGGAGATGAGCGTCTCCAATCCGTATAACATAGCTGGTCTCACTACCATCTCCAAGCTGTATCACACAGCTGGTCTCACTATCATCTACAACCCATATAACATAGCTGGTCTCACTACCATCTCCAAGCTGTATCACACAGCTGATCTCACTATCGTCTACAACCCATATAACATAGCTGGTCTCACTACCATCTCCAAGCTGTATAACACAGCTGGTCTCACTATTGTCCCCAAGCTGTATAACATAGCTGGTCTCACTACTGTCTCCAACCCATAAACCTTCTCTTTCACTGTTGCTGGTCCCCGTCTGTGACAGATCACCCCTGTCACTCTTCCACACACCCCGTTACTCTGAACTGATCACTCCTGTCACTCTTCCACACACCCCGTTACTCTGAACTGATCACTCCTGTCACTCCTCCACACGCCCTGTTACTCTGAACTGATCACTCCTGTCACTCTTCCACACACCCCGTTACTCTGAACTGATCCCTCCTGTCACTCTTCCACACGCCCCGTTACTCTGAACTGATCACTCCTGTCACTCCTCCACATGCCACGTTACTCTGAACTGATCACTCCTGTCACTCCTCCACATGCCCCGTTACTCTGAACTGATCACTCCTGTCACTCTTCCACACGCCCCGTTACTCTGAACTGATCACTCCTGTCACTCTTCCACACGCCCCGTTACTATGAACTGATCACTCCTGTCACTCTTCCACACGCCCCGTTACTCTGAACTGATCACTCCTGTCACTCCTCCACACGCCCTGTTACTCTGAACTGATCACTCCTGTCACTCCTCCACACGCCCCGTTACTCTGAACTGATCACTCCTGTCACTCTTCCACACGCCCCATTACTCTGAACGGATCACTCCTGTCACTCCTCCACACACCCCGTTACTCTGAACGGATCACTTCTGTCACTCCTCCACACGCCCCGTTACTCTGAACGGATCACTCCTGTCACTCTTCCACACGCCCCGTTACTCTGAACTGTTGATCAAAATAATAATATTAATCATTTACACCTTTATGGAGCATTTCAGCTGCAGATCAAAGGCTTTACATTTTACAACAATTATCTTTGGAGAACCATGAAGAAATCTCACAAATATGTCACACACACACATTCAGACACACACTCAAACACACACACGCTCAGACATACACACACCCACACACACACACACACTCAAACACACACACACACACACATTCAGACACACTCAAACACACACACGCTCAGACACACACACACACACACCACACACACACACAGACACATACACTCAGATACACACACCCACCCACACACTCAGACACGCACACACACACACACACTCAGACACACACACACACACACTCAGACATACACACACCCACACTCAGACACACACACACAGACACATACACTAAAACACACACTCAGATACACACACACACCCACCCACACACTCAGACACGCACACACACTCAAACACACACACACTCAAACACACCCACACTCAGACATACACACACCCACACTCAGACACACACACACACACACACTCAAACACACACACACTCAGACCCACACACACACACACACACACACATTCCTCCAGACCCCGCCTGAGCTCCGACAGGCCCCTGCACGCTCTGCACCTTGATGACGCCGCGGCGGAGGAAAGTTCTTCTGTGGTTCCTGTTTAATGGCAGGAGAGTGTGAGGTGGGAAAGTTCCCCTGTTGGTAAAACAGCACGCGCTAAATCATTGAAGCCGCCTAAATTAATTCACCTCTGAGAAATTACACGAGGCAGGCAGCTTGTAAAGATGATGTTCTGAGCGCCGAATTAGGGAAGTTTTATCTCGAGGGACGCTCGGCAGGAACACAGTCATTATCTGGTGGGGCTCGACGAGGTGTGTTAACGAATCCTCCGCTTAATTAACCACTACAGGCTCCCTGCTGTGATCTCCTGCACTTAAGGAGGTAATTTATTACACAGGTTATTCCGAAAGTGTGCGAAAGATCCTGCAGGATGAAATGACAGGAGCGCCCTGCTTCCTGCTGCTGTGTTCCTGAAATTCAAACAGAAGGATAAATATTCTCACACTGACTCAGTGTAAAGATCTAAATATCAGCGATTCCTCTGGGAGGAGAACCTTATTTACATTTATTAAAGCAGTAATTAGCAACTAAAACTCAGAACCCACAAACAGGTCTGTTAGGCATCTTGTTCATATTTCAAGCACCACCTTAAATTTCTACAGCATTTACATTCTTATACATTCTTCTTAATTGAAATTGTTCCATTCCACCTTAAATGGCACAACACAGTTGAAATGTTCAGCATCTTGATTAAATGGTGCAGGACTTTTGGTGCCTGATTCCAATTTTTGTTCAAAATGTTCCATTCTGTTTACATGCTTTGAATTTTTGGGATTGTTCAAATATTTCTGTTCCATCTTTAAGGACGCAGGACATTCTGGGACCTGATCTACACTTTATTGTTCCTTCCTCAGGCAGGACAGCGTAACTGAATCGTTTAAGGTGGAACTGAAAGTTAGAATAAACAACAACTAGGCTGACGGACTGTTTTTGGGAAATGTAGATGTTAGTTGTTGAAGAAATTCAGGTCTGCCTGCAGTGTGAGTGTGTGTTCTGAGGGGCTGCATGTGAGGTTCACACTGAAGATCTAGAACACTGTTATTGGTTCTCCTTGTGTGTTAAGAGTATGTCGTAATGGTGCTGCGCGTGCAGTGGCCTGCAGCCGAGGACCTGTGGAGCCAAAACTGAACTCAAACAGGTTCTGGAGGAATGTGGTGCAGGTGTGATGCCCAAACACACACACACACACACACACACACACACACATTAGATCTGTTTAAAAAATCCAGAGAAATAAAAAAGTGATTCCTACTTTAACGGATCAGTATTCCATCCAAATCACCTGAAATGGTTTTTTAATGTTGAGAAATGCAGGAGCGACTAAACAGTTCATACAGTTCATTCTGTCCACAGTCATACAAGTCAGTATTTGGACGAATCACTGCGTTCAGGCTGACCATCTGCACATCCTTTCTCCAACATTAACCAGCAAGGACAACTATTGGTCCTCCCTCTCCCCCATCTCTCAGTATAACTGTCCTCCCTCTCCTCCATCTCTCAGTATAACTGTCCTCCCTCTCCCCCATCACTCAGTAGAACTGTCCTCTCTCTCTGGGTGTGTAGGGTGGTCCTCCCTCTCCCCCATCACTCAGTAGAACTGTCCTCCCTCTCCCCCATCTCTCAGTATAACTGTCCTCCCTCTCCCCCATTACTCAGTAGAACTGTCCTCCCTCTCCCCCATCACTCAGTAGAACTGTCCTCTCTCTCTCTGGGTGTGTAGGGTGGACCTCCCTCTCCCCAATCACTCAGTAGAACTGTCCTCCCTCTCCCCCATCACTCAGTAGAACTGTCCTCTCTCTCTCTGGGTGTGTAGGGCGGTCCTCCCTCTCCCCCAGTAGTGGAGGCTGCATGCTCCCCTGTGTGTTGTCAGTTTCAGTTTAACCTCCTTTCTCTGCTGTGTGAGCAGTGAAGCAGTGCTGGGTGTGTTTGTGAGCAGAAGTTTCTAGAAGCCGGTTTCCTCCGGTTCTGCTGGCAGTGAGAACAGATGTAAATCACACGGGGAAATGAATGTGTAAAAAAACAGGAAATTACCAGCACTAACGCCCCCCGACAGGCTGATAAGACCTTTTCTGGAGCAAAAAAGAAAGAAACACATTAATGTTCCTTCATTTTTCTGAAGAGATTCACTTACATTTTTTGGCGTCAACTTCAAAAACAAACGTCTCAATTCAGAACTTTTCATCTTCTCACCCCTCTGGCCTCCCCCTCCCCCTCCCCCTCCGACGCCTCTGAGTCATTGCTGAAGTTTGTGCAGCTGACGCCTCTGGGTCTGAGCGGGAAGCGTACGCTAACATATCGCGCTGCTCTAACACCAACCGTATCGGCTCTTCACTTCCAAATGTCCAAACCGATGCTATCGCCTGGACGTGATGGGACGGATCCGGGATCGTCTCTCTCCAGACATGCTTATTTACTGGGAAAACCAGACATTTTTCCAAATATAAAATGCCAAAAGAGCAATGCCGGCACATTTTTCTCCATGGTTCTAGATAACAGTGCCTCATTTAGTGTCAACTCTTGGGACAAAAGTACATCTATCTGCTTGTTACACCTGCAGGAACTTTGATGGAATCTTATTCTAAATCAATAGACCTCAATATGGAGTTGGTAGCCCATGTGCAGCCCCAACAGCTTCCACTCCTCGGGGAAGACTTTCCAAAAGATTCCAGAGCATTTGTGAGGTCAGTTGATGCTGTACGAGAAGATCTGATCTAGTTCATCCCGAAGGTGTGGGATGAGATTAAGGTCGTGGTTCTATAAAGTTCTTCCAATGGGTGTGGCTTAAACACCTAAATTCAATCCAGACTGCTCTTGTTTGTTCCCTGATGGTGGAACCATCAAAGGTGTCTCTCTCCATCTTTAAGAATCTCTGGAAGACTAGAACCATTAATGCTTGTAACTCGCATCTCTCGTGTCGCTCTCTGTCCCTCTCAGGGCCAGCGGTGTTCTAGTGGTGAGGGCGTCGCCCCGGATCGGAAGATTGTGGGTTCAATTCTCTCACCAGTAGGTTGCCCTGAGGTACCCGTGAGCAAGGTACCGTCCCCGTCACTGCTCCCCAGGCTCTTTCAATAGCTGCCTCCTGCTGCACGGTGTGTGTGTGGGTGAAACGCAGAGACTGAATTTCGTTGTTGTGCTGTGCTGCGTTTCACAATGACAAGGGTAGTCACTTTCAGTTTCAGTCTTCTTTCTAAAGAAATGTGTGCACAGATGGAGCTCTTGCTGTTTACCCATCCTGAACGGTAACTGTCCTCCCACTTGGAAGAAAAGCTCAATAAATACAAATAAAGATAAATTTAGACTTCCATAAGCTCCTGTTACTTGTCTGGGGTTTTAGTTCCAGAGTTTCAGCTGCAGCAAACAGACACGTCTTCTTCTGTCTGGGGGAGAAATGTGTTGCTTTGATGAAGATGTGTGGCGGTGGCCGGGCCTCTGCTGTCTCACACGGCTTCCACTGAACGTTAGCTCAAGATTAGAGGTGGATTAGCCTAAATATACACCACACAACAGCGACACAAGTCACTCTGGATCTTTCCAAAACAAACATCACGCCTGAGACCTTCATCGTCACAGAGAACCTCCTTAAACTCTTTCTCTGTAAAGCAGAACAGTTTGTTTTAACTCTGCTCTTTATTTATTAACTTAAATGAGCACAAAGTGAAAGTGACTGTTTGCGATGGTGAACACAGCACAGCACTCACTGTAAAACATCTTCTGTGTTTAACACACACACACCGTCCAGCAGGGGGCAGACATATCCAGCACCTGGGGAGCAGTGATGGGATGGTACTCTGATCAAGAGAAACTCGGGGGAACCTACTGGTCTGGGACTTGATCTCGCAACCTTCCCATAATGGGGTCTAGTCTCTAACCAGGTCTTGGAACCAAACCCAAACCTTCAGAAACCACTCCACGTTGCTGGTGACTCCTTCTGCTGAGAAGGTTGCGGGTGCTATGCCCAGTCTGGGTTCTTTCAGTGTGGAGTGGAGATGTGTATGTGTGGGTTTGCTCTCACAGTCCAAACACATGACAGCTGGGCTGGAGATGATGAACTGACCTGTCCAGGGTGTTTCTCCACTTTTTGCCCTGTAAACACTGGGATGGACTCCAGCACCCTGCAGTCTGTAACACACACAGAGGACACACTTGTCTTTCTGGGAGTGCAGGAAGTGGAAAGCTCATAAAGGACAGAGGTGAAGTGTTCCTCTGGAAAGGCCTGTACTGTGCTGGGACATTTCCACCTGTAGGACGCTGTATGTCCACAGATACGGGCCGTCCAGGTCGTTTTAAATATTCAACATTTACAGCCCCTGCTTATTGACTCTGCAGGACAGCAGTGATGTTTGACCTCGGTTTGACCCCAGTTTGCTGATTTCTAACTCCTGAAACCCTCAGAGGGGGGTTTACCCTTCACCCTGGATCATCTGCCGATCTGACAGCGGTGTGAAAAGACTCCCGCATGCTAATGTCAATCACGCTGCCTGAACATTCCTGCTGCAGCGATGAGCCACTCCAGTCAACATGTGTTCTTTCAAAATGTTCTTTTAAAACCACCAGAAGCACTTTGTTCAAATGAAACATCACGAGAGCTGCTGGAACTTTCACTGTGCTTTCTGAAAAAGACGAAGGTGCTGACGGTTTCAAAAGCCTCGCAGCTGCTGTCCTCTCATAAATACAAACCAAGAAAAACAGAAAAGAAAACAAAGTGGCTTATTAGGTTATCCATCATCCATCCTTCCACCCATCCATCCATACATTCATCCATCCATTTTTCTGTCCACACATCCATTTATATATCCATCTCTCCATCTTTCTGTCCACCTTCAATCCATCCATCCATCTATGCATCTGTTCATCCATCCATCCAACTTTCTATCCATGTGTCCATCCTCTGAGGAATTATCCTGTTGGGGGTAGTGGTGCTGTGTTTGTCACAGAGAACCTTTAATGGATTCTGTAAAACTGCTTTGTGACGACGCTGGAAAAACTCTTCTGACCCGAATGTCAGCTCTGCTCAGCTGGGCCAGTGCACCGCCAGTGTCAGAGGAGTGTGTCCTTTAACTTTTATCAGCAAAGCACACACACACACACACACACACACACACACACACACACACACACTGCTCAACCTGCACATTTAAACAAGATTTTGGACCTCTTTGCTGAGCCTGTGTTTAACTCGGCCCTCTTCTTCCACTTCCATTCCAGCGGAAGTGGTGCAGCACCTACACCGGTTATTTAAGGTGGAATTATGGTTGCAGTGGAGTCTGGGGGTTTACTGAACTATTGCTTTAAATCTCTAGTGCCTGTGGATCATATGAGTTTCTTGTCTTAAATCTCAGCACTGATGGCTTGTTCACATCTGTTCCTCTGCTGGTGCTTTGGGGTGGCTGCAATGAGTGGGTGGAGCTCAGAGAGATTTTATTACAGATTGAAGTTAAATGATTATATAACGTCTGCAAGGAGACGCTTAATTCTGTCTGAGTGCTCCGATGGGGTTCTGTCGATTCCAAAATTAGCAGCTCACAGACGTCAAGCGAGCAAACCCTCCAGATTAAAGCAAATAAAGGGTCGACCAGTGAGACCAACACTCCCATTATTACGGATTATTAACAATAACAGCACTAAATTACCATCGTTATCGCTGTGATACATTTTTTGCGTGTATTTTTTCTTTATATTCCATTTTTAAATGTTTTTATTCTTATTAATACATGAATATTGCAACATGAGCGTTATCTATGTGTTTTGATGTTCACTGTAAATGGATTTTGAACACACTACTTGGCCAAAAGTATGTGGACTCTGATTACTCAGCTCATGTGCCAGTAGCCCAAATTCTGTCGCATCAAGAGCTCCAATCTCTTAAACAACACCAGGACGAGAAGTGAGTCCTGACGAGTAAAGAACAGCCGCAACAGCCAGTAAAGTGTTGATGCTCGTCCGGTGGTTGGATGTTTCTCTATAAACCAGGAGGCCACAGGTTCTAATCCCACCTCCAGCACCACCATTGAGTTCCTGAGCAAAACGTTTAACCCCAAATTGCTCCAGTTAAACTGTGACTGTAATCAGGAAAGAGAAGTCGCTCCGGATAAGAGCGGCTTAAATGTAAACGCATTGTACATGAACCGTGTTTAACACTCTGCACACTGATGGTGAAACTGAACACACAGCTGTAAAGTTTGGTGGAGGAGGCGTAATGGGCTGGGGCGGTTCTGACTTCTCTAGAACAGAGAAAATTAACTACCTTGTTTTGTTTTTTTTATTCACTGAAATGTAAATGTAAAATTAAAAAAAAAATCTATGGTGTGTGTGTGTGTGTGTGTGTGTGTATATAAAAATACAGCAGAAAACCACATGAACTCTGCTACAAAACTAAACCTGCACTTCTGCTCATAACTGTAACAACTGCACTCCTCAAGACACACACACTCACACACACACACACACCTGCACCTCACATGGGAGGAGTGTGTTAATGTCAGTGAAACCCTTTATAACTCACTTATAAACACAGCAAGGAAAAGAACACTCCACCCACTTTCTAAAATTCCCCCAGAATTCAGTGTAATCACCCTGGGGTTGGTGTCAGATTTCTCTCCAGTGGTAGTGACGGTCCAGTGGTCTGTGTCTCTGAGTGTCTCTCAGTGTCTCTGAGTGTCTCTGAGTGTCTCTCAGTGTCTCTGAGTGTCTCTGAGTGTCTCTGTGAGTCTCTGAGTGTCTCTGTGTGTCTCTGAGTGTCTCTGTGGGACGGTGATGATGGTAAAATAGTCCATCTGATCTGATCTCTTCGTGTCCCTCCACCATGAACGGGTTCAGTTTTAGTCCAGAATCTTCTCCAGACTTAAACGTCTCAGACACCAGACAGCGTCTCCACCACAGTTCATGTCTGTGAGGGACGTTCAGACATCCAGTTTCGTTCACACACACTGGGGACATGTTCTGACCCACAGAACCCAATCAGAACCGCTAGGTCGTTGTGAGCTGCTGAACTCTGGACGGGTTTAGAGAGTGTGAGAGCGTAGAGCTGCAGGGTGAGCGGGTTTCTGCAGGTTCCTGACCGGAAGGTGTGCAGTGGTGCAGAGTGTGAGGTGAGAAAACAAACCAAAGTAAACACACTTCCTGCGTCAGTACAGCCGATAAACAGCACAGCAGGGTGTGTGTTCCACTCACACTCAGCGCCCATACACACTAAACGCTGAGTCAACTACTGGAGTGTGTGTCGGTGCAATTTCACACACACGCGCGCACGCACACATACACACACACACACACACACATACAGACACAATAATAATGTGTAATAAATACACATTATTACACCTGTAGACACATCTACACACACACACACACACACACACACTTTTATACACATATATACACACATTCATACACACACAAACACACAAACTTTTAGTGACACACGCGTACACACACACACACACACACACACACACACACAGGCCCAGTCGTGCAGACGCGCGCGCGGGACACAATAAAAGAAGAGTTTGTCGCGCGCGCGCTGAGTCTTCCTGAATGATTAATGGCGCGCTTACCTGTCTGTAAAGTCCGCGCGAGCTGAGTTCACACTTCTGAACACTTTCCTCGCGCACTCCAGCAGATCAGGCCACTTCTAGTAAGCACACACAGAGAGAGAGAGAGAGAGAGAGAGAGAGAGAGGAGGGAAGTGTGTGAGCTCTTTCTCCTCTTCCTGCTCTCCGCCTCCTCTGGCTGCGCCTCGCGCGCACTCCGGTTACCTGGCAGGTGGGGTGTGTGTGTGTGTGTGTGTGTGTGTGTGGTCAGCAGGTTCTTTATGAGTGCGAGAAACATCACCAGTTTCATACTGAACTGAAACTAATTTTTGACAACTGTATGAGTGCGTGCGTGCGTGTGTGTGTGTGTGTCCGCCTGTTATGTGTCACAGTGTATTATGAAATAAGCGTCTTATTTAAGTCTTGTAACAGCTACAGAGGAGTTACCTGTGATACCTGTGTGTGTTTTCTACTACCTGTATTGCCCCTGTAAAACCTTTCTCACCTGGACAGGTATTATGAGCATTGTAATGGATTAAATGAAAATAAATGCTTTTTTTTTATTTTATAGGTCATACAGGATAGCATGGTGGTGCAGAAGGTCTGGGTTTGATTCCCAGAGGTGATGATCGTGGGTGCTGGTGGTCTAGTGGTGGTACCTGTCTGTAAAGTCCGTCTATGGACCTGTGGCTCAAGAGGTCCCAGGTTCAATCCCACCTCCAGCACTACCACCACTGGGTCCCTGAGACCCTGAACCCTGAGTGTCTCCAGGGGGCACTGTCCCTGTACTCAGGACATGGACGTCGCTCTGGAGAAGAGCGTCTGATAAATGCTGTAAATGTAAATGATCCGGGTCCTTCCTGTGCCTGTGTGTGTTTCCTCCAGAAGCTCCAGTTTACTCCCATCAGGACCTCAGTCAGAGGGACTGGAGATGCTAAGTTGTTCTCCTAGGTCTGCGTGTGTCTGTCCATCTGCCCAGGGTGTGGCCCCGCCTCTCTCCTTGTGAGAGCAGAGACGGATTCCAGCACTGCCGTCCTAATCAGAACAAGCGGCTCAGAAAATGAGTGCGAGGTCATTTTCTGCCTATTTGGGAACACACACACACACACACACACACACACACACACACACATACAAACACACACACCTAGGGACACACACTTCTAGAGGGATAATTAAACACAGATTTATATTTTCTGTTATGTTTTCAGAAAGGTGTAGAGAAACTCAAGAGACTTTAAAGTACAGGGACCATCACACACACACACACACACACACACACACACACACTCCATCATCAACTGTTCCTGCCAGAGCTTTTCTTTATCCTTCCCTCTCACTTTCAGAGTCATAAAAATTTTCCACACCGGTCTGGAACTCCAGAACCACTCCAGGAGGTCCTGCCTGGAGTTCGGCCGTGGTATAAATAAAATTGGGCATGCAGATCCGATCTGACCCAGTTTGGGTGTGTGTGTGTGTGTGTGTGTGTTCCACAGCTGCAGGCACTCAGATCCAAGCCACTCACACTCTTTTCTTCTTCCTAAACAGCAGAACAATACACACATACACACACCTACACACACACTGTCCATTTTATTTGAAACATGTACCATGTGCTTTCTCTTACTGTACAGGGCAGCCAATCAGAGCAGAGCACATTCACATATATTAGCCATAAAGGTGCAGGAAAGTACAGAGGGAGCCTGGTTCTGTGAAGAAGGTCTGAGAAACTCCAACCATTTCAGCTTCTGCTGCAGTAAATTCTGGTGGAAATGCAGAGGGGGTAGACAGAGGCAGGAGTCTGCCACAAACCCCGCCCCTAACCTGCCGTAAACCCTACACCTGACCTGTTACAAACCCCGCCCCTAACCTGCCGTAAACCCTACACCTGACCTGTTACAAACCCCGCCCCTAACCTGC
>CM029366.1:283054-350554 GCA_017165825.1 Hepsetus odoe
AGTCACTGATTTACACTACAGTCACTGATTTACACCAACACTACAGTCACGGATTTACACTACATTCACTGATTTACACTACAGTCACGGATTTACACCAACACTACAGTCCCTTATTTACACTACAGTCACTGATTTACACTACAGTCACAGATTTACACCAACACTACAGTCACTGATTTACACTACAGTCACGGATTTACACCAACACTACAGTCACGGATTTGCACTACATTCACTGATTTACACTACATTCACTGATTTACACCAACACTACAGTCACTGATTTACACTACAGTCAATCATTTAATAAAGTATTGCAGGGTTCATGATGAAGAGGAAAAGAATAACTATGCCGTGACTTTCGGGAGAAAGGCAGTAACTGTTGCAGGGGGTAACAATGAGAAGGAAAGGGGTAAATATTGTAGGGGTAGCTTTTTGAACTCCAAACATCTTTCATCTCCTTTAAAATTGACATTATTCCAACCCATTACTGGTTTTCCACCAGTATTTGCTCTCGTTGTCAAGACTGACACCTTCTGTTTCTCCACCTTTACTGTTTCAAGAACGGTCGCTTTTTTAATGAATGTCTTCTGTTAAGGCCTCTTCTGCTTCCAGGCTTCCTGCCAGTGGTAAGGCTGGCTCCACTCGAGTTTTTGATGGAGACGTCTTCAGTGGTCAGATTTAGGTCAAGGTCCTCTGTGAACTCAAGTAGTGTAGGACAAAGACAGAAGTAACAGGATTTTAACTCTATGGGTTTCAGCTTTTAGCGTTTACTGATTAAGCATTTAACCCTTTCTGTACCTTTCCTGCAGATGTACATCACTTTAGCATGGAAGACAAAAGGTACTCGCTTGATGAAGCCCACACTGTGTCTCACCCTGCTGTCCCTCGCTGTACTGGTGGGGGTTGTCCGGGTCGCAGAGTACCGGAACCACTGGTCTGATGTTCTGGCTGGTTACGCTACAGGAAGCGCCATCGCTGCCTTTCTGGTGAGAAACGGTCCTTCAGCAAATAAACACATAAAGCACTGTTTCACTGTAGCAACATTTTAGATCTTACTTTTTAATTCAGCTGTAATCTTTCTCACAGACAGCTTCATGAGGAGCCACTTTAAGAAAACGTCTAAGAAAAAAAAATGTTTCGTTTTTTTCAGATTTCGTTAGGATAATTTATACATTGGCATCAGATTGAATAAAAAGAAATATTATGTATTAAATGATCAGTAGTAGTATTTTTATTATTGTTGCTGTTGTTATATTTGCATTTGAAGGATAATCTTTGAAATGTCTGTGGTGTTTTTATGAGAAAACACTGCTGCAGTGAGTCTGTGTCTGTTTGCCCTTCTTCAGGTGACGTGTGTGATCAATAACTTCCAGCAGACTCAGTCGCCCCAAACCCTTCTGATTCGACCCCCCCGACCTGAACCCCCCCTCAGCGTGCCCATGGTGGCCATGTCCAGCGTGGAGAGTCCACTAGAAAAGTTAAGTGGCCCTCAGGTAAGGGGTGGGCAGTAGAGGGCAGCGGTGGTTGTAGTGTAGCACAGCTGGATATGGAAGACAGTAGGGGGCAGAAATGCAGCAGGGGGGTACTTTAAAAGACACGAGTGCAGTTCAGCAGTGCCCCAAGCTGGCAAGGTTGGGGTTGCGTGCTAATCTCCTACAGTGGTGCCGCCGCAGCAGTAGGCAGCTATTGAAAGCGCCCGGGGAGCAGTGACGGGGACGGTACCTTGCTCAAGGGTACCTCAGGGCAACCTACTTGAACCCCCAATCTTCTGATGCAGGGCCAACTCCCTAACCACTAGGCCACCACTGCCCCGACCCATGCACCCATGCACACATGCACACAAACACCGTGCAGAAGTGGGCAGCTATTGAAAGCGTACCTCAGGGCAACCTACTGGGGAGGGGAAAGAAGATGATAGTGATGTTGATGAAGATGATGATGCTGATGAAGATGGTGATGATGATGATGTTAATAATGATTATTTTAATAATAATAATGAGGATGATGGTGATGATGAGGATGTTAATAATGGTGATGATGATGATGATGAATAATGGTGAAGATGATGATAATGAATAAGCTGTAGTAATAAAAATAATAATTGTAATGATCTCTCTGTAGGTTCCGGTCTCTCGCTACTCAGGGGTCACATGACCATCAGCCTCTCTCAATCCCCGCCCCTCCCGATGTCCTAATCCACTCACGTCGCACCATTACCAGCGCAGTTTAGACCGGCCCCTGGACTGCCCCGCCCATTCTGCATCTGAACCCCGCCCCCTCATAGGATACACCACACGGGTTTAAACGTGTTCCTCTCACTGCTGCCCCCTTCAGGACTGAACTGCAACGACAGCAATACTGTCCTCCTTCATTTCCCACCAGCTGAAGGTTTTGTGTCTCGTTTATTCCCTCATGTGTTTTTCCTCCTTCCTTCAGTTTTAAACCGTCGTCTTTGTGAACTGCGCTGTGAAAAAGCCTCAAGTGTAGCACGACTGTAAAACAACTAACACTATAGGTCTCAACTGGGATAAAGGATAGAATATAAACTGGAGTGAGAAACAATAAAGATGATTGTTGCTGTTAAAGTAAAGATATTTAGTAAAATCAATAATAATAAATGCATTTTGCATTTGTCAGAAAGCAAATTCAAATTTCATAAAGCAATGTATAAATATATTTTTTACATAAAAAGTGACTTTTACAGGAAGGAAATTGTTGGGTCAGACCCACAGCCATGAGTCTAAACCTACTGTGAAATCCAGCATTTAACTCTCATCGCTCAGCAGAGCCAAAGCAGCAGAACCCTCAAATTCTGCCATTTTTTATTGGTGAGTGTCAACCGGCTATGAACTACAAACAGGTCTATTTAAAGAAGAGAAAATGATAATGTAGGTCATATTTTAGTCATAGGACACATTTCAGGCTCCTTGTTTGAAGCTCTCAGAAGTGGTGAAACTCTGAATCATGAACTCTTTGATGTACGTACGGGTGAAATGTTAGGATTAGTTTTAAATAGAATGTCTAACACTCTTATAGAAGGTTCAAGAGTTTAATATCTTTTTATTCTTTCTCAGAAAACAATCATTGTATCATTATCTGGTCACATTTAGGAGTTTCAGCAGATTAAGCCCAAAACAACGCAGCTATAATGGAAGCTGAATTCTACTCTGTAACTTGTTTTCATTAAAAGCGTGGTGGAATTTTCACAATGGACGTTGACACGTGTCATTAGAGGGACAGCTCAGATTTGGACACTGGTCCAGAGGAGAGACGAGGATTATTTCAGCAGAAGGATGATAAGGATTGAGCCTTGAGGAAAGTGGAGAAGAGGAAGGACAAATGTTTATGGATGTGGTGAGAGACGAGACATGCAGAATGAAGATGCAGAGGACAAGTCTGCTGTGGGGACACCTAAAGGCAGTAGCTGGAAGATACCCTAACAAACCCTAACAAACTACAGTTTTATGGACAGAGCAGATGCAGCAGAAAGATCAGGATAAAACATCTGGAGTGGTCCTTCAACACACTATGAGGGACCACAAGTCCACTTCCTGCAGAAGCTGAGACCCAGGCCCAGGATGCCGGTGTGTCTTGTGCTCAGCTCTGTGATCAGTCTAAAAGCTGAGATGTTTGAAAGTGACAACCCTTGTCATTGCAAGGTCAAAGCACAGCAGACAGTGAACCACAACGAAATTGGACCTCTGCTTTTAACCCATGCACACTCAAACACCGTGCAGCAGTGGGCAGCTATTGAAAGCACCCGGGGAGCAGTGACAGGGACGGCACCTTGCTCAAGGGTACCTCAGGGCAACCTACTGAGAAGGGGTTCAAACCCCTGATCCTCCGATCATGCGGCCAACGCCCGAACTACTAGGACACCGCTGCCCCGACTGGATTCAATTGTCCAGTAAATCCCCAGGACTCTCCTCTTCCACCACTTTATATCTCCTCTCCACTGGTCTCAGTGAAGCCTCCTCTCTCCATTCATCTCCAGTATAATCACCACCCAGCGTCTGAAGGGACCATGAACAGCTGGCTAAAGTCTGGAAAACCGAAGGTGAGCAGGTGCCGTCGTCCACGTGAAGCTCCTCCACAACCCACTATAAACCACAACCTGTATTATATACCTGTACAGCTTTTTAAAATCTTATTGAATTATTCTATTTTGTTTTTATTCCACGGACACTCCTCCTCTTTTATGTTTCAATCACAGGTAGTTCTTTTCATGTCTTTCTTCAGTCTCTGCAGGGTGTACTGGTTTAACTGTGTCTGTCAGAAATAAACTCCTCACATGTGGAAACTTAACACACAGCTCAACATGCTGGGAGGAGAAGCAGAACTTCAGATTTCAGCCGCTTGTTTTGGTCCGTCTCCAGTCCAGCAGAACCTCATCGAGATGAGGAGCAACAGCGAGAGCCTGCAATGGGCCGTGGAGTCTGAGCGTCAGTATTTGAGTCAGTAGTTGTTGAGTCTGTGGGTTGGATCTGTCACTGTGGAGAAAAACGTCTCTTCTTTTAACAAAGTCTGTCTGCCTGTTCTTTCTTTTCCAGTTTTTCTACATTTATAGGCTTCTGGTGCTCGAGTGTAGCCGTTTTAATGTCCTGATGTAGCCACGTCTCCATTTTGTAACCGTTAGATATGAAAATAAAAAATAAAAACATCAAGTGTGGTTTTTGATGGTTTAAGGACATTTCAACACTTTAGGCCTGATTGTCCTGGTCAAAGGTGCTACATTAAAGCATGTCCATCACTGTTCATCAGTGTCCATCATCATCAGGGTCCACAGCTGTGCCTTAGTGTCCACCAGTGCCCATCATTTTTCATCCATTACCATCCATCCGTGCCCATGGGGTCCTTTGTTGACCGTCAGTGTCCTTTATGGTGCATCAGTGTCTATTACCAACTATTAGTGCCCACTAGCGTCCACCTGTCTTCCATCTTGTCATCCGTCTGAGTCCAAAGTGTAACAAAATTAATTTTGTTAAACATAAAAGGAAAACTTGTCGATTATTCAGCGTCCACAGCGGGTGCAGCTGTTTTCTCTCTCCTGTAGTACAGAGACTTTCTCATTTTACTCTTCTTTTAAGACACGAGACATTTACAGCATTTATCAGACGCTCTTATCCAGAGCGACTTCCATGTCCTAATTACAGGGACAGTCCCCCTGGAGACACTCAGGGTTCAGGGTCTTGCTCAGGGACCCAGTGATGGTAGTGCTAGAGGTGGGATTCGAACCGGGGACCTCTGGATCCATAGGCCTGTAGGCAAGTACCACCACTAGACCACCAGCACCCTTAGACAAGACAGAACATGGCTGATGTTTCACAAGAACTGCTGCAAACCACAACTCTGCACAGCAAACCTGCCTGACCCAGCGCCGGTCACGGTCTCTTTTTAAAACAGTCCGTCTTCATCACCTGTAGGTTCCCCTGAGGTTCACTTGATCAAGGTACCGTCTCCATCACTGCACCCGGGGTGCTGGATATGTCTGCCCCCTGTTGGACGGTGTGTGTGTGTGTGTGTTAAATACAGAGGATGTGTTTTGTTGTGGTTCAGTATGTTTGCAAGGACTTGTAGTCACTTTCACTTTCACTTCAGCTCAACACCTCAGTGTGTGAAGGTGTTCGCTAATCTCTCCTTGTCACTTATGTGGTTCCTAACTGTACAACACACTGTCGTCTACAAACATGGGCTAAAGTACGGGGTGAGACTCAGGCTTTGGCTCTTGTTACTTGTGAGACACACAAGCCTTTCATCTCCAGCGCAAAAAAAAAGACTCAAAGCTCAAACACCAAACCCGTTCTGGCCCACTTATCCAGGATCGGTGTTTCCAGAGACTGCTGGCAGGAAGTTTTACACCAGAAGACAGAAAACCGGATTCTCACTGCTGATTTACAGTCTGGGGTTATTAAATCCAGACCTGTCCGACCACTCTGGAGGAAATTCCACAACTGGGTGACATTTCTGCACCGCACAGAACATTCACAAGAACCCACCCGTGCAAAAACACCTTCTGTGACACTTTCCCTGAAATGATACAAACTTAGTTCAAAAGAATTGAACCAAAACATTCAACACACACACACACACAACCTGCATTAACACATAGCCACTCTCTCTCTCTCTCTCTCTCTCACACACACACACACACACACACACACACACACACACACACACAACCTGCATTAACACATAGCCACTCTCTCTCTCTCTCACACACACACACACACACCCTGCATTAACACACAGCCGCTCTATCACACACACACACACCCTGCATTAACACATAGCCACTCTATCACACACACCCTGCATTAACACACAGCCGCTCTATCACACACACACACCCTGCATTAACACATAGCCACTCTATCACACACACACACACACCCTCTGCATTAACACACAGCCGCTCTGTCACACACACACACCCTGCATTAACACATAGCCACTCTATCACACACACCCTGCATTAACACATAGCCACTCTATCACACACACACACACACCCTGCATTAACACACAGCCGCTCTATCACACACACCCTGCATTAACACATAGCCACTCTCTCTCTCTATCACACACACCCCGCATTAACACACAGCCATTTATCACACACACCCTGCATTAAATGCCAGCCGCTCTATCACACACACCCTGCATTAACACACAGCCGCTCTATCACACACACACACACCCTGCATTAACACATAGCCACTCTATCACACACACCCTGCATTAACACACAGCCGCTCTATCACACACACCCTGCATTAACACATAGCCACTCTATCACACACACCCTGCATTAACACATAGCCACTCTATCACACACACACACACACACACTGCATTAACACATAGCCACTCTATCACACACACACACCCTGAATAACACATAGCCACTCTATCACACACACACACACACCCTGCATTAACACATAGCCACTCTATCACACACACACACACACACACACCCTGCATTAACACACAGCCACTCTGTCTCACACACACACACACCCTGCATTAACACACAGCCGCTCTGTCACACACACACACACACACACACACACACACACCCTGCATTAACACATAGCCACTCTATCACACACACACACACACACCCTGCATTAACACACAGCCGCTCTGTCACACACACACACACACACACACCCTGCATTAACACACAGCCGCTCTATCACACACACACTACACTTGTAGTAAGTGTGTGGTCGTGACAGACGGTGGTGTGTGTGGTTATAGGACTCTTATTCTTAGATTTTGAATCAGGTGTGAAGTCGTGTGGAGACAGGCCTGCCTGTGGTATTTTATCAGATTTATCTCGGACTCCAGAGGGAGGGCGAGTAAGTGTAGAGGAAACCCAACACCGCTGACAGCCATACACTCCTCCACTCTTCTCCTCATGCTTTTTTCCTTATAAGGCAGAATGGTCCCACCTGGCTGCAGGTGAGACACTTCCAGATTCTTAGACAGTACTCTGCTGACCTGTGACCTCCTCATGTTCAGAATAATTTATTTTGGGTCAGCTTAATCATGTATGCATGGAAACATTACAAGCAAAGTAAAAAAAAACCCAACACATTACTAATCTGGTTTCTCTCCAGTGGTGGTGATGGGAACCAGATGTCCCAGACCTGTTCATCTTCTGTCCCCCAGTGAAGCTCCCCGTGTCTGAGTGTCTCTGTGGGACGGTGATGATGGTAAAATAGTCCATCTGAACTAAATCTCTGTTCTTCGTGTCCCTCCACCATGAACGGGTTCAGTTTTAGTCCAGAATCTTCTCCAGACTAAAACACCGTCTCAGACACCAGACAGCGTCTCCACCACCAGCTCATGTCTGTGAGGGACGTTCAGACGTCCAGGTCCTTTCACTGGGGTGAATGTTCTAAAATAGAGTAGCTTTTCTTTTTTAAATCACTTCATTCTGCAGAAATGTGGTTGATTGGATCACAGAAATGTGAACATGTTCTATAAAGAAGTGAAATATGTTGAGAAATCTCTGAATTCAGCTCTGACATGCATCACCTGAGTGCAGCCCCTACACACACACACACACACACACACACACACACACACACACACACACACACACACACACACACACACACACAGTGAGGTGGAAAATCACTCTGCAGGTACAGACAGAGCCCTGCATTCCACACGCGCACGCGCACGCGCACACTTCCTCTTCTCTGCTACTGTATTTTTTAACCCTGGTTCAGTTACTAATTCAAGTTCATTTCATCCCCAAAAGCCCAAAAGGGTTTATAAACTTAACAAGTTTCTAAGTGTTGTTTTTTCCTCGATGTTTAAATTTAAAGCAGCTGTGATGATAAATATCAGTTTTTTAGAAACGTTTCCTGAGTTGAGCAGCTGGCCCCGCCCCCTCCATTCATGCTGATTGAATGTCCAATCAGAAGCCTCCATTCAGCTCCGCTCACCTGCGGCGTCGATAAAAAAGTGGGCGGGTCCATATGCTGTATCCCCGCCCATTCAGCCGCCGCTGCCGCTTATGATAGAGAGGAAGAGAAGAAAAGAGGAAGAAGAGAGCGAGAGACTGAAGAGAGAGGATTAAAGTGCAGCTCTCATCGACACACACACACACACACACACACACTCTCTCTCTCACACACTCACTCACTCGCGCGCGCGTGCCCGCCCTGTGCATGAGCAGAGCAACAGGTGAGTACATATACCTTTACACACTCCTGCACGCGTCTCTCTCTCTCTCTCTGTGTGTGTGTGTGTGTGTGTGTGTGTGTGTGTGTGTGTGTGTGTGTGTTTGGAGGAGCTAGAGCCTCTCTAGCATTGCAGACTGTGTGTGAGTGAGAGAGAGAGAGCTACATAAACTCTACAGGTTCTGCTCTGAGGGTCACTTCCTGCTTCAAACTAAACCTAACCATCTCCACTGCTGACCCCCCCCCCCCCCCCAACACTAACTAACTGCTGTCCATACCTTTCCTTTCACAACTGACCATCACAACCACTAACCAGTCCCTGTTCTGTGTTAATGACTGACCACTCTGTTACTGAGCACACCTAAGCTGATCACCCCAAATACACACTGGTGACCACTCCCTTCAACACTTTACCACCATCAGTTCACTACTGACCTCTCCCCTCCCACTTCACTACTGACTCCCACTACTGACGCTCTGCTGGCTTCAGCGCTGATAACCAAACTGGGCCCTGTTTAAAGAACTGACCCTTACATCGCTGAGCACTGACGGCTCTCTTCAGTAATGACTCCATCACTGCTGACTGCTGAGCTCAACCTTCACCGCTGAACCTCGAATACTGACTGCTGACTACTAACCTTAACCCCAGGCTACTGACCTAAACCCTCATCACTAAACCTTGACTGCTTCTGCAATGTTTGCAGGACGCACCCTTTGAGCCCTGAGGATACATATTCAGCACACACACACACACACACACACACACACACACACACACACCCCCGCCCTTCTCTCTCTATTTTGGGTGGATTTGAGACCAGTCCCGTCATTAAAGCAGGTTGTTAGCTGTTGGTTGCTGCTGGCGTCTACGAGGACCCGACTTGATGCGGGCCTGAGAGACTGGACAGTAGTGGCCTAGTGTTTAGGGGCCACATGTTGGGACGGTTGTGGGTTTGAGTCTCAGAACAGTAGGTTGTCCTGAGGTTCCCTTGATCAAGGTACCATCCCCATCGCTGCTCCCCGGGTGCTGGATGCTGCTGCACTGTGTGAGGGTTCAATACAGAGGAAGCGTTTCACTGTGTTGCACCGTGTGCTGTGTTCACGATCAAGATATTTACAAATATTCAACACAGGTACGCAGCAACTGGCCCTTCACCTGCGCTGCCAGTGAGGGAGCGGCTTAACCGAGTACAGGTGTAGCAGTTTAGGCTAAAACGCTGAGCGCTCCTGGAAGGGGTGCTTCTTCCTGCAGGGCGTTTAGTGCAGACGAGCTGACCTCTTAACTCTCCTGCAGGATTGAATGGCGGCCAAGAGCGAGGGATGAAGCTCAGAGGAGTGCAGGGATATTGTTATCCCCACTGAGTGTTCCTGTCACTTGCAGGTCTTGTTTCCCATTTGCTTTAACATGGATGAAGCTCATTTCCAGTGAGGTTTTCCCAGGTCTTCCACCCCATCATAACTCGAGCAGCCTGCCAGAATGTTGCTCCATTTAAGGTGGAACCAAAGAATCCGGAGACTTTGCCCCAATCACCATAATGCAACTGCTTTACCATTTTTAAGGTGTGCATTCAAAAGAATGTCTTCCTGAGGCTGTGGGATGTGATTGTCCCTGCATTTAAGGTGGAACAGGACATTGCGATGAGATGAATGCCGGCGCCATTTTTAAGGTGGAAAAGAAAATCTGAACAGGAAGCAGTAAACTGCATGGTGTTGTTCAGCAGGAAACTAGCGTTTTTGCTGAACTTTCACTGTAACAGTGTCTCTTCATGCATCGCTGAAATGCTGTGCATGTCTGGTCAGGATGGAACAGGTTGCGTTGTGCTCTTGCTTCGTCAGGTTGCCTCCAGTTTCAAGGGGAAGTGTCACCATCATGAAGAAACTTCTGCTTCCTCATTGGTGTTGTCATGTTTTTTACTTCATGTTTTTACTTGTCGTTTCCTCACATTTTGGTTTAACGAGGGCTGGTCAGGAAGGCCACTGGAACAGCTGTCACACACACACACTCTCACACACACACACTCGCACACTCTCACGCTCCCAGCGCTTGCTTCTGAGCTGCTAATGAACTTAGAGACACGGATGACTCTGCATTCGTTTAATCTCTTTATCTCTCTCTCACATGTGCATGTAAACATCACACACACTCCACCACTTCTTCCCCAAATCCGTTTCGGGTCTTTTCTGCCTTTGACCGTAACCTTTAAATCCCTCGTGGTGTTTTGGGGGTGTATCGATACAGGACATTGTGGCATCTGGAGTCAATGCAGGAATAATTTGTAGCAGGAAAGGAGTTTCATTTCTCTTATTTTATAGAAGTACAGCAAGATGTGCTTTGTGTCCACTGTAGCCACAAGCTGTATCTTGGCTTAGTCTTTATTTAAATTTACACAATCTCTCTTCTGATTGGCTGTCCTGCATTGTTGCTTATTGAAAATGGCAGAGTGGGACTGAAATGCTCAGCATAAATAGGCGTGGCTAAACAGTTTTTGGGGAATTTAAAGTGACATGTCACTTGTCACATTTTCACTTGTGCACTGATGCCACACACGTGGTCTGTGTGGAATAACCTGTATTGAACTGCGGTCTGTCAATCGTTAGAGCAGCGTCATGCCAATTTACTGAACAGTTTTAGGAGAAAACAACCCAAGTTGTATTAGTGTTCTGTGATTGGGTGGATTTGGTGTACTTTTCTGATGGACAAAAGCAAATGTCCTCATGGACCAACCTTGGACATCCCAGAGCAGTGGACTGTAAGATGAGTTTTTTCCTCCTAACCTCAATAACAAATTGGCAGCCCTGTATTTATATTTGACGCTTTGGACAAAACACTACGTTCTCAGAATGCCACTATAAAGCAGTCCATGTGCTGCATCCCCCTCTTGGCCCATCTGGTTCCATGCTAGAACCCTGTTGAGAACCCCTCTGGCTGACTGACCCCAGGGTATGCCTTCTCAGCTGGTTAGAGCCTCTGGGCTGCTGTCCATTCTTCATGCTCCACATCAGGACCGACCCCCCCCCCCCCCCATCAGTTTACTTTTTGCAGATTCTGTAAGAACCACAGGTCGAGAATTTCGGCCAAATGAATAAATGGGGAAATTCTGGAATTTGATGGTCTCTTTTTCTCCCTGGACAATGTTTGACATAATTAGGTCTTTGTTTTTTTTTTTGTGTTTTGTTTAGTGTGGACTTTTCTGCCCAGCAGTGCAGCATCCGTCTTTGAGGTGTGGTGGATAATGAGATGTTTCTCTCTCTGTCCAAACATGCCCAGGAATTTTCCCCCAGAGTAACGTTTTTCTGTCCTGTCCTGCTGTCTTTACCGTGAATCACACCATGTAGCTCAGAGTGGCAGGAGACGAGCCTGTTTATTTTACTCCAAACTCAGACCTGTTGGAGATCATGAAGACCTCCACATCCTGGTGATTTAGGGTTTAATCTCTCAGCTGCTCAAGTGATTAGTTGGGGGTCCATAATATGAACAAGATATCAGCATTGTGATTATCCTGCTGTTTATCATGACTCTGGTGCCTGTCAGTCGATTAACGGCTGTTTTCCTGGAATAATGGACTTTTAATGGTTAAGGTTTAAAAAGTCTCTGTCTGACAGACAGACAGACAGTCAGACTGTCTGTCTCCCCCTCCCTCCACTGGAAAATAGCCCATTTTTAAATCCTAGCTTTTGTGATCTTGCATAAGCAGCACAATTAACACATTTAGCAACAGCTACATACATCTCCTTATAAAGTCTGCAGCGCTTTAGCCCCGCCCATTCCTGAAAACATCCAGATCCGCCCTTTAAAGAGCAGCAGTATACAGCAGCCAATCAGATAATCAGCAGAAAATGGATCTTTTGTTAAAATGCCAGCCTTGAAGACAAACGGCGAGGTTTACAGGTTGGAAAGGGTTGATGTACAGATGAATGATTATGGTGTAAGTTATAAAATATCTTGTCGAAACAGCCAGTAAAACTGATCTGGAGCTGACTGGTTATGAAACCCGTGGTTGGTTAGAGGTTTGCATGCTGTAGCTTTCTGTAATCAGTATTGCGGAAACTGCTGCTGTAACAACGCCGTCCTGATGATGATGATGATGATGATGATGATTGTGCCGCTCTACTTGGTAGATTCATGTTTTCACTGGTTTGAATGGGTATCTTAATCAGTGCTGTCTCACCTGTTTTAGACCAAATAAACGGTTGGTACAGGGCAGTAGTGAGACCAGCTCTGTTATATGGGTTGGAGTTGGTGATGAAAAGACAGGAGGTGGAGCAGAAGGCGTTGGAGTTAAAGATATGATTTTAAGATTAGATTTGTGTTGGGAGGGATGAGGATGGTCTGGATTAGAGGCAAGTATATTCGAGGGACTGCTCAGGTTGGATGGTTTGGAGACAAAGTCTCTCCTCTGGACGTCACATTTCTCTCACTAAGACCGTATCAGAAGAAGGATGTTGAAGGTGGAGCTGCCAGGAAGATGAAGGATGGAGGAAGTTTATGGATGTGGTGAGAGGACATGCAGGGGGACAGGAAGACATGGAGACCCTGAACCGGGCAAGAAGGATAGTTTGGAGGTGTAACAGCACTGTACTGAAAACCGTTCTACTTTCCTTCAGATACTCCACGGTGTCCCGTGACCCCCGCAGTGTCAATGGTTCTAGATAGCAATGTCTCTCAGGTGTGAGGGTTTTTATGGACTTTTTACATTTATAAACAAGAGCCTTATTTATTCAGAGTAAAACACACACACACACACACCACGTTACTGCTGGTGACAAACTGGATCTAAGTGATGGTTCCATGAACCAGTTGCACAATTTCTTTTGCACAATTTAAAACCTGCAGTTGATTCATGTCTACAATATTGCACAACCTGCATTCTGCAGTTAACCATGCCGTAAATTATTGCATTGTTGTAAATGCACTTTAGTACAATCATGCTCTTATTTGTGTTTTTGTAGATTATTTATATTACTTTTTTTTTCTTCTGTTTGAGAGTTTCTGGTCTCGCTGTATCTCTTTTTGTAGTGGAGATCAGTCCCTGAACTCTTATGCATTTATTTAGGATTTTTCTGTAACCCCTGTTTCTCTGATCTCTCCAGCCACCATGTCGGACGCGGAGAAGTTCCTCTATGGCGACCGCAGTGCGATCAGCGACCCGCTGGCCCAGGCTGACTGGGCCTCCAAGAAGCTGGTGTGGGTCCCGTCGGAGAAACTGGGCTTCGAGGCCGGCTCCGTTAAGGAGGAGAAAGGAGACGAGTGCCTGGTGGAGCTGTCAGACTCCGGCAAGAAGATCAAGGTGAACAAGGACGACATCCAGAAGATGAACCCGCCTAAATTCAACAAGGTGGAGGACATGGCGGAGCTGACCTGCCTGAATGAAGCGTCTGTGCTGCACAACCTGAAGGACCGATACTACTCCGGCCTCATTTACGTGAGTGACCTCCCCCACACGTCTCTGCAGATACTCAAGTGTGTCCACAAATACACTTGGGTGTTTAGGCTGGGGAGGACCGTCTCACCCTCCAGCACTGAGATTCAGATATTTACCTGAACTGTGGATCCTGCATCCCAATTGGCTGTTAATGGTTCTGTGTAAGGGCTGGACCTTAATTCTCTCCAAGCTACTTCTGTTTGGTGGACTTCATGAAACATTCAGTAACAACTTGTGAGAGTAGGGAGCTGCTTGAGGAGAACCTGGAGAGATGGAGACCTGCTCTAGAGAGGACAGGGATGAAAGCGAATAGGACAAAACCAGAATACATGAGTGTGAATGAAGGAGAGGACAGTGGAGTGGTGAGGATGGAGGGAGTAGCGGAGGTGAAAGGGGAGGAGTTTAAATACTCAGGGTGGACAGTTCAGAGTGTGGAAGAGAGAAGAGTGCAGGCAGGTTGGATTGGGTGGAGAAGAGTGACGGGAGTGATCTGTGATACAGGGACTAGCAAGAGTGAAAGGGAAGGTTTACAGGATGGGAGTGAGACCAGCTCTGTTATATGGGTTGGAGAGGTTGATGAAATGACAGTCAGCAGAGATGGAGAGATGTTGAGATTTGTGTCTGGAGGGAAGATGATGGACATCTGGATTAAAAACGGAATCAGATTTTTTTCAGCCTAAAGTTTTTATCTATACTTCCTTAATTAGGTTGTTCTCCACTTTTGGAGCAAAAAGCAAGCGAGTGTGGGACTGATGGTTGTCTCTGTCTCTGTCCTCTGTAGACCTACTCTGGCCTGTTTTGTGTGGTCATTAACCCCTATAAGCACCTGCCCATCTACAGCGAGGACATAGTGGAGATGTACAAGGGCAAAAAGAGACACGAGATGCCGCCCCACATCTACGCCATTACAGATACCGCTTACAGGAGCATGATGCAGGGTACACACACACACACACACACACACACGAATTACTAATACTCACTGGACACTATTAGAAACCCCTCCTTGTGCTCCCACCCACTGGCCACCATGTCCTGGTTTTAACTCGGTGGTGGAGCAGTGACCCCAACATTGTTGTACACGGAGCGTAAAGACTCCAGCAAAATCACTTTAGTCTGGATTTGGTGTGAAATGGTTCAGATTTCTCCAGTGGTGATGAACGGAACCGGACGTCCCAAATCTGTGTATTTTCTGTCCCCCAGTGAAGCTTCGTGTCTGAGTGTCTCTGTGGGACGGTGATGATGGTAAAATAGTCCATCTGAACTGAATCTCTGTTCTTCGTGTCCCTCCACCATGAACGGGTTCAGTTTTAGTCCAGAATCTTCTCAGAACTAAAACACCGTCTCAGACACCAGACAGCGTCTCCACCACCAGCTCATGTCTGTGGGGGACGTTCAGACGTCCAGTTCCATTCACACTAACTGGGAACAGTACTGAGAACCCAATCAGAACCACTCTGTTTACACCTTCAACACTGAAGCATGGGAGCATTTGGAAACATTGTAATTCCTTTTCTTTTTGATCCTAATCTTCTTTCCCCCCCCCCCCCCGGGATCAGATCGTGAGGATCAGTCGATCCTGTGCACGTAAGTCCTTTACAAACAGAGAAACTAGAACTAGAGTTAAGCTGCATGGGGGGGAACGTTCTTTACACACTTGTCTGTCTCTGGTTCTTCCTCAGCGGTGAATCTGGAGCTGGAAAAACCGAAAACACAAAGAAAGTTATCCAGTACTTGGCATTCGTTGCATCGTCCTCGAAGACCAGGAAAGACCCGGTGAGTGTCCATCTCACGTACACATACAGTAGATATCAAGCATGCTCATGTCTCTGTGGTTGGACATATCTAGAACTGGCTGGTTAACTGCAGGTCTTGAGGGCCCTGAAGGAATATGTAAGCTGCACTGCTAGAACCCACAGAACCGTCTGAACAAGTGGTTTTCCGAGGCGTGTTCAGGTTTAGTGTGACTTTATTTCAGCCTTTAGGAGGTGCACAGACAGGAACAGGGTCTAAGGCTGGATCCAAACACACAGTTCACATAAGGATCACCAGGGATTCAGGGTTTTAAAATCAAACCAAGAAAATGCATAAAACAGCTGTGTGCTGTCCTCCCTCTGAACTTGTTCACCTCTGTTCCTCCCTCTAGGGCAGCGGTGGCCTGTCCCATGTGAGTCCCCTTATCTCCTCCATATTCCCTCCATCCTTCTGCCCCCCCCCTTGAGTCAAGTGTCTTTCAGCTTGTCCCTCTTTTCTGACTGCAGGATTCCTGTCGGTCTGGATGAGTAAATATTGACCTGAGCCAAATTTATACAGTCCTGTGCAAAACATCCCGATCCTCATGTCTTTCTATTCTGTAAGAAGGCAAGACAGCAGATGCTTCTGTCTACAGGTACAGGGACTGCACTGAAAATGAGACAAAAACTTTGTTTAATGTGTCGTTCAGGTTCTCCAGGAGAACAAAGTCTGGATCTTTTAGAAGTGAAACTTGAAGGCCTGAGGGTTTGGGACCTTTGCACAGAACTGTCTTAAAGGGAAGATGTTTACTTACTGCTGTGTCCTCTTTACTAACAGTTCCTGATGGGTGGAGGCTTTAATCCTGTTTTCTGAGAAAAGGGATTCAATGTGAAATGTTTGTCCACTAGGGGGAGCTGGAGAAACAGCTGCTGCAGGCAAACCCCATTCTGGAGGCCTTCGGAAATGCCAAGACGGTGAAGAACGACAACTCGTCTCGCTTCGTAAGGACTACTTTCTAGACTATGAACTGGAAAACTGTATAGACCACTAGTTATGATTAACATTAATTACAACTCTATTGCTGGTTATGATGCCAGTCTGTAAGCCACGCCCCTCTCGCTGCCATATCCTGTGTCTCAATTTAGGGTCTGTCCTTTGGTGAACCCGGTCTGTGTTGCACAAACTCAGCAGATCATTTAATGGGACTGTCTGGTCCATGGAGGACCAACCTGCCTAGCATCGCTCCTGTTGCCTAGCAACCCCAATAGCTTGTGCCACGCCTCTTAAAACAATCCATTTCCCTGTCAGAATTGTTTTCATTTCACCAGATCAAGCAACTGCCAGTAATTAGAATTTTGGTAAAGGCAGAACCTCCTTTTAAAGGACTCTTCTAAACAGGACGACCTGGTGGGGGCAATGAGACTCAGTTTTCAATGCAGCCTTCGAAGGACATAACCCCCAAATTGAGACACAGCCAGGATTTACTGCACGGCAGTGTAAATTTAAAAGCCCTCCCCTCCTCTCTCAGGGCAAATTCATCCGGATCAACTTTGATGTCAACGGCTACATCGTCGGAGCGAACATCGAAACCTGTATCCTTAAAAATGACATTTACTTTTTCACAGTGAGTTTTATAATGTAGGGAATGTCTTTATTTAGCGGGGCAAATTTCGAATGTTTTTTATTAATTCTAGTGTTTAATTGTACGTAATTGCTTAACGATCAAAGGCTGACGTGTGTAGAGGGATAAAATGAACCCAGTAGGGGTGATGTGTGAAAGGGTGAACAGAATGAATACGTTTGAATGAAAATTAAACCCCAATTAGTCGAACTGTTTTTTCTGATTTAATGCTTCCAAAAATCTCCATGTTTAGGCAGCAGACCTGCAGCGTTCAAAACCTCCAGAGTTCATAATTATTTCATTAGCTGCCAAAGATCTCATGGGGAATATTGATACTAACGAGGAATATAAATGATCAAATGAACATTTTATTGTAGTAATTACTGATGGTATTAATGGAGGAACGAGGGGTGAATGTTTGTGGTCTGAGTCGTTGCTGGTCCTTCATGAGCTGGTGAACAGATCTACTGGAGAAGTCACGTGCCATCAGACAGGCTAAAGAGGAGAGAGCCTTCCACATCTTCTACTACCTGCTATCTGGAGCCGGAGAGAATCAGCGCTGTAATTAAAACCCTCTTCTCCAAAAACAAACCTCTGTCTTAAGAGTGACGGTTCAGCGGGTAGATAGAAACCTGTCTAGAACTGACCAACCTAATTCCCCTACAGTCCGTGAGGTATCTAGAACTGAGGTCTAATACTTCCTGTTCTAGATACGTCCCAGACTGTAGAACCAGTCTACACTACAGATCCTAGAACAGATCATGTTTTTTGTGGATTCACTTTGCCAATGGAACTGTTGATGGACTTTAATGTGATTTAGTTCATGTGGAACGTCAGTGTGTTCTGTGTTTCCGTCCAGCTGATCTGTGTCTGGAGGACTACAGTAAGTACCGCTTCCTGTCCAATGGAAAAGTGACCATCCCTGGGCAGCAGGACAGAGACCTGTATGCCGAGACTATGGACGCCTTCAGGATCATGAGCATCCCCGACGACGAGCAGACAGGTTTGTAACGGAACGTGGATGATGTTCTACAGAAGCATGTCTCTCTGTTCTCTTTCAAGTGTTGCGGTTAAATTACTAACTGTTGCAACTGTGACTTAAAAATGGATCAAAGCATCTCTGAATTCATGTCCTCCTTTTGGCTGATCCTGTTCGGTGTCTCCACAGCGGATTGTCTGTCTCCCTGTCTTCCTGTCCTGTCTTTCTCTTTCACACCTGCATGTCCTCTCACCACACCGAAGATCCTCTTTGTCTTTCCTCTTTCCTGGTAGCTCCATCTTCAACATCCTGGTTGATCAGAGACTCATTTGCATATTGTTGAAAAGATAAACGGACTGTTTTGCGGCTTCGGGACTTAAATAACTGCATATTCGTGCCTTTGATACGTCGACATGCTTTACATGTCTTTTTAAAAAAAAAAAACAAAAAAAAAACAACAAACTGAGTTTATAAATTTTTTTGTAACACCCTCAACATCCGACTACCTCCGTCCTCATCCAGCTCTAAGGCGGAGCAGGTTTGTGGTAAAGGTTCTTGCAGAAGTTTGTTAGGATGAGCGGGGACGCACCATGTCGCAGCTGTTGGAGACGTTTACGTGTCCGGTGGGTTGTGATGTGTTGCCTGCAGTGGTTATTTATTTTTCCTCTTTCTTTCTCAGGTCTGTTAAAGGTGGTTTCTTCAGTTCTCCAGCTGGGGAACATGAGCTTCAAAAAGGAACGGCACTCTGACCAGGCCTCCATGCCGGATGACACTGGTACAAAAACCATCAAAACAAATGATCTTATTTAACAATGCAGAATTACATGTTTTATCAAAAAAATATATAAAGGTCATGTGTAATCCAATAAAATTCTCAACAGGATTTAAGGGCATGAATTTGGTGTGATGTTTTATTTTTCTTTCAGCGGCGCAGAAAGTGTGCCACCTGCTGGGCATGAACGTGACGGACTTCACGCGGGCGATCTTGTCTCCGCGGATCAAAGTGGGCCGGGATTACGTGCAGAAGGCCCAAACTCAGGAGCAGGCGGAGTTTGCTGTGGAGGCTTTGGCCAAAGCAACGTACGAGAGGTTGTTCCGCTGGCTGGTGGCGCGAATCAACAAAGCGCTCGATAAAACCAAGCGGCAGGGAGCCTCGTTCATCGGCATCCTCGACATCGCCGGCTTTGAGATTTTCGAGGTACGTCTGAAGAGGAAAATGAGTCTTTTTTGCACTGGTTATTTTTAAAGGACAACCTCACCACTGAGCGCCATAACCTTGACGCACGTGGTCACTGACAGGTTGTAATACCCCACAGGAAGGAAAGGGGGTGCTGTTGCTTCATTAGGATGTGTGGCCCTTCGGACGGACTGTAGAAGTGGTTTGCAGGAGAGTTTAATTTAACTAATCAAACCAAATTCTCTCCCTCCAGCTGAACTCCTTCGAGCAGCTGTGCATCAACTACACCAACGAGAAGCTGCAGCAGCTCTTCAACCACACCATGTTCATCCTGGAGCAGGAGGAGTACCAGCGCGAGGGCATCGAGTGGAGCTTCATCGACTTTGGCCTGGACCTGCAGCCCTGCATCGAACTGATTGAAAAGCCGGTACCGTTTCAGAAAACTTTCACCTGCGGTTTTGTTCGAATGTCCTGATCGTAGCTAGAGTAGCTAAAGTTCTGAAAGTTTAATATTCCTGCTTTTGGGACGATTTTCCAATGAATTTTAACTGAAAAACTGCCAAACTGGGACACTGACTGTTCCTTTATAAATGAATTACTCAAGTTCATTTCAACCTTCTACACACTACACAGTGAAACAAGAACACGTTCCTGCAGAACCCTGGAGCTACACATCAGACCACATCTCGCATCACACAGAACACAAGACCAGAGTAACAGTGCAGACAAGATTGCCAAGACAGGACATTCATCTAACAAGAGACCAGCAGTTTGTAGCCAATAGCCAATCAATTAACTGGTGTATTGTCCAGTAGCACCATGGACATCACTCGTAAGAATGAGGGATCTGATTGGATGTTTGAGTGAAGGTGATGGCGAGCTGTGTTCATATTTGCATTTAAAATGAAAACCTTGAACTTTGATCAAATGTTTTGTTAAAGTATCACAATACGTCGCTGTCATTTTATCACGGAGGAGCCGCAAATCGTTAGGTTAAAACGAAGAAGTAATGGAAACGAATAATCCTGCTAATTAATGCGGTTCTGTTTCACAATGGCAATAGTCACTTTCACTTAGTCAAAAGTTTGTTGGCCCTGCTAAATCCAGTAGATCTACCTTGAAGCCTGGATTTTGTCCAAACATTGTCATATTAATGAAAGTGAACTTGGAATTGAAGAAAAGCTCTTGTCTCCTGTGCTTTGTGCTTAATATCATGGCCTAGACGTCCCCTGCCATCATTCCCCATCCTTTCCTCCCACAGGCAGCACCTCCAGGTATCCTGGCCCTGCTGGATGAGGAGTGCTGGTTCCCCAAAGCCACAGACAAGAGCTTTGTGGAGAAAGTGGTTCAGGAACAGGGTACTCATCCCAAATTCCAAAAACCCAAGAAGCTTAAAGACGATGTGGACTTCTGCATCATCCACTACGCTGGCAAGGTAAGAGCAGAAACCTGAGAGGGAGCAGGGTGGGGACGCCTTCAGAAAAGTCTACTTTCAAACAACCTTCTCTTCCTCAGGTTGACTATAAAGCAGACGAGTGGCTGATGAAGAACATGGACCCTCTGAATGACAACGTGACCGCGCTGCTCAACCAATCATCAGACAAATTTGTGTCGGATCTCTGGAAAGATGGTAATGGGGAGTTTTGGGGGTTTTTTAAAAATGGATCACGGTTTTCCTTTGTTTTTTAGGTCACACACACCCTTCTACAGCTTCTGAAATCTTGAGCTTATTAGACAGTCCTGAAGCTCATCAGAGCAGATTAAACCTCTGGCACGCTCCCCAGCAGGGACAGAGGGGGCGGAGTCTGCGCAGCTCCTGGCGAATAATAGTCTGTTCTGTTAGTCAGTGTGTTTAATATTAATGGAAAAACAGCACATTCATGTGGGTTTAATCTACACTTTCAGTACGCCAGGCTTGGACCATACTGCAGCCTCCAAATGGGTCCAAAGACTAGGTTCATCCATGTCCTGGGTCTGATTTTAATTTGTTCCACAGTGGACCGGATTGTGGGATTGGACAAAGTGGCAGGAATGTCAGATTCTGGACCCGGAGTGTTTAAAACCCGTAAGGGAATGTTCCGGACGGTGGGGCAGCTTTACAAAGAGCAGCTGTCCAACCTGATGACCACCCTCAGAAACACCAACCCCAACTTCGTCCGCTGCATCATCCCCAACCACGAGAAGAAGGTAGAGCCTTCAGAACTCCTGCTGAACATGCTTCCCACAGGTGGTTTAAGGTAGCCGTAGCTCACAGGAGGAGCTTGGGAAGGGTGGAACTGAAACTTGGAGGTAAACTTTGCATGCACAGAGCATCTCTACTCTTCATCCCTCTCCTTCTCCTCCTGCAGGCAGGGAAACTGGAGCCCCATCTGGTTCTGGATCAGCTGAGGTGTAACGGAGTTCTGGAGGGGATCCGGATCTGCAGGCAGGGCTTCCCCAACCGGATTGTCTTCCAGGAGTTCAGACAGAGGTATGATCTCCACCCTTTCTACAGTACCAATTCCCGAAAGCGCTTTAGGGCTTGTATGTTGGAGTGGAAAGTTGGGTGCCTGGACTTGGTCATTCAACACTTCCTCTCCCCTCCCCCCAGGTACGAGCTGCTCACCCCAAACGCCATTCCCAAAGGATTCATGGATGGAAAGCAGGCTTGTGTGCTGATGGTAGGAGTCGATGAATGATGCTTGTTAACCTCACCAGTTTTAAAACTTCACTTCCCGATTGAACCCTCTTTTCCCCCACTGTCAGATCAAAGCCCTGGAGCTGGATTCTAACCTGTACCGAATCGGGCAGAGTAAAGTGTTCTTCCGGGCTGGAGTCCTGGCTCACTTGGAGGAGGAGCGGGACATTAAGATCACAGATGTCATCCTCAAATTTCAAGCCTGGTGTCGTGGATATGTTGCTAGAAAGTAAGACTTGTGGAAGCTTCTTTCTGGTTCAATGTATTGATGTGCTTTGATTTTAAAGTGTAAAGAATAAGGTCTTAAATTGACCTGTTTTATAACTTGTGTGTGTGTGTGCGCAGGGCGTTTGCTAAGCGGCAGCAGCAGTTGACAGCAATGCGGGTGATCCAGAGGAACTGCGCCGCTTACCTCAAACTCAGGAACTGGCAGTGGTGGAGACTCTTCACTAAGGTTTTATTTCTCTCCTCAAAACTCCCCAGTCTTTAAAATAAATAAATAAAAAATGAATCTAAATATCACCCCACCCCCAATCTCCTTAACTAATGATGCCCGCTGGGATGTTGGCACGAAACTTCCATTCTGCTTACATTTCGAGTGGACTTTATACATCAAAGCTAATGATCAAACACTGCAGTCTAATTAATCTGTTCAAACATGGAAGAGCACGTTTTGGAAAAAGTATTTGTGTGTGTGTGTGTGGTCAGGTGAAGCCTCTGCTGCAGGTGACCCGTCAGGAGGAGGAGATGCAGGCTAAAGAGGAAGAGCTGGAGAAGGTGAAGGAGAAACAGCTGCAGGTGGAGCAGCAGCTTAAAGACTTTGCAGAAAAGCACCAGCAGGTACCCTCACCGGGACATCCTTAAATAATGGCATTGATATGGGGTGAGACTGGGACTGATTAGACTGCCCCCCCCCCCCCCTTCTCTCTCAGCTGTGTGCCGAGAAGCAGGCGCTGCAGGAGCAGCTGCAGGCAGAGACGGAGCTCTGCACCGAGGCTGAGGAGATGAGGGCCCGTCTGGCCGCCCGGCAGCAGGAACTGGAGGAGATCCTGCATGACCTGGAGTCCCGAGTGGAGGAGGAGGAGGAGAGGGTCACTCTGCTGCAGAATGAAAAGAAGAAGATGCAGCTGAACATCTCGGTATGATGATGCCCAGGTGGATTGGTGCTGAGACTGAAAGTGTTTGTGTTTAGTCATTTTAAGGTTAATTATTGGGGAATGATTCACTTTAACTGTGAATAATATCCCATTACGCTCTCTGATGCATGTGGTGAATGTGTAAACCTATTACTGGTGTAGGAACGTTTTACTTCCCTTTTTAACTGGGTCTGGAGTTGGAGTTCATTAAGAGGTTTTATGCTGGTGTTGGAGTCAGTGTAGCTTTAAAGCCTTGGTTTGGTCATAACTGGTACTGTCTCAATCTCCCTGGTTCTTTTCAGGATCTTGAGCAGCAGCTGGATGAGGAGGAAGCTGCCCGTCAGAAGCTGCAGCTGGAGAAGGTCACGCTGGACGCTAAGCTGAAGAAGGTCGAGGAGGATGTGATGGTGCTAGACGACCAGAACGCTAAACTCAACAAGGTTGGAGAAACATCCAGTTTAACAAAAATGCTGCCCTGATCCAGTGCTCTAAACACCCCTGTAGCAACATGCAAAAAATTCCAAATGAATTATCTTGAGGTGTCACATGACCTCAAAGGTGATAAGATGTAAAAATGACAGTGTTTTGTGGTGTTTTGTAATTGCAGGAGAAGAAGCAGCTGGAGGAAAGGGTTTCTGAGTTCAGCTCAAACCTGGCTGAGGAGGAGGAGAAGTCCAAGAGTTTGCAGAAACTGAAGAACAAACATGAGGCCATGATCACAGACCTGGAAGGTGGGTGTCTAAAGCTGGTCTGAGGGTGGTGGTGGTCTAGTGGTGGTACTTGTCTATGGACCTATGGCTCAAGAGGTCCCAGGTTCAAATCCCACCTCCAGCACTACCACCACTGGGTCCCTGAGACCCTGAACCCGGAGTGTCTCCAGGGGGGACTGTCCCTGTAATCAGGATGTGGAAGACACTCTGGGTAAGAGTGTCTGCTAAATGGTTAGCATGAAACTGTTTGGACTGGATTTAAAGTCAATATTCGCCACTACCACTGTTCTTTAGCACAGCCTCAACTCTCTTAGACCAACTCCTTCAAGTCAGGAACACTTCTCCAGGCTTCTGGAAGGATGTCCCAATGCTCGTCAGTTGCCTTTTGTTCTCCATTCTGTGGAGATGATTCCACACAGCTTCTGAAACTGGTACAGAGACTGGACAACACTGTCCTTCAGGAAGATCTGGAGAACTGTTATTACATTAAAATTACAAGAAAGTGTGGCTGTAAAAAATGGAGTGAGGGGCTCAAGACTTTTGCCCTGTCCAGTATTCACCATTGCAAATACAGAGAGAATTTTTTTTGGGGGGGGGGGGGGCGCAACATGGGTGCTCTATATCCCTGCTACTCTTCCTGGTTTTGGAATCGGCTGGATGGAGATCAGGACCACCCAGGTATCTGGGCAACTATCATGAATGCTTATCCTGACTGTCTGCCTCTTTCTTCCACAGAACGTCTGCGACGGGAGGAGAAGGCCAGACAGGAACTAGAGAAGACTCGGAGAAAGTTGGAAGGTGACTCCACAGAGCTCCATGACCAGATCGCTGAGCTGCAGGCCCAGATCGCCGAGCTCCGGGCTCAGCTGGCCAAGAAAGAAGAGGAGCTTCAGGCAGCTCTGGCCAGGTGGAGCTGCAGATCCTTTCTGAGCCCTTTAGACCAAACTGGGACATCCCAGAGAGAATTTCACTGAAAAGTCTGGAATTTTTAAACCAGTTCTTGCTCTAGAAGTGTAGTTTCTCATGTTCTCAAGATAAACTGAAACTATACTCTCCACTTAAGAGATCACCGCTTATGTGCAAAAGGCTAAAATTAAAAATTCAACTGTGGCACAGAGTTTCAGCTCAATGCATGAAAAGTACTCCGTAAGCATCGCTGGAGCAGCAGCGCTGCCCCCTGCTGGACGGTGTGTGGGTTAAATACAGAGGAGTATGGTTGCGTATCCTGATGGTTTACTGCTCTTAGTTGTGACTGTCCCAGAACATGGTGTAACTATAGCAGGTTTAGGCTAATTTTCTATTTCTCACATCGCCCCCTGCAGGGTGGAGCAGGAGACTGCACTGAAGAATGCTGCTCAGAAGACCATCCGAGAGCTGGAGGCGCAGGTGGCTGAACTGCAGGAGGACCTGGAGCTGGAGCGAGCTGCTCGAGCCAAAGCTGACAAACAGAAACGAGATCTCGGTGAGGAACTGGAGGCCCTGAAGACCGAACTGGAGGACACACTGGACACCACGGCCGCTCAGCAGGAGCTCCGGTACGACCTCAAATACCGTTACCACTGAAGGACCATCGGGAACTGAATGGAACTGTCACTGGCAGCTCTTCTGCTGTTAAAATCCTAAAGCTTTTGGTTGCGCAAGAGTTAATTTTATTCACTTTTGGCTTTAAAACGTGCCGTTCTGTAGCAGAAAGTGAGATCTGTTCTCTATTTCAGAGCGAAGAGAGAGTCAGAAGTGACTCAGCTGAAGAAGAATCTGGAGGATGAAGCTCATGCTCACGAGCAGCTTCTTGCTGAAGTGCGGCAGAAACACACACAGGCCTTCGAGGAGCTCAACGAGCAGCTGGAGCAGGCCAAGAGGGTAAAACGCAAACTCCTGAAAGTCGCTCTACAAAAATACAGAACAGAAGTGAAGCCCGGATCAGAAACTGATAAAACGCTCATCAGGCCCTTTTTGTTTTCTTTGTTTTGATGAGAGATGAATATTTGTCGTGGGTTTTGAAGGCCTTCCTGAGACAGCGACACTAAATGGGATCCAGACCGTGGCCTGAATTTAGGGACCGAGTCTGGAGGAGACTGAAAGTGATAGTTATTGTGAAAAAGAATTTCTGTCAAATAGAAATACAGGATTTATACTTTTGAAGGCAACTTAACATTTTTTTGGGGTTAAGAGAGATGAATGTTGTACTTATTGGGAGGTTTAATAAATCTTACATCGTTTTCTGGAGATGTGGGTTAAATTATGTTCCCTTGATATCGATCATTTAAAACATTTGGGGGAATTTTAATGAAGCCCTTCTACCCCTAACCCCAGTGGATCAATAGTGTAATGTTGGAAGCCCTTTAGAAAGATTTTCTGGACTGGGCTCTTGTTTTGTTCACGGATGCGGTTCCATGTGACTGTTCTGCAGAATAAGGCGTCGGTGGAAAAGGCCAAGCTTGCTCTGGAGAGTGAGCGCAGTGAGCTGCAGATCGAGCTCCAGTCTCTCAGCCAGAGCAAAAACGACTCGGAGCACCGCAGGAAGAAAGCGGAGGCTCAGCTTCAGGAGCTGCAGATTAAACACGGCGAGAGCGAACGCCAGAGGAAGGAGCTCGGCGACAAAGTCTCAAAAATGCAGGTACGAGTGAAACTGAACCACAGCACCTCCGACGCAGTCCGAGTGGGGTTTTGTCAGCCATGTTCACTCAAAACCTTCCTCCAGGACCACGGTGGTCCCTAAGATGACATGGGGACCACCATATGGCGGGGGGGACGGGGACCATGGGGTATTGTGCAGAATTTAACCTTCTGAAGGTTTTTCAGTGCTGAAAAGTTCATGAATTTGGAGGTTAAATGTATATAAATCAGAGCGTACGGGTTAAATGATAATCCTGAATGATCAGAGAAATTAAACTTCCTGGTTTTATCTCCAGCTGGAGTTGGACAGTTTGAGCAGCACTCTCTCTGAGGCGGAGAGTAAATCCATCAAAACGGCAAAAGAATCCTCTGCTGTGGAGTCTCAGCTGCAGGACACACTGGTAACTGATCTTCTCAATTTTTCAGTTTTTTTTTTGAGGTTGTGAGGCTGGTTTCTGTTTAATTAAAAAAATTTTTTATTATTTTTTTTTTTTTTTAGGGTCTGCTCGAGGAGGAAACTCGTCAGAAACTTGCTGCAAGCACTCGTCTGCGGATGCTGGAGGAAGACCAGAGTCGCCTGCAGGAGCAGCTGGAGGAGGAGGAGGAGAGCAAGAGGAACGTGGAGAAACAGCTTGGCGCTGCTCAGGCGCAGGTCAGAATCACACCAAGGGGCGCAATTTAAAGCTGCTCCTCATCAAACCACACCTGAAGCAGCGGCTGAATCCGCTCTTTAGTGGAGGACGGGGCTCAAACAGAGGGACGCTTTATTAGAACACATTTAACTTGCTGTGAAGTCAAATGAACACTTTCCACCTGAACAACCTCCTGACCTCACATCAACCAGATTTACTGAAACACTCCTTCGTCCTACCGTCACCACGGCGAAAGGGCTGTGGAGTTTATCCACTCAGAACAGTGTCTGTTTAAAAATGGCTAAGAAAACTGTTAGAATATCTTTAGAACAGTTTGAGGTCTGTAGAGAATACTTGCACAAAACGAAAACAAAATAATTCTACAGAAAGAAACCCTGAGAATTTACCAAGTTTGGCTCAGGAAGTTTGTGGTTAATGGTGAGAAATGAGCCGGTTGTCCCTGCTCCTCAGGTGTCGGAGTTGAAGAAGAAGCTAGAGGTGGAGGGTCTGTCGTTGGAGAACGCTGAAGAGGGGAAGAAGAAGCTGCAGCGTGAGCTGGAGGCCCTGAACCAGAGTCTGGAGGAGAAGTGCAGCGCCTACGATAAACTGGACAAGACGAGGGTCCGTCTGCAGCGCGAGCTGGACGATGTCCTGGTGGGTCAGGACCACCTCCGACAGGTCACCCAGGAGCTGGAGAGGAAGCAGAAGAAGTTTGACCAGGTATGGAAAATTTAGATTAGAATCCTGCTGGATGACCTGTCCCTTTTTTTTTTTTTTTTTTTTTTAAAAAAGATTTTTATTATATAATTGCTGTTTTTGTTTTTCCTTCAAGAAACCTAGATTATCTTCAGTAGAAGTGCACACGATGAAAGTCTGGTCATGCATTTAGTTTGTGCAGAGTAAAGGACTTTGTTGTTGAGGTGTCTGGTAACACCACTCTGTCAGGTTAAGAACAGCAGGGATTAATCATCACCTCAAACTCAGTCATGGGTGTCATTCTGTCTGTCCTGTGATGGAGAGCCGACCTGTCCTGGGTTCTGTGATGTAGGTATTGAACAGGTGAACGTAAATCCTGCTGTGTGTTGTAGATGTTGGCAGAGGAGAAGAGTGTATCGGCCCGTTACGCTGAGGAGCGGGACCGAGCCGAGGCCGAAGTCCGGGAGAAGGAGACCAAGGCTCTGGCTCTGACCCGTGAACTGGATGCCATGACTACCCAGCGGGACGAACTGGACCGGACCAATAAACTGCTGAAAGCGGAGATGGAGGACCTGGTCTCCTCCAAGGACGACGTGGGCAAAAGCGTATGTACCTCCTGCCTCACACCCAAACTCCGAATCGCATCAGACCTGAAAATAAACAGTGGCTCTGGACTGCGCTCAAGCTTTTATTAGCGCTCAACCCAAAAGGGGTTCGGCTCTAAAGTTCTCCAACAGGTCCACTGTCACAATGATTTCCCCCCCCCCCCCCCCAAATATTCACTGATTTCTGTTCCTTCCTGCAGGTCCATGAGCTGGAGCGAGCCAAGCGGACCCTGGAGCAGCAGGTGGAGGAGATGAAGACTCAGCTGGAAGAGCTGGAGGACGAGCTGCAGCTCACCGAAGATGCCAAACTGCGTCTGGAGGTCAACCTGCAGGCCATGAAAACACAGTTTGACCGTGACCTGCAGGCCAGAGACGAGCAGGGAGAGGAGAAGAGGAAGCAGCTGGTCAAACAGGTGAGAGACTGGTGGACGATATTTGCATTTAGATTTTTATCAAGAGTGAGGTTTCAAACGACTGGTGTTTAAGCAGAGATGGGGACGTCTCCAGAGGCGGGTTTTATTCTGTTATGGGGTTCGTGCGTCCATGAGAACGTTGAGGGTGGGTGGTGGTCTAGTGGTAGGGTACTTGCCTACGGACCTATGGATTCAGAGGTTCCCGGTTCGAATCCCACCTCTGGCACTACCACCACCACTGGGTCCTTGAGCAAGAACCCTGAGTGTCTCCAGGGGGACTGTCCCTGTAATTAGGACATGGAAGTCGCTCTGGATAAGAGCGTCTGCTAAATGCCGTAAATGCGGTGTTCTCCTGACAGTGCGATATTCTCAATATATACAATATATACAATATTCTCCTGACAGTGCCTTGAGTGCAGTTTTGAGACTGAATCAGAAATTCAGTAAATAATAAAGGTGATCAATAAAGTTCTTGATCAATGTCTGAGATGGGTGTGACCAAACTCGGATGGTCTGCAGGTCAATAAAGCAAAGCCTTTACTGCTGGTCTGAAGAGAAGTGTGTGTGTGTGTGTGTGTGTGTGTGTGTGTCAGGTGCGTGAGCTGGAGGTGGAGCTGGAGGATGAGAAGAAGCAGCGAACTCAGGCCATGTCTGTACGGAAGAAGCTGGAGTTGGATCTGTCTGACCTGGTGGCCCAGATGGAGTTTGCAGCCAAAGCCAGAGACGAAGCTCTGAAACAGCTGAAAAAACTACAGGTACACACACAGGTTTACCAGAACACTCTCTAGATTTTTCAGTTGAAATCTGCATGATTTTATATTTCTTTAATTGTTGGTTGCATTTATTGAAGTTCTAGCCAGAATGGAGTTGATGTACGTAAACCCAAACCAGCCCCGTAGGTGGGACTTTATGGGGGAATAAAATGAGAAATGCAGGATATTGGCCTTTAGTGTGTGTGTGTGTGTGTGTGTGTGTGTGTGTGTGTAGGCCCAGTTGAAAGATTCTCTGCGGGAGCTGGATGAGACCCGTTTGTCGCGGGACACGATGCTGAATGAGGTGAAGGAGAGCGAACTCAAACGGAAGAGTCTGGAGGCAGAAAACATGCAGCTGCATGAGGTGTGTGTGTATACTCACACTCACGCTCACACACTCGCTCACACACATCCCTGTCTGTGTGGGTTCTGACCACCAGTCTTCTGACCTGCTCTGCAGGATCTGGCATCTGCTGAACGCGCCAAGAAACAGATCCAGCAAGAGAGAGACGAGCTGCAGGACGAGATACTCGGCCAGAACTCCAAAACGTGAGGACGCCTCTCTCAGGAGACACGTCCTGATTCATGCATTCAAATTCTGCAAGTTTTAAGGTGGAAGAGAAAAAGCTTAATAATAAGCATGCAAGTAGAAAACCAGCCGTGTGTGTGTGTGTGTGTGTGTTAGGTCTCTGCTGACTGAGGACAAGAGAAAGTTGGAGACTCGTCTCGCTCAGATGGAGGAGGAGCTGGAAGAGGAACATTTGAACATGGAACTTCTCAACGACAGGCTGAGAAAGGCCACCATGCAGGTACGTGCGCACACACACTTTATGGGCTCACACTTGTCTGATGAACAGCTAAAGGGTCTCACCTGAGCAGGTGATGCAAAACGGCCTCGTTTATTAAAGCTTTTCGGTTCCTTCTATTCTGATGATTAAAAGCACCTTTTATGGTAAATTGAGGTAAAAATTTGACAGCGTTCACCTGCTCTGTGAGCTGGATGGTGGCCATTAAAGCGGTGGATGAACACGTGCACATCTGAGAGTGAGATGATGGTTTTCAGTGTTAAGAGCACTAAAATGTTTAGCAGTGGCATAAAACCTCTAAAATGATCTCCATTTTGAAAATCTTGCTTTTTTGGGGGGGAATATTCTGAGCAGCAGTGTGTTCTGATCACTCAGGCTGAGCAGACGAGCACCGAACTGGCGGCTGAGCGCAGTAACGGCCAGTCCCTGGAGGGGGCGCGCTCACAGCTGGATCGACAGAACAAGGAACTGAAGGCCAAACTGCAGGAGCTGGAGGGATCCATCAAGAGCAAGCACAAGTCCACCATCAGCACCCTGGAGACCAAAATCACACAGCTGGAGGAGCAGCTGGACACGGAGACCAGGTGTGTGAACAAGACCACCCTGTCCACCCAGAGAGACCGAGGACTGTTCTATTGAGTGATGGGGGAGAGGGAGGACCTTTTTTTTTTTTTTTTCTATTTTATTTATTTTTTTAAAGCTCAAAAAAAAAAATCTCAAAACCCAAATGGAGATTGATGAATATCTAAGCACAGGTTGTTCTGCATCTTTTTGCACCAAATCTAAACCAGGTTTTTTTTGTAACAAGCACTAACTTCAGGCTTTAAATGAACAATCTGATCCAAACTGGGCTTTTGAGTGTTTGACACAAACACCTTCACGTACGGATAAGTGCTCAAACTGATAACTGGTCTAGTCGTGTGAGAAGAGGGGGAGTGTTAACCTCATCTGTTAAACGTGTGGCGTTTTGTATTGTCAGGGAGAGACAGCAGTCCTCGAAGTTGGTGAGACGTATAGAGAAGAAGCTGAAGGAGGCTCTGCTGCAGGTGGAGGATGAGAGACGCAACGGCGAGCAGTTCAAAGACCAGGTGAGGCCGCAGCCATGTTCTCAACCTCCAGCTGGTCCAGAGGGCAGCTGAAGCTAAGTGTGTGTGTGTGTGTGTGTGTGTGTGTGTAGGTGGAGAAGGCTAATGTCCGTTTGAAGCAGCTGAAGCGTCAGCTGGAGGAGGCCGAGGAAGAGGCTACTCGTGCCAACGCCACCCGCAGGAAACTGCAGAGGGAGCTGGACGACGCCACCGAGTCAGCTGACGCCATGAACCGCGAGATCACCAGCCTGAAGAGCAAACTCAGGTCCAGCTCTTACTCCAGCTATTAAAACCTTTTAATGCTTTTAGTGAACAGGTCGTGGTGCCCCCTGGTGGTTGAGTGTGGTCTGTGTTCTGGTGGTGTGAAGGTAAATCTGGTGTGTTTCAGGCTTTGTGGTGACTTCTCCCTGAATGTTCGACGGAGTGTGGTGACCCGTGGCGGCGGGGACAGCGAAGAGGATCAGGAACTGACAAGTGAGACGTCAGACCCGACTCCGGAGTAACCAGCGACGAATCGGACAGCCGGCGGGTTCTCCAGGTTGTGGCGGCTGGATCATTTAGTCTCTTTGATCCTTTAACGCTGATGATAAATATTAAGGGTTTTTTGGATTTTCAGTATTAAAGTTACTAATCAAACTATGCTCTCTTCTGCCCCCCAGTGGTGGTAAACATTCCACTGAGTAATAAATGAGATTTGCTCCTTTTTTGTGGAGAAAGGCTGTGTTCTGAGCACAGGCCGGCGGTTTAGAGGATTATTTGAATGCATTGAGTCCCCAGTTAAGACCCTTCCGTCCTGATCCAGCTGGTCCAACCTGGACGGGAAAATCACGGGTCCCCCACCGGTTCTTCTCTGAATGGCCTTAAAATTGAATTCCTCCTTGAGACGACTATTTTTCTACAATGTTTGGTTTTTTTTTTTTTTTTTTTTTCCCCCCCCCTCAATCTTTACAAATGTACACACTGGGTGTTTTTATTTGTATTTTTATTACAAGTTGTTTTGGATTGATCGCACTAGTAAAACACTTCTCCACATTTATCACCAGTTATTGACCTGGTTGGTTGTGTAACCAGCACTGTTGCCTGTGATTCACGGTTCACTCAGGAAAGTCTGACGGAGAAACTTGTTTCAAGCCTTAACGCTGTTCCAGCTTCATCTGCGCCGTTTGGGTGGAGGGGTTTATCTAGAACATGTTTAGAGGACTGTTGGCGTCGTGCTTTTCTTGCTTTGCTGAAAGTTTCTACTGACCTGTAGCTTTAACCATTTTTGTACTTTTTATCCAAATTTGATCAAAGCAGAATCTCATTAAAGACCCGAAACATGTGTCTGTGTTTGTCTGTAAAATCTAGAAACACTGTCGCCTTCAGCGAAACCGTCTCCGTCAGACCGACGTTCATGGAGTCCAGACTCTTTACAAAGCGTTTCTGATCTGAGCATCAGCAGCTCCTCACGTTCCTTTTGTTCAAATCGTGGGTCCCAAGGATCATGTGTTTAGATCATAGATGCTTGGTAGAACCCAGTTCTCTGAATAAAACGGGTTCCTGGCTGACTGAACACCAACGTCTTCAGATTCTCTGAATCACCAAGAAACATGATCCGCAGACTCCAACTCGGTCAGACTGCTGCAGGAAACACAAACATGGAGTGAAGCTAGAACAAGGTTCCATCAGCTGCCTGTCTCATTTAGAACAGATTGTAAATCCTGTTCCTGGTTTTTAAAGCTTTGTCCATTAGAATGTCTGATGGATGACTGAAGATTCTAAAATCGAACCAGAGAACCTTTAGGTTTTATTCCCTAAAACTGGAACATCCTGCCCTCTAACATCAGAATCTGCAGTTAATGGATTTAAAAAGCTGATAAAACCGTTTTATTTCTCAGAGCTTTCTGTTCATGCAGCATTTCTCAGATTAGGACTCACTCTGACCTTCCTGTACATGTTAGTAAGAGCTCTGGATGTTCCTGGTGTGGTTAATTCAGTGAGGACACTGTGGTTTTAAAACTTGGAGAATGTGCGTTACTATTAGCTGCAGCAAAATGAATGAGACGTGCTCTGCAATGCCAGTCTCGCTTGTTTAATTGGGTTCTTTATCTACTGTAAGTGAAAATATGTTTCAGATCCGATTTATGCAGAATTATATAAAATGAAAGTTCACATGCAGGAGCTGCTGTATCTTCAAATGCACAAGTGCGCTGCGTTTACCGCTCCTCTCCACTGGAGGGCAGCGCCGAGCCCCTGCGCTGCGTTTACCGCTCCTCTCCACTGGAGGGCAGCGCCGAGCCCGGGGCCGTCGCAGGATGAAGCGAGATCAAACCGGTTCGGCTCGGGTTACGCGCTTTGCGTGGGAAAATAATTTACGTATCTTCCCCAGAGCGCCTACAGGTGGCGGCGCAGCGCCAGGTTTACGGTTTGGTATTTTCAGCAGGAGTTACGGGGCCCGTTCCAATTTGAGTTCGCGTGTTCTAACTAGTGTGTTCAGTTCTGTTGATGAAACACTTCATTTTTATTGAATGGTGGCAAATATGTAATTTGAAACATTTGTTTTTGTTTTTTTCTATTTAGTATTAAGTACATTTTGTAAATAAGTAAATGCTGTGATCATGTGGAGTGTCCGGATCTGTTATAGAAACTGAAAAATTAATAACTTTTGAACTGTTCAATAAGTGGAAAAAAAAATTACGTTTTATTAAAAAAAAATAATATTAAATTGATTTTGAAATATTAATTAGGAGAATTTGAAAACAGAAAACTAATTTTATTATATATATAATTAGCAAAAACGTAATGTTTTGATTGAAAACATCTTTTTACATTTATATTTAATTTTTTATTTGTATTGTTTAACTGTATCAGCATAGCGTTTCTAAAACTTACAAAAATAGCTGTCTTGAATTTGCGCCCTTCGACGCGCCCTACATAGGGGACATGGGCGCGGTTTGGAACGCACCCTAACTTCAACTTTAGCGAGGCTAGCCGGCGTTAGCGGCGTAAACAGCAGGCGGTTTAGCTTAGCATCGCGTTGGCGAATGTGAAAAACAGACTTGTGGAGGGAATCCTGGTGTAAATCGGCGCATAAAAATCGGAGTGAAACGGCGAATGGGCTGGAAAGGCCGGCCGGTGCAGGTTGGTGCTAAAACTCTTGGGTCCAAGATTCGAAGTTTCCGTTCCACCTTAAATGGAGCGGCAGGTCCCTTCTGGCGCGTGAGGCGGCCTCGCGCACAAGAACGCAGCTGCTGCACTATTTAAGGTGGAACGGAAAAGTTCATCAAGAAGCTTCATGAAGCCGCAGAAATGTAATGAATTTGTGCGTTTTCCCCATTTTCCTTCCACTTTAAACTCCCATGAACAGTTATTCCTCCTTTATTTCGTGTTTTTTCCAGATCGGGGGTTCAGAAGTGCTGCAGGATGCTCCCCAAACCTGAACAAACCCTCAGCTTTAACCCCTGAAGTCAGGTGTGCTGAGACTGCCTGTTTACATCGACACATCCGCACCACAGTGGCTTGATCTTGTCCTTGTCCTCCTTTAGGTCCACACAGGAAACACGGCCAGAGAGGAGAGAGGAGTGAGGGAGTCCAGCTCTTCCTCTCCAGAACATCCACCTGGACCTTCATCACCACCTTCATCCACAATGGAGCTCATGCTGGTGAGTTCTTCTCATGGTTGGGTTCAGGTTTCTTCATAATCCAGAGTTTGGGGAAGGAACAGGCTCACTGGAGTGGGACTCCTTCACAGTGGTGGTAATGGAACCGGACGTCTCCCACACGAAGCAGATTTCAGGATTTAGTCCCATAACTTCAGCCCAAAGTTGAGTATTGTCCCATTTAGAATGTCCCTCGGCTCTTTTCTTATTGGACAGGCTTGACTTTGGGCTTCACTTATCTGGCTAAACCGAGAAATCTCACTTTTGTTTAAAGAAGATCCTGTTAGCCCTGTAATGTAACCACGGACTCTCGACTCATGTCCGTCTTTGTGATGTCCGTCTTGGTGTTGGTGGTGTCCAGGTTGGTTTGTCCCGGGTGATCTTGGTCTTGTTGGTGCTTATCTTGTGTCTGTGTTGTTTTTGTCATCAGTGTTGGTGCTGGTCTTGACCTTGGTCTTGACCTTGGTCTTGTCAGTGTCCATGTTGGTCTTGGTTGTGATGCTGATGGTGTTGGTGGTGTGCTGGTCTTAATCTCTGTGGTGTCCGTATCAGTGTTGTTTTTGTCATCGGTGTTGGAGTTGGTCTTGTCGGTGTTGTTGGTGTGTTGGTTTAATCTCTGTTGTGTCTGTTTTTTTTTTTTGTTTTTTTTGGTGCTGGTATTGATATTGGTCTTGGTTGTGTTGGTTTTAGTCTTGATCTCATCAGCAACCCTGGGTGTGTAGGGCGATCCTCCCTCTCCCCCATCACTCAGTAGAACTGTCCTCTCGCTCTCGGGGGAGAGGGAGGACCACCCTACACACCCAATCACTCAGTAGAACTGTCCTCTCTCTCTCTCTCTCTCTCTGGGTGTGTAGGGTGGTCCTCCCTCTCCCCCATCACTCAGTAGAACTGTCCTCTCTCTCTCTGGGTGTGTAGGGTGGTCCTCCCTCTCCCCCATCACTCAGTAGAACTGTCCTCTCTCTCTCTGGGTGTGTGGGGCGGTCCTCCCTCTCCCCTATCACTGTGTAGAACTGTCCTCTCTCTCTGGGTGTGTAGGGTGGTCCTCCCTCTTCCCCATCACTCAGTAGAACTGTCCTCTCTCTCTCTCTGGGTGTGTAGGGTGGTCCTCCCTCTCCCCCATCACTCAGTAGAACTGTCCTCTCTCTCTCTCTGGGTGTGTGGGGTGGTCCTCCCTCTCCCCCATCACTCAGTAGAACTGTCCTCTCTCTCTCTCTCTCTGGGTGTGTAGGGTGGTCCTCCCTCTCCCCCATCACTCTACTGTCTGTCTGGTGTCTTTAGGGATGTTTCTCTTGGATTTGACTTTACTGTGAAAGCATCTGAGGTGAATTAATTTTCCCATCATCCTCCAGATATTGACCTGTGCCTGAACTTTCTAAATGCATCAGTAGACTAAAACTCTTAAAACTGGTTTTAAACTGCTTTGTTGTTGTTTTTTTTTTGATCATTTAGCTGATGGAGCTTGTTCCTCTTGTTATTTCATCTTTTCAGTGTCCATCTTTTGGGCTTCTCGTTGTAGTAGAGCCAGTCTGAAGGGCTTCGTTTTGGTAATGACCATCTTGATGGTCTTCTTTTGGGCTTTCAGCCTTTCGAGCTGTTTCTCCTGCCGTCGCCCGTCTTTAGGACTTTCTTTCTTGGTAGTGCTCATTTATAAAACCCATCTTTAGTCTTTTTTGTTTCTCTATTGATAATTTTAGTCTTTTGGGTTTTTAGGATTATGGGGTATTCATTCATTCATTCATTTATTGATTGATTGATTTTATTGATTGTCCTTTTGTCTCGGAACTGTCCGCCTTCAGGCTCTTATGGACCACCATGATGTTCTCCATCCTCGTTGAGGAGTTTAGGGAATCGTGCTCAATTTACAGTGGTTGCTGGGAGCCCAAAGCTTAACCCAGTTTTAGAAGATGGGGGTACAAACACACACACACACGTCTTATAATTCACTGGCAGTTAAAGGTGCAAGAGCCCTATACTGCTATACAAACGCTCAGTGACCCATATTTACACACACACACACACACACACACACACAGACCCTCGGCAAGTACATGAGTCATGGCATTTTTGAATAGACACGATCTGGCAGAGGGAGATACAAAGAGCAAGTGTGTGTGTGTGTGTGTGTGTGTGTGTGTGTGTGTGTGTGTGTGTGTGTGTGAGGGGGAGAGAGCGTGAAGCTTGTGGATTAAAACAGCTGAAGCTGCTGTGGAAGGCAAAAGGAGAGAGAGAGAGAGACAGACAGAGAGAGAGAGAGACACAAACACTCTCTCTCTCTCTATCATGTAGAGATACAGGCTGTTGTTGTTGTTTTGGGGGTTTATTGATTATTATGCTGTTTGTAACAGTAGACAATGCAGGAGAAAAAGGACCCTCAGCCAAAATCAGCCAGCGGCCTGGGGAAGGTAGGGTGTGTGTGTGTGTGTGTGTGTGTGTGTGTTTTGTGTAAAGCTAAATAATGTGCACATCTTATTAATTAATTTGTATTCTTTCTTTTCTGTTTATTTGCAAATGTTGTTTTTTGTGTGTGTGTGTGTGTGTGTGTGTGTGGAGGGGGGGCGGGGGTGAGGGGTTGCTCTCGGCATGATCGAGTGTGACACTTCTACCGTGTGTGAGACAACTGTCTGCACACATCTTCATCATGTCCACTTTGTGTGTGTGTGTGTGTGTGTGTGTGTGTGTCAGTGTCATCAGGTCTTTTGCTACACTTTCTAAAATTAGTGTGTGATTATGCAGATGTGACAGTTTAACCACAGGTTTAGGGAGTGTGTGTGTGCGTGTGTGCGCGCTCACTGATCACCCCATGGCTTGCTGTGCTGTAAAGGGTGTGTGTGTGTGTGTGATAGTGTTTGTTTATAAATAATAATTTATTATTATTGTATATAATGTAATAATTCTATGAACTAATCAGAACCGTCTCTAATTACTACATTGAAAGTCGTTCCTGTTATTTTTATTCTCACTCTCTGTGTCTCAGGCTCATCCTGCTCTGAAGGCCTTTATGTGTGGTTCTCTCAGTGGAACCTGTTCCACTCTGCTGTTCCAGCCTCTGGATCTGGTGAAGACCCGCCTGCAGACGTTGCAGAACAGCCTCAGCCCGGGGTGAGCTCACATCACCGTCCACCCATGTACTCAAATTCTAGCCGTCCCTCAGCCTCTGTCCAACCTCTGTCTGTCAATAAAAATGACCGATGTTCTGGTAACATCTTGAAATGTCTGCATGGTTCCACCCACATCTAGAAACATCTTTATGAATACAGACTCTCCAAACCTCTCTATACATCTCCAAACACCTACAGCTATCCCAACAGTCTGCAGTCTAGAACGACTGGACAGATTTACAGCATATATGGACTGAAAACGTTCCGAAACCTTCAGAATATTCCGAAACACGCACCTCTAACTTGCCCAAACTCAGAGAGAGAGAGACAAAGGAAATTTGTATACACACTGGGTAAATTTTTCTCTCTCTCTCTCTCTCTCTCTCTCTCTCTCTCTCAGTGCTCCTAAGGTGGGGATGCTGAGTGTGTTCATCACAGTGGTTCGAACAGAGAAGCTCTTTGGTCTGTGGAAGGGTGTGTCTCCGGTGAGGATCTATGCCTTGTCCTGTCTCTCTGCACTATCTGTATTCTCTAGAACCGTGGACAACGATATAGACGACATACCGAACACAACAGACTGTCGATATAGGTGTTCAGGTGCAGGTTGGTTGACTCCAGTGCCGATGCAGTGGGATTCCGTTTCGGTCTGAACTGTACATTCACACTGGGAGCCTGTTTGTTTATGCTAATGAGGTCTGACAGTTCAGCCAATCAGAATGCAGAAGGACTCTACATTACATTTACGGTGTTTAGCTGACGCTCTTATCCAGAGTGACTTCTAGTTCCGAACTACAGGGACAGACTCTCTGGAGCAACTTGGGATTCAGGGTTTTGCTCAGGATCCTAATGTTGAAAGGTGGTGCTGGAGGTGGGATTCGAACCTGTGACCTCTTGGTTCACAGCGAGTATCAACCACTAGACCACCAGCACCCACCTCTGGAGAGTTCCTGATCACATAACCGTGTAAACTTTACATCACTTGGTTGGTTTTCTGGTAATTTGTGATTCTTCCGTTTGAATGGGATGAACCGAGTTCTCTGATGTCTTCTTACTTAATTAAGTACTCCTACTTAACTGTCCCTCCAGAACACTCTTTTAGTTTAGAATTTTTCCACTCTTTCACAAACAGTGATGTATGTTTGTATATTACTACTGTTTAAAGATGAACAGGTTATTGAATCTCTCTCTCTGTCTCTCTCCCCCTCTCTCACCATCTCCCTCTGTAGTCGTTTGTGCGCTGTATCCCAGGTGTGGGGATTTACTTCAGTACGTTTTATTCGCTGAAGCAACATTTTTTTGAGGACCGAGCCCCAAATGCGGGTGAAGCGGTGCTGCTGGGAGCTGGGTCGCGCTGTGTGGCCGGAGTTGCCATGCTGCCGGTCACCGTCATCAAAACTCGCTTTGAGGTCAGTCCTAAATAAACGGTCTCTATATACACTACAGTTCCTAAATTCAGGTTAGCCACCATGGGTGGGAGATCATTTAGTGTTGCTGCCCCTAAACTCTGGAATTCCCTCCCTCAAAGCCTGCGCCGAACGTCCTCTCTGAGCGTCCTCTCTGAGCGTCCTCTCTGAGCGCCCTCTCTGAGCGCCCTCTCTGAACGCCCTCTCTGAGCGTCCTCTCTGAGCGTCCTCTCTGAGCGTCCTCTCTGAGCGTCCTCTCTGAGCGTCCTCTCTGAGCGCCCTCTCTGAGCGCCCTCTCTGAGCGCCCTCTCTGAGCGCCCTCTCTGAGCGTCCTCTCTGAACGCCCTCTCTGAGCGCCCTCTCTGAGCGCCCTCTCTGTCTCTCTTCAAAACTCAGTTGAAAACATATCTATTCAGTCTGTGCTGGTCCACTTCTCCCCGTTCTTGATTTCATAATTCTGCTGTTTGTCACTGTCTTTGTGTTTTTGTTTTAACTGTTTTAATTTATATTGTTTTAAATTTATATCTTCTGCAGTTTAATGTGATCTTGGGTTTGAGAGAGGCGCTATATAAATAAAAATTATTATTATTATTACTACACTATATACTATATAAACTGTCTCGTGTTTGTGTGTGTGTGTGTTTCAGAGCGGCCGTTATAACTATGTGAGTGTGTTAGGTGCCCTGAGGAGTGTGTGTGAGACGGAGGGTCCGAGGGCGCTTTACTCTGGTCTGACAGCCACGCTGCTCAGAGATGCTCCGTTCTCCGGAATCTACGTCATGTTCTACAGCCAGGCTAAACGGGCCCTGCCCCATGGTCAGAACTTGTGTGTGTCTGTGTGTGTGTATGGGCTCTGGGTGGTGATAGAATTAAGTATTTTTTGTCAGCTTTTCACTGGATAACCTTTTACATTAAAGTAAACCTTTCTGCTCTTTATGTACATGCTTTACACTAAACTAAACCTTTCAGCTGGGAGTAAGACTCCATTAATTGATGGGCACCTGAGCCTCGTAGTTCCAGTGCTAAAACTACATCAGGGGTTTAATAATGATCTGGAAAGTAAGGAGTTTTTATGTGAAATATAAGTTTGAGCATCTTGACATTTTCTATAGAACTTCTTCTTCTTCCTTCTCCATCAGAAGTGAGCTCGTCAGGCGTGGCCCCGCTGGTGAATTTTGGCTGTGGTGTCTTGGCAGGGATTTTGGCCTCTTTAGCTACGCAGCCAGCGGACGTGGTGAAAACACACATGCAGGTGAGCCCAGCGCTGTACCGCCGGACCAGCGACGCCATCCGCTTCGTCTACTCTGTAAGTATACACACACACACACACACACACACACACACACACACACACACACACACATAGACCAGCTCATTTCTTTAAGTCGTTTTCAGGAACAGTTCTCCAGGCTTCTTGAAGGACGTCCCAAAGCTCTTCTCTCTCTCCCCCCATTTGTTTTCCGTTCTCTGTGGAGATGATCTCACACTGCATCTGTCTCTGAAACTGCTCAGGTACAGAGACTGGACTGAAAATGAGAGACAACAACACTGTCCTTCAGGAAGATCTGGAGAACAAACAACTACAACAACAAATAACTAAGCATACAAGAAAGTCAGAATCTCAAAATATGAAAAAATGAGGGTCTCGAGTGTTGCACAGCACTTTTTTTTCCTTTCTTTTTTTGAAGCCAGTAAAAATTGGCCATATGGTTAGTGTCCGAAATTTTCATTTTTAGTCCTGGAGATACGAGGTAAATATAGATAGCAAGTAATGGAAGCCAAAACCCCTTCATTTAGCATCGCGTTAAATCTTCATATATCCTCGCCCGTCCGTGTGGAAGTTTGTCTGATATTTAAAGACTGTGTCTTATTGGAGATCACTGAACTCTTCTGCTGATGGCATCCCCCTGTTTTTGGTTAATGTGTTTAATGATATTTTAAGGCTTCAGGAGTGTGCAGCACCGAGTGCACGTTATCCTCTCTTCTTCTAATACTTTTAAGAAAACTGATCACAAAAGACCAGTGAACCGTAAAAGTTTTTTTAAATCACACCGTCACTTTAATCCAGTTTGTTTGTCTCTCAGGAGCACGGCCTCAGGGGCTTTTTTCGGGGGGCTGTTCCTCGGTCTTTGCGGAGGACTCTGATGGCTGCTATGGCCTGGACCGTCTACGAGCAGCTGATGGCACGGATGGGGCTCAAATCCTGAGTGTGTGTGTTTGTGTGTGAGATTAAAGTCTAGGAAAGCTCTTTTTGTAAAAGATTGCAGATGATTCTGCGCAAGGAATCACTGTGTGTGTGTGTGTGTGTGTGTGTGTGTGTGTGTGTGTGAGAGAGAGAGAGAAATGATCCAGGCAACAAGTCTTGGTAGATACAATACCTCACCAACACTCGTCTACTCCCATCCATCCCCACACACTCCACACATCTGACAGCACACACTCAACACATCTATCACCCATAACCTCTCACTCTTACACACACACACTCCCTTAACTAACTAGCTTCTGCTCTCTGATAGACACTCCTTTAAATTAGGACAATTAGACAATGGCAACATCCTTGTCCTTTCCGGGCTCCACCCAGTTGTATTCCAGGCCCCGCCCCTGCCTTATTGCATTGCTGGGACGTTGATCTTGCAGAAGCCTGGGAAAATTCTGGCTCACCCTAATGCGAGAGACGGTGCCTCGTTTACTCTGTACGTTTAATAGTTTAATTCGGAGCTCAGTTACGCTCTCTCGGACATAGACGGCTGGGGATTGAACCCGTGATCCACTCAGGTTCCCAGTCCGGCTCAGTCGGGATTAGTGAGAAGAGCCCAGTCCGGTTCAGTAGAAATTTACAAAAGACTGAGTTTAGTTTTTTGGGCTGTAAGTCCTAAATTCACCAAAAAGAAGAGTGCCTGATAATGTGCCTTACATTAACATTAGTGCTTCTGTTTCCAGATCATCAAAGTACAGTTTATTTAAATAGAAAAAATAGAACGAGCACCACTGTCCCTGATTAGGCTGAATGGGATTTTGACCCAGCGCTCTGTAATGATCAGCTTCACAACGGTAACTATGGAATAAGGAATGTGGGCGGGGCCTGGAGAGCACCTCCCAGCTTCAGCGCTCCGACAATCAAAACGGCGTCCACTACATTCAGATGAAACCGAAGCAATTACTGCACGGTTAATTAAAGCTGCACTCCGAATATTTCATTTAGACTCCGCCCACTAATTCAGTCTTCCATAACGACCGTTTAACCTGATCTTTCTAAACTCCATTCAGCCTCGACTTTATATCACATACACTTTATACACACACACACTCATGTTATTGGAGTGTGTGTGAGAGAAACAAAACACTTTTAGGACACGGGGGGTGTTTTTGGTGTGTAATTTCACTCCTCAGTCCTCTACCTTCACCACCTGTTTGTGTGGTTTATCCGTTTATACTTCAGATCTACCTGTGGAAAGAAATGCACAGTGACACTGTAAACTGTTGAATGTTTACTCTAAATGTGCTCTTTTCATGGCTCCGCTGTACAATTTACACTGAACTGTAAAGTTTACAGTTTAAATGATCAGAAAGGGATGCCGTTCAATTCCCAGTAAAGATTTCAGTCTTTTGGTCTGATGTTGATGGTCAAAATGTAAACTTTACAGTAGAACTGGGAATGATTGAGGTTTAACTGTAAATTTCAGTTTTACTACCAACTATTGCACTGCATTTTTCCCATGTAGAGATGTCCCAATCGCTCACAACAAGGAGCTGGACTTTATTGATGGAGCCGAAGGCTCCATGTTGTGTTTGTGCTTTTTAATATTTAAAAATATATATCAGTAAATCTCTTGACGACATGGAGGTTCTGCTCCAAACTAGACAGAACCAAGTGAGCCTCAACAGAACCGGTTCAAGAACTGCCCTCTTGCTAATGGAAGAGGGTTGACAGAAAACCTCAACTATACTGAAGCAGCCATCAGGGCTGGCAGTGAGGCTAACCTAGCCAGCTTACAATGCTAATTCCTCAGAGCGTCATTAGTTATCAGAGTTACCATTGATGCTAACTTACCTAGCCAGCAACATCAGACCTTTTAGAGAAACTTATGCCCTGCTGTATTAGCTGTCAAAGGTGGCAATAGTATTAAACAATGCTAACCTAGCTAGACAAGAAGACTAGCAGACCCCTCAATCTTCAGTTAGGCTACAGTATACAGTAACTAACCTAGTTAGCTAACAATGCTAATACTTCTTTGGGTTGTTTAGAAGCCGGTAGCAACAAAAATAACCTATCGAGCTAACAGTGCTCGTAAACCCCTCAGGCATGATATAGTAGTGTTGTCCATTATTGATATATACTTATTTGTAGTAATAATAATAATAATAATAATAATGCTAATGGACCCCCTTTGTGGAACTTTAGATATATAAAATAAATGATAATTAATAACAATAAAGCTAACCAAGCCCTCTGAGGACCCTCTAACAGGCTAAGGTAATTCACGGTGTAGGCTAAATGTGCGCGTCAGCAATGCTAAAGCAGCTAAAACTTTCAGTTTTTCATGAATGCCACATTGTTGGTGCAGACAAAGTCTCCCTATGGGCTGAATGGGGTTTTTAACAGCCTTCTGGAAAGATCAACCTCACAGCAGTAGATTTGGAAGATGAGGATTATATAACTTGTGAAAAAATGGGACAACCTTCCCTCTGGGCTAAATTTCTTACATTTTAAAAAGTTCAGTTTGTTTGTTGTCCTCATTCCATCTAAGGACATACATGATTTATTAGCCAGTATTGGTTGATTTGGTAACAAATCTACTATGCACTTATAGAAATTTTCGCAATTAACAAGATGTCTTTCCCCCCGAAAAATCTGATCCGTTGAAATGGAGAAAGAACCGGCAGCGCCAGCCAAATAAATTTTCATTCTCATCTACCAAAATCACTACACGTGACCTCCTTAAAAAGGACGTTTTACTCTGTACAGAAACACACAGCTGGTCAGTGTTCTTGAATTTCTGACGATATCTGAAAAGAATATTGTGGTGTATTTCATCAGGATGATCATAACCGTCGTCCTGCTGCCGGCCTTACGCTCCAGCAGTTGGTGGACGGGTGTTGTGCAGTCCCGTCTCTAACGCTTCCCGTCAGTCTTTGTGTTCGTCTCCGTCGTGGTGTTGGTTCTGTGCCTCGGTACCACTAAAACACAGTCGCTTCTGCAAGAGCTCAACAGGAACGATGCTGTGGGTCGAGTGGAAACGAAAGCTCTGCAATTAAACAAGAATCTGCCGCCCCGTCGGTGTGTTCAGGCTCCCTTACGTGGTTTCTGAAAGTACGACACTGTTGTCTACAACCATGGACTAACAGATGTCTAATGGTGCTAGACCCATTACGCTAGTACCTGTTAGGCCCATTTGTCCCGAATTAAAACTAAAGATGGGATCCCTGCATGCCATAGATGCAGCGACATTTTGGGATAAAGGGATTCCATTTAAACATTAAACTTTTTTGGCTTCAAGAGTGGAAGACCTTTGTGTACGTCTGTAGAAACACTGGATCTGAGAAATAAGACTATAAGAAACAAGCGCTGCGGTGGGATGTTTTGAGTATAAAGTATATGAAGTGTGTAAACTTGGGCTGGACTGAATGCACTTTAATACAGGAGCAATGGCCTCCATCCACTCTAACGCTCTGTGTGTGTGTGTGTGTGTGTGTTCATGTTTCTCTCTGTGCCACGCCTTGATTTGTGCCGTACAGAATGGACTTTTTTTTGGCCTTTTCATGACCAGTATTGTTCAGCGTTGGTGGTTTATTTTGTATTTGTGTATTTGCTGTAGATAACGATGATGATGATGATGATGATGAAAATAACATTCTCTTTATGGATGTTTTTTGCTCAGATGAATGTTTTTATGTGAATAAATCTGTTGTGTTTTCTTATCTTATATTTTCTGACTCATTTTCTCAATCTGAGTCTGGAGTCTCGTTTTCTGCTCATACTGACCGTGATCTTTAAATTTAGGTGAAAGATTGAGAATCAGATCAACTATTAATCTCGAGGGAAATTGCTTATTTCACGCACAGACAGACCGATGTGAAACTAAATAGAAAAACAAATAAATAGAATAAAAAAATTTAAGTCAAGTAAAACACTGATTTGACTCTGTGGTCTGTATTATTAGAAACTTTTCTGTTTAGACATTTCTCCGTATGCGGTGTAAAATAAAGGTAACTCATCCTAACTCGTTAAGGCTGTTTAACGAAGCATTGTTGTAAATTGAACGCTTGGATCATTTTGGATCAAATTGTCCTTTGGATAGTCCTGTCCTGTGGATGGTGTTTACTACTGTATTATTTATATAGTATCAGTTCTTGAGTGTATTGTATTGTTAGGTAACAGCACTTATGCACTGTTTTAAGATTGTTATTGCTTTGTTTGCTGTTTGAGCAACTGGAATTTCCATTCATCCATCATTCTGTCTCTAGCTTTCTGTCTAACAATCTGGCCATCTTTCTGTCTGACTGTTTTTCTTTCCCTTTGTTTTGACACCTGTTACAATAAAACTATTTCCCTCGTGTTCAATAGTGTTCCAGATTCTGACCTGTTTGAAGGCGTCAATGTTCCTCCTGTACAGCAGGGGGCGATACTGCCAAATCCCTCCGTGATCTGATTGGTGGCGTGGCGGGGTATATATGTGATGTCACGACGAATCCACGCCCTCTTTGTGCCGTGTGCGCTGATCTCTACACGGCGTTGTCTCGTGGTGAGCAAAGTTTACCCGTTTAAACGCTTTAAAAGTTATAAACTATGGTCACATATCGTCCAAGTGAAGCATGTAGTGCTGTATTAAACGCCTACTGCTATAAATGTACCTCAGTGGGAGTTTAAATATGTATTTTACTCAAATATCTGCGCGGTCTCGTCCGGTCGGCCGCGCTGTTAGCATTGGCGGCTAACGGAACGTAGCTCCCAGAGCGGCGTTCGAATTAAAGATGGATCATTTCTTTACCCCGTGTATGTTATAGGATTTGCACAATTTAGCATTTAAAGATAACTTTGTAGCAATTTTAGGAGGAGGGTAATAATGCGATGAAGTAATGTTTAACGGCACGGCGCGCCGAGTTTCGTCCTTTTTGTTCATTGAATTATTATTTTTTGTTTAAAAAAATGTATCGTTCCATCAGAAAATGTATACAGTACAGGATATCTCCATTTTAAGCCTCTAAGTTCATTTTTTTCTTTTGTTAATGTGAACACATTGTTTTATTAACGTGCTTTTATTTATATAATTGCTAAAGTAGCTTCATCTGAACAGGCTTCATTTGTTCTGCACACCTGCTAGAACAAAGTTGACTTTTGTTTGATTCAATTTAGTTTCACAGAACCTTCTACAGAAATGCAGAACAAACTTAACTCCCTGTACTCGGTATGTTAGCCAGAGGTTTGCCTGGTCTTCAGAGTAATAATCAAGACGTTCCTTCATCCATCTGAAGAAGTGGATGTCTACAATCCTGTTTTTGTGCAGTATCAGAGGAACAGAACAGGCTGTTTTTCAGCTTTTGCACCATGTATAATGTGGGTTTGAAAGTGTTTTAAGCCGCTTTATTAAGAAAAGTCGTTTTCCTGAGTTTCAGGACCTTCTGTCTGGAGCACAAAGTTACTGCACGCTGTTAAAACCTTGCACTGCTCTTGGTGTTTGGGTGTCGGAAGTGTGCGAGATCAACTGGGCCGGGTTTTCGCTAACACCATGAGGGCACCTGCCCCATGACTGGGGTTTGATAGTGACCTGAGCCACATTTCCGTTTAAACAGTGTTCAGTTACCTGCCAAAAGGGAAATGGCTTTGAATACTGTTTAGCTGCTTTAATGCTATGTGGGACAATTTGGGTCACTAATGCCCATCTCTCTCTCCCTGCCAGCTCTCCCACTAAACTCGTTACGCAGGGAAAGTGGTCACGATGTCCGGAGGTCTAGATGTCCTTCAGATGAAGGAGGAGGATGTGCTGAAGTTCCTGGCTGCGGGAACCCACCTTGGGGGAACCAACCTGGACTTCCAGATGGAACAGTACGTCTACAAGAGAAAGAGTGACGGTATGAAAATGCATAAATGCTTGGAGTTTGTATGCATTGCTTGAATAGGACAATCATTTTTCACTAAAATTATTTTGGCAGGCATTTACATTATTAACCTAAAGAAGACATGGGAAAAGCTCCTGCTGGCTGCTCGGGCCATCGTTGCCATTGAGAACCCGGCTGATGTCTGTGTCATCTCCTCCAGGAACACTGGCCAGGTAAACCCTCTGGTGGCATTTGCACTCAAACTTGACACGGTATCTTGTGTGGAGCTGCTGGATTTCCAGAATTGGAATCAGAAAATAGATCTATTATTGTGGGAAATTGCCGCACACTGTTAAAACCTTGCACTGCTGTTGGTGTTTGGGTGTCGGAAGTGTGCGAGATCAACTGGGCCGGGTTTTCGCTAACACCATGAGGGCACCTGCCCCATGACTGGGGTTTGATAGTGACCTGAGCCACATGTTCTGGTAAAATATTGAACCGTCATTCATTTCAGCTGTTTTGGGCAGAGTGCCTAAAAGTTGAATAAAATTCTGTGGAAACACTTGAAGGATGATGATGATCTGGACTGTTGTTGCCGAGAAACCATCATGTTGACAGTGAGTCTCCTCTGGACTGGAATAAGGTTTTAATACTCCGGTGGGTTTCTCTTTCAGAGGGCTGTGCTTAAATTCGCCGCTGCCACTGGAGCCACCACCTTCGCTGGACGTTTCACGCCTGGAACCTTCACCAATCAGATTCAGGCAGCTTTCAGGGAGCCCCGTCTCCTGATTGTGACGGACCCTCGTGCCGACCACCAGCCGCTGACCGAAGCTTCATACGTCAACATTCCTACCATTGCTCTCTGCAACACCGATTCTCCTCTGAGATATGTTGACATCGCCATTCCCTGCAACAACAAGGTACGTGAACTTGCAGCAAACCTGATCATACAGCTTTCAGCTGCTCCTCTCAGCTTTATCAGCTGGTATGTCCGAACTGGAAAAGTATCACCATGGGCCGTGCTGACGGGGTTAGGAAACATCAATAGGCCAACATGAAATAAGACATTTTGCTCATTTGCGTAATGTCATAATTTACCCCTTCTTATTGTTGTGTATTAGGGTCCCCATTCTGTGGGTCTGATGTGGTGGATGTTGGCCCGTGAGGTTTTGAGGATGCGTGGAACCATCTCTCGCGAACATCCCTGGGAGGTCATGCCTGACCTTTACTTCTACCGAGACCCAGAAGAGGTGAGTTTTTGATTGTGCTTTACAATACTCACGCTTGTGAACAGGAACCAGTAAATTCCACAGATTTTCTATAGTTAAACCTGGTCCACTTCCACTAGCAGGTAGCAATCTGTACTTTTTAAAAAAATATATATGTATAGAACATTTGAAGTGTTTTGACGAAATGGGTTTGAAACCAGAAAACCAGAACGTTGTTAAATTTTGGCTTCTGTTGCGAAGCCTCTCCATTTGACATCCTCCATCACAGCGTTTCTGCTCCAAACCTGGAGCCAGGCAGCATCTTTAAAGGAACTTGTTCAAGAACCGGTCCTCTGATGGAAAAGCTAATACTGGTTGGGAATATTCTGGAGAGGTTTCAGATGTTTTTCACATGGTAGCTGTAACTTCAGGTTTTTCACAAATGTCTGTGCTGTTTTTGTTCAGTGTCTGTTTGCTCCCTGCAGATTGAGAAGGAGGAGCAGGCCGCAGCAGAGAAGGCCGTGGGCAAGGAGGAGTTCCAGGGCGAATGGACCGCTCCTGTGGCTGATTTCACTCAGCCGGAGGTGGCCGACTGGTCTGAGGGAGTGCAGGTTCCATCGGTGCCCATCCAGCAGTTCCCCCCAGCCATTGAGAGTGAGTCCAGAAACCTGACTTCATACATTTTCCTGTTTGGACTAAAGTGGTGGACAAATTCATAAGCCCATCAAATATCAAACTAGAACAATACTAGAGGCTGCTGGTTTTCCAGACCTTATTTTCAAACACACCTGGTTCAGCTCACCTCTTAACTGCCAAGTTTGGCCCCAGGTAATTCAGAGATGGTTTACTTTATTTTCCAAAGAAAAACAACTGAAAACCAAGTTGTTGTCTGCATTGTTGGATTTGTGGTTTGGGTTGCAACCCAAAAAAACAAATCCTTAAGTTCAGTAACGATTTAGTGTTACAAACACTTTTAGCCTCCATGATAAAACATTGTTGGGGGGGGGACTGCGACCCCCCCCCCCCCCCGAACAAATGGATCAGAAGGTTAAGCTGAATAACAGTCCAGTAGCTGCTCAGGATCTAAACAGGGTGAAATGTCGGTATGTTCTGCTGCCACCTTGTGGAACCAGGTCAGATCTGCTCCTAGACTGAACGTGCTACACCGATGCACTTCTGCCACTAATGGTAAGCGGTTTCCCTCTAATCAGCCTGTTGATGTGATCGTCTCGGTTCTCCCCTCCAGCTGCTGCTGCTGCTGCTGCCGCCGCCGCTGCCAAGGCTGCCCCGACTGCTGAAGTGTTTGCTGGTGAGTTCCCTCTTCCTCCTGGTTTAACTGGTCCTCTTCACTGGTGTAACTGCAGTTTAACTGTGAATGTTTTTGTTCCACAGAGGACTGGAGCGCCCAGCCCGCCACCGAGGACTGGTCCGCCGCACCCACAGCCCAGGCCGGAGAATGGGGCGGCAGCACCGCCGACTGGTCTTAGTTACAGCCTTGTGGTGGAAATTCAATAAAGCTGAAAAAAATCTGTTTAAATTGTGGTTTCCTCTTAATAATAATAATAATATGGTAGCATCGGCTAACTTTAGCCTGCCGCTAATGCACGGTTGATGCACTAAAGCTGGAGCTGATGTTGCCTCGGTGTTAGGCTGACTGTGGTGGTGGTACTTGTCTCTGGACCTGTGGCACAAGAGGTCCCAGGTTCAATCCCACCTCCAGCACTACCACCACTGGGTCCCTGAGCCCCTGAACCCTGAGTGTCTCCAGGGGGGACTGTCCCTGTAATCAGGACATGGAGACACTCTGGGTAAGAGTGTCTGGTAAATGGTTAGCATGAAACTGTTTGGACTGGATTTAAAGTCAATATTCGCCACTACCACGGTTCTTTAGCACAGCCTCAACTCTCTTAGACCAGTCTCCAGGGGGGGCTGTCCCTGTAATCAGGACATGGACGTCTCTCTGGAGAAGAGCGTCTGATAAATGCTGCAAATGCTAGTGTGTTAGCTCGCTGCTAATGTGTCGGCATTGGCTCAGTGCTGGGGCTAATGTTAGCATTGCTAATGTGCTGGAGGTTCCTTAAGCTCTGGACCCTTAGCTTGAGGCTCAAATAGAATCATTATCAGGGTAGATCTGTGTTAAAATAGGGAAAAAGATTAAAAATGAGATCTTGTAACATCAGCAAGGCTAACGTGTTAGCTAGTGTTAGCATTGTGCCACAGTCCAATTGTATTCAGCTGTTCAACACCTGCAGTGATGAAGGCAGAAATTCTCTAGATAAAAGCAAACATGTCCCCAAATACATATACAAAAGCAGTGAAACATTTACAAGTCTGGTAATGTATGAAAATTCCAAAATATTCTATAATGTGGAGAAATCTTTACGTAGTATTTGTAAATTAAAACTGCTTGGTGTATAGAGTAGAGTGATCTTTGTATGCAGTAGGCACTGAAAAAATCAGCCTTATAGTTGTAAATTCCTGTATATTTGAGCACATTGCAGATTTAAAATCAGATTCAGCTGCTCAATTGCTCACTAAACCTTTTTAAAAGCAAAAGATTTGATTCTGTAGTTAATCTTCGTAGATTTAAAGATTTAAGTGTTAAATTGTGATGCTATTTAAAAGCTGCAGATGTGAAAGTTCAGTGAAACTGAAATGATTTAAAAATCCTGTTAAAAGACTGGAATGTTATCCTGTTTTTAATTCTAGAGGCTTTAAGGTTGAAGAATCTGCCCTGTTAAACTGTTAGAATTTGACCTGAAAGATGGAAAGGTTAAAGATTCAATGCTGTTAAATTGAACAGGTTTAAAGGTTAAAACTGGGTCCCGATGTTAAACTGAACAGGTTTAAATGTTAAATCTGGGTCCAGATGTTAAATTGAACAGGTTTAAACGTTAAAACTGGGTCCAGATGTTAAATTGAACAGGTTTAAACGTTAAAACTGGGTCCAGATGTTAAACTGAACAGGTTTAAACGTTAAAACTGGGTCCAGATGTTAAACTGAACAGGTTTAAAGGTTAAAACTGGGTCCAGATGTTAAATTGAACCGGTTTAAAGGTTAAAACCGGGTCCAGATGTTAAACTGAACAGGTTTAAATGTTAAATCTGGGTCCAGATGTTAAATTGAACAGGTTTAAACGTTAAAACTGGGTCCAGATGTTAAATTGAACAGGTTTAAACGTTAAAACTGGGTCCAGATGTTAAACTGAACAGGTTTAAACGTTAAAACTGGGTCCAGATGTTAAACTGAACAGGTTTAAAGGTTAAAACTGGGTCCAGATGTTAAATTGAACCGGTTTAAAGGTTAAAACCGGGTCCAGATGTTAAACTGAACAGGTTTAAAGGTTAAAACCGGGTCCAGATGTTAAATTGAACGGGTTTAAAGGTTAAAACTGGGTCCCGATGCTAAATGTAAAAGGTTAATGCTGGTACAGGCGGCTGGTTGGAGCCATTTTAAACAGTGTTTTCAGTAAGTGCTTGGCTTTTAAATGAAAATAAAGTGTATAAATCAGCCTGCACCATTTCATCGCGTCACTGTTTTGTAATTTCTGAGCTCGTTTAAAAGATGTCCACCCCAGATGGGACTCGAACCCACAATCCCTGGCTTAGGAGGCCAGTGCCTTATCCATTAGGCCACTGGGGCGCGGCGAGGAACGGGGGCCAATCACCGCCTTTATAGCGAAACATCCGCAGCGCGGGCCCTTTTCTATCGTCATGACCACACAATACCGCGGTTGTGTTGTTATTATTCGTGACGAGAAGTGAAAATAGATCATAGTTTTCTTCTTAATGGTTTAATTCTGAGATAAATAAAAAAGAAAGAAAAGAAAAGTGTTGCCTAGCAACGGCGTGTTGTCACCGCGCGGACGGTTAGCATTAGCGTGCTAATCGAGTCACGGCGTCGTCGAGAATTTAATCCTTCTCCAGAAAGCCTGAACGAGATTATTAATCTCACTAAACACAACAAAAATTCTGAAATATATCCAACACATGTTTTGTGGGATGAAGTGTTTTTCCACTTAAACTCTCGTTAGCTAACTGCTAACGAGCTGTGGTCGACGTAGCAGCGACTAAAAGTTGTTTTTTGAATTCTATAATCCGGATTATTCTCCTGCGATGGTGTGGGGAACGGTCTGTTCGGTTCTTTAAAGCGTCATTAATCAGCAATGGTGAGTACGAACCCGTCCCCAGTGCTAATGCGCTATATAAATGTGTATGATTATGCTAAACAGGGTGTGTTTATCTAGTTTCTCATCTGTTTTTACATATTAAAAAACACGTTTTTGTGTGTTTTCTATTCGCAGCTGCTGTCTCGGGTAAAACCTGCTGTTGGGGGAGAAGCAGCCGTGAATTCCAGTGAGAAGAAAAGGAGAAATAAAAGCAGAAAGGTCCCCCGGCTGGAAGACTACCTGAGCCAGAGAGACTACCTGGGAGCCCTCACACTGCTGGAGGTACACATCAGACTGCTTTGGAGTATCTGACCATTTAAAGCTGTGGTCACTTCCACAAACCCTGTCTGAATTATGGACACGTTATATCTCTCTCATCCAGCACTTCTCATTCACCTCATTAGTTCATTAATAAGGTCCTCCCGGCCTGGGCTAAGTGTCAGGACTGGGACTGGGAACCTGTGCCACACTGCTGAGAATTAAATCAATCTTCGATGTGGCGTCAGTACTAAAATATCTCCCTTACACATCCTTCGATACCTGAATTCCACCCATGTGCTTAAATTGTCCATAGTAAAATGGTTCAGATGTATTCATCTGAGCGGGTTTGGTGTGAGAACATGTTCCCAGTGTGTGTGAGTGGAACCGGATGTCTGAACGTCCCTCAGAGACATGAGCTGGTGGTGAGACGCTGTCTGATGTCTGAGACGGTGTTTTAGTCTGGAGAAGATTCTGGACTAAAACTGAACCCGTTCATGGTGGAGGGACACAAAGAACAGAGATTTAGTTCAGATGGACTATTTTACCATCACCGTCCCACAGAGACACTCAGAGACACTCAAAGACACACAGAGACACACAGAGACACACACAGAGACTCTCAGAGACACACAGAGACTCTCAGAGACACACAGAGACACACAGAGACACACAGAGACACTCAGAGACTCTCAGAGACACTCAGAGACACACAGAGACTCTCAGAGACACACAGAGACACACAGAGACACACAGAGACTCTCAGAGACTCAGAGACACACAGAGACACACACAGAGACTCTCAGAGACTCAGAGACACACAGAGACACACACAGAGACTCTCAGAGACACACACAGAGACTCTCAGAGACACACAGAGACACACACAGAGACTCTCAGAGACACACACAGACACACACAGAGACTCTCAGAGACACACAGAGACTCTCAGAGACACACACAGACACACACAGAGACTCTCAGAGACACACAGAGACTCTCAGAGACACACTCAGAGACACACTCAGAGACACACACAGAGAGACACACACAGAGAGACTCTCAGAGACACAGAGAGACACACAGAGAGACACACACAGACACTCAGAGACACACAGAGACTCTCAGAGACACACTCAGAGACACACAGAGAGACACACACAGAGAGACACACACAGAGAGACACACACAGAGAGACACACACAGAGAGACACACACAGAGAGACTCTCAGAGACACAGAGAGACACACAGAGAGACACACACAGACACACAGAGACTCTCAGAGACTCTCAGAGACACACAGAGAGACACACACAGAGAGACTCTCGGAGACACACAGAGAGACACACAGAGACACACACAGAGAGACTCTCAGAGACACACAGAGAGACACACACAGAGAGACTCTCGGAGACACACAGAGAGACACACACAGAGAGACTCTCGGAGACACACAGAGAGACACTCAGAGACTCAGAGACACGGGCAGAATTAACATGCACAGATTTGTAGACGTCCGGTTCCGTTCACCACCACTGTGAAGAAATCTGAAAGGTTTCATACCAGACCTGCTCTGGAGGAGTCTGTTCACATTTCACACATCGTCTGACGTCCTTCCTGATAACGACTGCAGTGAAATGTCTGAATTCAGTTCCAGCGGAATGGAGGGACGGCGGAGGAGAACACGGACCTTTGGATCGGGTTCTGTGCCTTCCACCTGGGCGACCACAAGAGAGCTATGGAGGTCTGTGAGTGTGTTCAAGAACAAGGGACCTAATTTTAATAATTTAGCTTGAAATGACTGTGTATAGAGTATATTATAGCACTCAGGGATGCTCGGTGCCTTCAGAATCACATCAAAATCAGCTGAAAAAATCTGTTTCATCTCTCTTATCTTAAGTCCAAAAATCTCAACATTATCAACGTAAATTCATTTTATTTCAACATTTCTGAGTTCAGTGAATTAACTGCAGAATAAAATACTCACTTTTCTGCTCAGGTAGAATTTAGTTTTCTTTATTTTATAAATATAATGTATCTGGAGCCCATGGAAAAAGAACACATCATTTCTACATCAGTGTTTCTCTAATCATAAACTCACTATAATAATAAAGTAAAGTGAAGGTGTGATGCCAACAGCAGGGCTGATCTATATGAGGAATGATGAGTAAAACTCTCATTAGGGTCAGAAGTTCAGGGAGCTGTAATTTAGTTAAATGGTTAAATGGAGAACACTACCAGAGTGTGTGCGTATTCAGCATGAACTTTTATTCTGTGTTTGTTTCAGGAATACAAGTCCCTGACCCTGAAACCGGACTGTCCCGCTGAAGTCTGGGTGTATCTGGGCTGCTCTCTGTTTTTTCTTGGCCTGTATAAAGAGGCAGAGGAACAGGCTCTCAAAGGTTGGTCGGCTCCTTATACGTCGGTGCAGTGGAAGGTGCAGCGTTTCCAGTTGCTGCGAAGGAAATAAAATCTTTTTCTTTTGTTTTTCAGGCCCACAGAGTCAGCTTCAGAACCGGCTGCTCTTTCATTTAGCCCACAAGGTCTGTGCTGTTTCTCCAGAATTTATTACAGCTGATCCCCTTACAGAGGGTGGGATTGCTCCTACAGAAGATTTCCAAATATTACAATAATCACTTAATCCAGAGTTTTAGAAACACATCCAGAGCAGGTTTGGTGTGAAATTTCTTCCCAGTGGTGGTGAACGTAACCAGACGTCCCAAATCTGAGTGTTTTATTTCCACCAGTGAAGCTCCACGTCTCTCTGAGAGTCTCTATGGGAGGATTGGCTGCTCCAATTAGGCGTCTCCACAGAGAATCTTCCGTCTCCATGTCTTCCTGTCCTCTGCATCTTCCTCTTTCACACGACCCCCCCCACATGTCCCCCCCTCTCACCACGTCCATAGACCTCCTCTTTGTTCCTCCTCTTTCCTGGGAGCTCCATGCTTGACATCCTTCTCCTGATATACTCCTCATCTCTCCTCTGGACATGTCCAAACTAATACTGTCTCACTTCTCTAACTTTATCTCCAAACCTTTCAACCTGAGCCGTCCTTCTAGTATGGCAGCTAATAAGCTTGCCTCACTACTGTACTGTAAAATTCTTCTTTCACTCTTGCTGGTCCCCGTCTGTCACAGATCACTCCTGTCACTCTTCTCCACCCATTCCTACCTGCCTGCACTCTCTTCTTCTCCTGTTTTTCTTTTGTCTGTGGGACGGTGAAGATGGTAAAATGGCCCATCTGAAGTAAATGTTCTCTATGTGTCCCTTCACCATGAACAGGTTTAGGTTTAGCCCAAAATCTTCTCCAAACTCTGGTTAAATAAACTCAGTCATCAGGCAGCATCTCCACCACCGTCTGGTTCCGTTTGCCAACACTGGGAACAGTTCCGGCTCTCCGGTTCTCACCAGATCCCATCTGAACCAGTCTGTTTACTTCTTCAGTGGTGTTCCTCTTCAGAAGTGCAGTAACTGGCCAACTCTCTGGGTTCTTGTGTAGTTTGGAGATGAGAAGAAGCTTATGGGATTCCACCAGAATCTGGAGGATGTAACAGAAGATCAACTTAGCCTGGCCTCCATACACTACATGCGTTCACACTACCAGGAGGCCATCGACATCTACAAACGGATTCTTCTGCAGAACAGGTGACAGACACACTTCAGTAGACCTGCTATCTCTGGATCTGGAGATCTTTTTGTCTCAAACAGTGTGGACATGTTGAGTAAGTGGCTCCTGTGCATGTCTTAGACATACCCCTGATAGATACAGAAAAGAGCTTTATTCATTCTGAGGGAAATTCTTGCACCTTTTTACACACCTATTTCAATAAAAATTCAATAAAACTAGAAACAGCAGAAATGCAGGAAGCCTTTACCGCTTCAGTGGCTGTGTTGATGTTTCAGTCGTCTTTTAATGTCCCCTGTACAGAAAGAGGAGTTCTACAGTCTCACAGCCACGGGTAGAAAAGAAACCGGGTCAGAAACCACACACGCGAGTCCCTTAGAGATTATCGAGCTCACCATATCACCCTGATTTAATTCATAATCTCACTTCAAATAGAGGTTTATAAAGGGAGTTTTTACTGTTTCAACATTTGAACATTTGGGCTTCACTTTTGGAAACAGATGGTAAAGTGAATCCTCAGGTGTGTATTTAATCCTCAGGTGTGTACTGTCTCTTCTGTGTGTGTGTGTGTGTGTGTGTGTAGGGAGTTCCTGGCGCTGAACGTGTACGTGGCTCTGTGCTACTATAAACTGGATTATTATGACGTGTCTCAGGAAGTTCTGGCTGTTTACCTGCAGAACGTTCCCGACTCCACTATCGCGCTGAACCTCAAAGCCTGCAACCACTTCAGACTCTACAACGGAAAAGCTGCCGAGGTGAGAGCAACAAGAGAGCCCACATTTAATCAAAGATCGGACGTTACTGACCAAACTGCACCTCTTTCTTAAAATGAAAGGACGGTGAGGACGTTGAGGAATCATGTGAAAGCCTCTTGCTTTCTTTTCATGCAGTTATACAGTTATTCAGCTGAGCTTTCTGTTAATACATTTTAATTGTTTTTTTATTATCGGATTGGAAGACTGTGGGTTCGATTCCCTCACCAGGTTGCCTTAAGGTACCCTTGAGTAAGGTACCGTCCCCATCACTGCTCCCTGGGCGCTTTCACTAGCTGCCCCTGCTGCACGTGGGTGTGGGTGAAACGCAGAGGTTGAATTTTGTTGTTTTGTGCTGTGTTGCGTTTCACAATGACAAGGATAATAATGGTGAAAGTGACTTATTATTATTATTATTGTTATTATTATTTATATTTGTGTACAGTTTGGGTTTGAGCTGTTCTCTGTTCTCTTGCAGGCTGAGCTGAAGAACCTGATAGATATCTCCTCCAGCTCATTCGAGTTTGCGAAGGAGCTCATCCGTCACAACCTGGTGGTGTTTCGCGGAGGGGAGGGGGCGCTACAGGTCCTGCCTCCACTCATCGACGTCATCTCTGAGGCTCGACTCAACCTGGTCATCTACTACCTCAGACAAGGTTCACACGCAAGTTTCCTTCAGCAGAGCTGACCCTGTATTGAACTGACTCCTGAAAGTGTGGGAGATGTTCAGTGATGGATCTGCTTTGTGGTTTCAGCCTCAGTTGTAAGATTACTGTCATGTTTGTACAGAGATGTGTAAAATTAAAATCTTTAAATGCCTACACCCTGAAAACAGTCACCAGTAACAGCAATAAGCAGTGCAGCCTTTATTTCATTTATTTTATTGATATTTTAATTACACTCATCCTCTTTTATGTTGAATCCAGAGTTCAAGAGAGAAATCTTGAATCATTACGATGAACATTTGAAATAGAACGTGTATATTTGAGGTTATTTTAACGTTTTGGATGTTTCTCTCCCAGATGATGTTCAGGAAGCGTATAATCTCATCAAAGACCTGGAGCCCACCACTCCACAGGTGCTCACATTTCACTGATCCACCTGCCTGGATCTTCCTGGTTCTGACTCACTGCAGCGCTTAAAGGTCTTTTTGTGGAAGGGAGTCTGTATTAGAGCTTTAACGTGCACATCAGCAGAAATGATTTCTATTTCAGGCTTTCAGTAAACAGCAGAAGATGGTCAGAATTAAATGATCATCTGAAGGAAACCTGGTCCTAAAACTAAATATAAACAAATACCGTTACTATTCTCTTAAACAAACTCCACTTGTTCCCGTTAGGTGTCTTCACCGCGAATCATCCGTCTCCTGGTCTGAGTGTTTTTCTGTCTTTCATCCAGGAATATATCCTGAAAGGAGTGGTGAACGCTGCGCTCGGCCAGGACATCGGATCTGTGAGTAAAATATACCACCACAATCAAAATCAGGAAGCAGTCAACAACAACAGGACATTTTATATCAATCTTGGGTTTGTTTTATACAAGAGCATCGAACGTGAATAAATTTATATGTATAGTGATAAGAAGCCCATATCCTGGAAGTTCTCTCGTTTTGAACGTAAACATATTGGACTTTGGACTTTTATGGCTGTCTGTCTGTACTGGGTATATATGAAGAAATGTGTGGAAAGGATGCATCTATAAACGTGTGTGTGTGTGTGTGTGTGTGTGTGTGTGTGTGTGTGTGTGTGTGTTTCTCTTTCAGAGGGACCATTTAAAGATTGCCCAGCAGTTTTTCCAGCTGGTTGGTGGTTCAGCGAGTGAATGTGGTAATGTCGCCTGTAACAATAACCCTGTTAGCACTGGTCCACTGAACCTTTCTCTCTGTGTTCTCACACACACACACACACACACACACACACACGTTGGTAGGTACCAGCGACCACAGATTTGAGGATTGTTTAACGTAAACTGCTAAAATGTAATTCAGAAATAAAGCAGAATTTTTTATCAGGGTGAGCAGTAAAGGACGCTGTCAAAGTTAGGACTTCATGTTTGAATATTTTCATAACATGCAGAGAATCTCAGTTTCGACAGAATCAGTGTCCGTGTGTAAAACACATCCAGATGGAGTAAAATGCAGAAGCGTCAGTTTAAACATTAAGGAGGGTGGTGTTCTAGTGGTGGGTACTTGTCTAGTCCCTGTGTGTCTGTATATTTCTGATGGACCTGTAGGATCTCGTTGTTCTGTAACAATCAATAAATAACACTCTGTTATAAAATATTGCATTTTAACAATAATTCTGCACAATGTAATGCATCATTGAAAAGAGCTGAAGTGCGTGTGTGTTTGGCAGACACTATCCCGGGCCGCCAGTGTATGGCTTCCTGCTTCTTTTTACTGAAACAATTTGAAGATGTGCTCATTTACCTCAACTCAGTCAAGGTGAGTTAAAGCCTCCTCTCAGTGGCCACTTTAACGGAAACACCCACCTTGCCCCTCCGCTCGCTGGCCACTTTATTAGAAACACCCACCTTGCCCCTCCGCTCGCTGGCCACTTTATTAGAAACACCCACCTTGTCCCTCTGCTTGCTGGCCACTTTATTAGAAACCCCCACCTTGCCCCTCCGCTCGCTGGCCACTTTATTAGAAACCCCCACCTTGTCCCTCCGCTCGCTGGCCACTTTATTAGAAACACCCACCTTGTCCCTCCGCTCGCTGGCCACTTTTCGGGCTTTCTAATCCTCCTCTTTGTCCTTTCTCTTCTCCTCTTTCCTGGCAGCTCCATCTTCAACATCTTCCTGGTCTCTCCTCTGGACATGTCCAGACCAACACAGTCTTATTTCTCTTTGTCTCCAAATCGTTCCAACCTGAACTGTCCCTCTACTTATCCCTAATCCTGTCCATCCTCGTCCCTCCTGACACAAACCTCAGCTTTAACTCTGACACCTCCAGCTTTTCATCAACCGTACAACACAACTGGTCTCACTACCGTCTCTAACCTGTGTAACATAGCTGGTCTCACTACTGTCCTGTTAACCTTCTCTTTCGCTCTTGCTGATCCCCGTCTGTCACAGATCACTCCTGTCACTCTTCTCCACCCACTGCACCCTGCCTGCTCTCTCTTCTTCACTCCTAATTTGTCAGTGAGGTAACACTTTAATACAGATATTCACTCCTTCTCTGTCTCCAGAGTTACTTTTACACCGACGACACGTTTAACTTCAACTACGCGCAGGCCAAGGCTGCGTTAGGGAACTATAAGGAGGCAGAGGAGGTGAGCAGATGAGAACCAAATCTAAAAATGTGTCTGATTTACTTTTCTGGACTTGAATGTGACTGTGAATGTGTGAACAGGTATTCCTGCTGATCCAGAGTGAGAAGATTAAGAATGATTACGTGTATCTGAGCTGGCTGGCCCGCTGCTGTACGTCTCCTTTATCTTCCTCTTCACCCAATCAGCTGTCCTTTACAGCCCGGGACCTTTCATTCTCAATGGACCAAAATAGAAGCTCTGAAATTATTTGGAATTAAAAACAAAGTTTTTGAAATGTAGTGTTTAGTTCTGACCTCAGAAATGTTTCCACAAACGTGTTGCTTCTAATAATAAAATGGAAACAATTGATCAGAACTTTCAAGTTTCCACAGTAACTGTATCACCAGTTGCTAAGTAACAGCTGTCGTTCTATTGTTAGTAATGTTTTACTTTGATGCAGAAACTCGAACTTCATTAAGGGCTCATTTGGTTCGGTTCTGAAGAGGGCGAGTCTGTCCCTTCAGCTGGAACGGGTCTATTTCTTCTACTGGAAGGATATTAAAACACGTTTTCTCCATGACTGGGTTCTTTACCGTGTAGAACCAGTGTAGAAAAACAGGAGAACGCCAGAGGTCATTCATTTTTGGTTAGTTTGTGTTATTTTTTAAATTACAGTTAGGAACAGGTAACTGTTGTTACTTAGCAACTGGTGGTCATGTATATGTACAGATAAATACTGAGAGAATGTCTGTCGTCTCTGTCCCTGCACTTTACCCTCCATCTTTATTCCAGACATCATGAACCAAAAGGCTCGTCTGGCGTGGGAGCTTTACCTGAAGATGGAAACCTCATCAGACTCCTTCAGCCTCTTGCAGCTCATCGCCAACGACTGTTACAAGGTCACGATCATAATGTAGACATTTAGAATGTAAATAAGTTTATAATTGGTACAATATACAATAAGTACATCAGCAAAGTTCTACAAATGGTTAAATCAGTATAATTAAGTAAATGATGAAGTAAACTGAGTAAATGATTGGCGCTCCATCACCCATCAGTTGATGGTGAATCGACCCTCGTGACCTGGTCTGTGTTTGGTTCTGTTCAGATGGGTCAGTTTTATTACGCAGCAAAAGCGTTTGATGTCCTGGAGAGGCTGGACCCGAACCCAGAGTACTGGGAGGGGAAGCGAGGGGCCTGTGTGGGAATATTCCAGCTCATCCTCGCAGGAAGGGAACCCAGGTCAGAGAACCCAAAACGCCACGTGTGTTAATACAGGTTTAGTGTGTGTGTGTGTTCTTCTTAAAAGTGGTAAATTATAAACACCAGTAAAGAAAATGTGAACATTTGGAATGAAGTCATTTTGAAACGGCTCCTGTCAGGACTGAACAAGAATTTCTTTCTATTGATGTTTGTTTGTTTGTTTATCAGAGAGAGTCTAAAGGAGGTTCTGCCAATGCTGCGCAGCACTGGGAACCCGCAAGTGGAGTACATCATCCGCATCATGAAGAAATGGGCCAAAGAAAACCGAATCACTGTTTGAAGTCCTGCTTCCTTCATATCAACTGCATGCAAGCTCTTTTCCACAAATGTTTCGCAAAACTATTTATTAAAACACATTTTTATTGTGAACATGCATATTTTGGCGAATAAATGTAGTCCTGCAGGAACGTGCAGTGTTTTTGGCATCATTGTTGGGAATGTGGAATGAGCAGGTATAAATGAAAAGGCTGAGGTCCTGAGTAAACCTGTGGGAGAGTTCCTCCCTGTGGCTGCGGCTCTCTCTATTGTCTGTCCAGCTCAGACCGCTTCACCCTCTGAAACATCCCAAGAACACCAAACACGAGGATCGTGTGTGTGTTAACACTCCCGGCACTCCGCGCGTTCTGTGAATTAAAGGAGTAAAAGCTCAACAATGTTTTGATCATGTTCACACTGTAGGCGGGGCTTCTGCACATCGGGGCGGGGCCCTACGAGCACATGGGCGTGTCCGCCTGCTCTGATTGGTCGCGCCGCGACTGACGCATGCGCAGTGTTCTCTCCTTCTCCCCGGTTCTGTTGTTGACTCGGGGAGGTAAGATGGCCTCGGCGGCGCGGTGCTCGGAGCTCCAGCGGTGGCTCTAGCGGCTCCGCGCACGGCGGCCCAGCCTCCCGCACCCGCAGCGCAACCCCTGCAGCAGCGCCCTCCCCTCCGCCCGCCCCCCGGGCTGGATGGCGGAGACCGGCGCAGCGTCGGGCCTCTTCCACCCGGACACCCGGAGGGGCAGACGTCCCGAACCGGCGACCGTCCGGCTGCAGCTGGTCCTCTCAGAACCGGACAGGCTCTCCTCCCCGGAGTTCAACTATGGCGAACTCCTCCAGTCTCGGCAGGTGGGTCCGAAACACAGACCCGTCTGAGCGGGTCCAGAACAGGAGACCACTGCAGGCCCAGGGGGTTCGGGAGGGGGTCATCTGGTGGGTTACTGAGGAGGAGGGGTCAGGAGGGAACTACTGAGGAGGGGTCAGGAGGGGCCTACTGAGAGGAGGGCGGCGCCATCAGGGGAGCTTGCTGAGAGGTCCGGTCATCAGGAGACTGCTGGGAGTCCCGATGTCAGGGGGCTTGCTGGGGGTGTCGGTCATCAGGGTGCTTGCTGGGGTCTGCGTCATCAGGGGGCTTGCTGGGGTTATTGGGGGACCGTTTTTGAGAGCAATTTGGGCGGTTCTGTAAAGTGAAATTGGGGGCATTTTCTGTGAGGTTTAATTTGGGTTTTTTAATTAATCAGCACACCAGAATGCGAGTGCTGCTGTTAGAACAGGTTCTGGCTACATATGCATTTATTTTATTAGAACTTTTATTTTGCTTTACAAAATAAAAGCTGCTCCTGCATGAAAGACTGTAAAATCTTTATTTTGATCTGTTTGGCTGCACTGCAGTTTCTGAGAGGTGTGAGTTAGATGTTGTACTGAAGGTGGTCTGTGTTTGTCTGATATTTATGTCTTTTCTTTGAGGAGAAAAGTGAGACACTGTCCTTCTGAAAGGATTGAGCATTTATTTATCAGCACTCTCTGTCGTGTCCAGGGCCATTAGAGTTTATTTGTCCCCAGCAGGGCAGGAAGTGTCCGTCCAGGAGCGGCACCGGCCCGTGACCCCAGTGACCCCTTCAGCAACGACAGCGGAGAGAGACAGGACGTGGACGCTTTGGCTAAAAAGTTTGAGAGCAAATATGTAAGTGTTACACATCAATACCTTCACAGCTGATGATCGAGTAACATGTGGGGACGGAACCACACCGACACATCGTCCCTTAAAGATATAACAGTGGACAGACTTTAACATGTGGGACTGAAGAAGAGAAGGAGAGAGAGCAGGCAGGGTGCAGTGGGTGGAGAAGAGTGACAGGAGTGATCTGTGAGAGCGGGGACCAGCAAGAGCAGAAGGGAAGGTTTACTGGACGGTAGTGAGACCAGCTGTGTTATATGGGCTAGAGACGGTAGTGAGACCAGCTGTAATTAACCAACTCTTTATTGTTTTATAACAAAGGACTTTAGCATAAACTGCAGAAATTCAGAATTAAAGTTAGCGTATGAATGTTTTCTGATTTAAAATTAAATTTTTTTATCTTAAGATTTTTAACCTTGTCTGATGTTAAAACACCAAGAATAAGGGCTTGAAGCAAACACACACACTCCAGTGTGAGAACAATACAGGCGCTGGGACAGGAACTCATCCCTACTTGATCTCTGCTGACTCATTTCTTCATGAGTCATTTTATTTTAGATCACGATAGACAGGTGGCTTTCTGTGGAGCGGTCGATGAGTTTTATTCTATTCATCTGTTAAATTATTCAATCGAGTGTATTATTTTCTATTTTTTGGTGAATGAAGGTTTTCTGTAGTTTCTCTTTGGTTGATCAGTCCGTCTGTTGAAAGAGTTCCACTCTTCCTTTTCTTTGTGTATGTGTGTTTAGTGTGTGTTGAGTTTCTGTTGTATTTTCCTTTCCTTCCTTTATCTCATCATGAATATTTCTGGAGTCAACCGTAGATGATCTAAAGTTAAACTCTGTCGCCCCCTGCGCTTCCTGTTGTGCATTGCAGTCTGTCAGAAAGGTCGGGACTCTAAACTGGAGGAACGGCCTTGGTTATGATGTTCCGAGTCCAGCGTGGTCCTCGGGTGACCTGCAGTCAGCCTGTTTTTTGGGTTTTCCAGGCTCCGCCCTTCAGGAAGAGGAGGAGGGACCGAGATCAGGACCTGGTTGATATCGGTTTCGGCTACGATGAGAGTGACTCGTTTATAGACAACTCTGAGGCAGTGGTATTCAGTTACTGACTAGCCTCAGAGCAGGACGGAGTCAAACTTTACACTTTAGTGTTGGGACTTTAGAATTTTTGGAGATTGTGTGTTTTGATTTCCCAGTTTAACTCTGATCAGGACGCCTGTGAGTCTCCTGTACCTGGGTTTACCTGATCCCTGCAAGCTTTTAGGTTTTTATTGAATTTCTAAAATAAAATTATTATTATTATTATTATTGTGGATGTTGTTCGTCTCTTTCTTCTTGTTATTAATACATTAGTCATTTTAATAATTATTTTTTGTCTATTTTTTTTGCATTATTATTATTATTATTATTATTATTATTGTTGTTGTTGTTGTTCTTAGTAATAATATGGTAATAATAATAAAAAGAGGACAGTTTCTTTTCTTTGTCTTCCTTCTCTTTAGAGTGTTTATTATTCTGGATGAATTGAGTGTGTGTGTGTGTGTGTGTGTGTGTGACTACAGTATGATGAGCTCGTTCCATCGTCTCTCACGACGAAGTTGGGTGGTTTCTACATAAACACGGGGACGCTGCAGTTCCGCGCCACCTCAGTCGGAGGAGAGGGCGCGAGGCAGACGACCCAACGAGGGTGAGTGATATAACCCAGGACGGTCTTCCATGTTGTCTCAAAGTGGTGCTGAGATGATGACGGGCTTCGTGGGAAACAGCGCTGTGAAATCCTGATCCCCTCATTTCTTCATCTTTCTTCTCCAGAAGTTCTTGTATGCTTAATGTGTTGTGTTGTTCTCCAGTTCTTCCTGAAGGAAAAAGTTTTTGTCTGAGCGTTTGTCTCTCATTTGGGCAGGGGCTGATGAATGCTAGAGAAATGATTTGGGACTGTTTCTGCTTTATGACACTCACATGTGTTTAAATAGTTTGTTTCCTTCAGATAAATCTGGGATACAGTGTTTCCCTTTAAAGCTGTTAAAGTTTGATGTCTTTCCTTTGAAGGAATGGGAGGAGACCGGCCTGAAGAGGAAGAGAGAGAAGACGAGGATGTGGAGGAGAAGAAAAACCATCTGCCCAAGCTTGAGAGGGTGGCGTTCAGGTGCAATAGACTGATCAAAAACCTTTCGCAAAACTTGTTTACTGAGGATCTGACTGGTACAGCAACTGTCCTCTCTCCCCCATCACTCAGTGAAGACTGTACTCTCTCTCTCTGGGTGTGTAGGTGTCCAGATCTCCTCTTCCCCATCCTCAGAGTAGAACTGTCCTCTCTCTCTGGGTGTGTAGGAGGCGGTCCTCCACTCTCCCCCATCCTCCAGTAGAACTGTCTCTCTCTCTGGGTGTGTAGAGCGGGTCTCCCCTCCCCCATCACTCAGTAGAACTGTCCTCTCTCTCTCTGGGTGTGTGAGAGCGGGTCCTCCCTCTCCCCATCACTCAGTAGAACTGTCCTCTCTCTCCTGGGTGTGTAGGGCGGTCCTCCCTCTCCCCCATCACTCAGTAGAACTGTCCTCTCTCTGCCCTTTCCTTTGTCTGAGTTGATAGTAAACGTGTCTCTTCCTCAGTCTGGTGCTACTGGACTGTCCGGAGAAGAAGAGGAAGACGCTGGTGAAGGACTCCCTCTGCCTGGCGGCCATGTTGCGTCGGTTTGCGAAGGAGAAGGAGCCTCTGCATAAACAAAGTGAGGACCGGGAGCAACACCACACCCTGCACAGCAGCGCCACCAACAGTGAGCTGCCGCTCAGTGACCTCGCCTCCGACCCCGCTGTGATGTCACTCCTGACTTCCACCAATGAGAGCGAGCTGCAGGACCTCCTGAGTGACCTGGACTTCCAGCGCTGGAGTGCCGGGCAGCTGCGGGCGCGCGGGCAGAGAGAACGGCCAGCTGGCGGCGGGGCAGAAGGTGGTGGGCGGGGCTTTATCTAGAGCGGTGGGGCTTCTCTCACCTCCACCTCTACCAGATGGGCTGCCTGGACCCCTCATCAAACGCATTGAAGACCTGCGCGCGGTAAGAAGCACTGGACCGGACCGGTACCGGCTACGACTG
>CM029366.1:355554-392898 GCA_017165825.1 Hepsetus odoe
TTCTTCTTCCGTTAACAGAATACATCACCATAAAATAAAGATCATTCAGTAAAGAGCAACATGAATGGCTGGGTTTTTAAAATAGGTTTCATCTTCTGGTCTGGCTTTAAGATTTAGTTCCAGATTTTCTCCTCGAAGCTCCGTCACACAGTAACCTGTTCTCCTCCTCCATCAGTAGCTCCTGAACTTCATGAAGCATCGATTCACCCAAGCAGGTGTTGATCAGGAGCCACTGGTTAAACTGGTTACAAGCTTTTAAAAATCCATTTCTCTCTCTAAATCTCGAGCTGTATTTATTGTCCTCCCTCCAGGACTGGGATTGGGTCCAGCAGACTTTGGGACCCTCGGCTTCCCCATCGTTACCCGCCGGTGTTCGTCCATCCCTCTCCCCGACTTCAGAGCCCATCTGCCTGTCGGACTCGCTGGACGACGACATGGCAACCAACTCCCAGGACTCCATCGCCCAGGCGCTGTCTCTGCTCAGCAGCGCCGCCAATGGAGTCGCAGGAAACTCCTCCGGTTCTCCTCCCACTGTCAGTCACTTTACTCCGGTCTCTCACGCAGAGAGTCCAGCGCCTCCTTCTACCACATCTGTCACTCCCGCCGTCCTCCCTTCCGCGCCGCAGTCGTCCTCCGGCCGGGGGGACGCCGTCTCTGGCCTGAAAGATGCCGTGGTCACGTCCGCTTGCATCGCCGGCAGGTTGAGCAGCATCGCTACACCGCTGGGAAAGCCCCGCCCACCTCCCACAGCATTGCCTCTTGTCCCACCACAGCAGAGGCCTTTCGGGATAAAGCCGGGTCACGTTACGCCCCCTACAGTCCAGCCCAAGAATGTAGCCACCAGACCGGCCGACGGGAGGAGCGGAGGAGTCGCGCTGCCGCCACGTACCAGTTCCCATACTCCGCTAAATCCCAAAAGCCCCCAGCAGGTGGCGCGGGTGCCCGGCTCGCCCTGCCAGTCTCCCACGCCCCCCTCGTCCTCCTTGCTCCTCCTGCAGAGCAAAGTTCAGACACAGACTCCGCCCCTGGCGCCTCACCAGCCGGGTTTTATAACCCCCATGCAGGCCACCATCACCAAGTCTTCCCACAGCAGCAGCAGCTCACCTGTCATTAAACTCTCCCACCGTCCTCCCGTCACCCCGCCCGTCTCCTCCTCCCCCTCCTCTACTGTTTCGCCCCGCCCCCCCGTCGTGAACCCGCCCCACCAGTTCAGCCCCAAAAGCTCTGGCTTCCGGCCGCCCATCAGTGTCGGCCCTGCTGTCAAAGCCCGGGAAGCAGGTTACAGCTTTACCGGGACCCAGAAATCCTCCAGTCCTCCAGGGGGCGCTAATGCAGGCATTAACTCCAGCCCCAGAGCCTCACCTGCGTTCCAGGACAGTAACTCCTCCCCCTCACCTGTCTCCACCAACCATGGACAGAGGCAGTGGCCTGTGGGAGGAGCCAGCCAGAGTGCCAAGCCTTCAGCCAGTTGTGTGGGACTGACCTCTCTGGCTGACTCCGCCCTTTTATCCCAGGTACATTAAACAACAATGAATCACGTTTTTGTTTTTAATTTGCTTTTTTTCTGCCTTAAATTTCTTGTTACGACTTTCAAACGATCCTAAAATCTCTCCAGCAGGTCTCGTCCTCGGCGGGTGGGAACCTCCTGGGTGCGATGGGAGCGTCTCTGCCGCTCAGTTTTGGGATGTTGGGTGGTCTGGTGCCCGTGTCTCTGCCCTTCCAGTTCCCCCCGTTGCTGAACTTCACGCCGCCTGGCCCGGCCACGCCCCGTTGCGGTGCGGGGGGGGCCTCACCTGCTCCCACCTCAGGATACAGTCTGACTCAGAGTGAGTGGATCTCCGTCAGGGAGCACACAGAAACTTCTGGTGCAGTTTTGGAGAAGTGCATCACAGCTTTATCATCATCAGGTTTAGTAGAAGATCTACTAAGTGTGATGACAGTGTGGTCGGTAGTGAGAGCAGGGACCAGCAAGAGTGAAAGGGAAGGTTAACGGGATGGTAGTGAGACCAGCTACGTTACACGGGTTGAAGTTGGTAGCGAGACCAGTTAATTGTGTCGGGAGGGACAGGATAAGGGACGAGTGTTGCTGAGAGTAAACGTCTTCAAAATTCTACTTTATTAGTGATCAGGTTTCCTAAACTCAGTTTACACTCAACCTCTAACCCCTGTGTGTGTGTGTGTGTGTGTGTGTGTGTGTGTGTGTGTGTGTGAGGGATTCACTGCTGCTGTTGCTGAACGCTCTGTGTGCTCTTTTGTCTCTGCCTGCTGATGTGCTCTTGTTCCCCCTCTCTCGTGTCTCTCTCCTCCTGTCCCCCAGATTTGTTTAAGAGTTTGCAGTCAGGTGTCCAGGCTGCTCTACCTCCTCACCTGCAGCTTGCTTTCTCAGGTAAACTGCCTTCCCCCTCCATCCCTCCTTCTCTCTCTATCCATCCCTCTCTTTCTTCCATCCTATCCTGCGCCTTTTCTGCTTGCACGCTTGTCCTTTGCTGCTGTGCTTAGTGTAAATCAGCCTCCAGGGGGCGCCACAGCTCCCACTGCAGTTGAAGAACCGCTGGTTCTCCTGGTCACTCGTTGAGTCGGTCTCCGTGGTGACCCGGTGTTTTGGTCGGTACTGCGCTGTAAATAAAAGCTCAGAAATGTGAATGTAATGGACCTTCAGGACTGTGTTGGACTTTTGGGGACGTTCAAACTGCTTGTACTTGAATAAACACCTGCACACCTTTAACTGGTCCCGGTCCCGGTCCCGGTCCCGGTCCCCTGGTCCAGTTTTAGTAGAACAGCAGACGTGTACAGTAAAGCTCTGCTGCTGTAAAGTTTGTTGCAGAAACAAAAAGAACTCAATTTGACCTTCAACGGTTAGAGATTCAAAGTTCACAGCATTTTTCTTTTGATTTTGATTTTTACATCTGGTCTATGCCCAAATCATCGGTTGCTTAGCAACAATGAGGAGATTTAGCATTTCCTCTTGGGTCAAATTCCCCAAATTAGGAATTTTGATTCTGGAGCTCAAATGATTTAAAATTCACATCAGAAACGTCCGAACTGAGTCGGGGTTTTTCTGATCTGCTCGTTTTAGTTTGTAAAACTTTTTTTTTGTCTTTCCTTCTTTTCTCAGATTCGAACCAAAGCCCGGCGGGAGACGTGAAGAGGAAGTCCCACTGAGCGTCCGGGACCAGAATGGACCCGTCAGAGGACACTAAACAGATAAACCCCTTATTTTATCAGATTTAAAGTTTGGCTTCCGATCGGGACCTTAATGGATTAACGACCCTTTTCGTGAACCTTTTTTTATTTTAGTGAGTTTTGGGCGGATGGGAGGATTTTAATTTCGTCAGTATGTTTACACGAGACCTTAATCACTGTGGAAGGATTGGGGTCAGAGGTGGGAGGTGGGGTGGGGGGGATAGAGTGTAATTTAATGGATATTTAAGTTTCGGTGTTTTCTGCTGGAAACGTGTGTGTTTTCTATTTTAGACTGTTAACGACGTAGCGATCAGTAATAAGTGAGTCTTATTTATAGTTTGAAGAAGAAAAACTGAGTCTGTACATAAAAAACATCAAATCTACGCGTCCATCACGATCACACACCGCAGTTCCAGGTCAGTATGAATGAAGTGTGTGATCACACACTCCTCTCTCTCAGTGTTCTCGGCGCTGTGGATCACACTGGACCTTCTCGTCACAGGACAAGAGACACTTGAAGTTCCGTTAGTTGAAAGCGCTGTGTGTGTGTGTGTGTGTGTGTGTGTGTATGTGTGTGGGGAGATACATGATTGTAACCTACTTGAACTTTATTTTCTGAAGGATTTCATGGTTCAGTAACAGAACACTTTCAATAAAACAGAACCGCCTTAGTTTGAAGTTCTAAACTATGCAGGACCGTCAAAGCTACGATGCAAAAATGAGCTGTTGCTTCTCTCGCCTCTTCTGCTTTAGAGTCCCACGACTGTTGCGTGTGTGTGTGTGTGTGTGTGTGTGTGTGTGTGTGCTGAAACGACTGTAATTCTTTTTGGTTTTCCCCCCAATTCATCACTGTTGAATCAAAACCTCATAACTGTTGTACCCTGCCGTTAAACTCAGCTGCTGATTAAACTGTGCGAATGTTTTATGATGAACGAACAGAAACTGAGTTACACTCAACTTCCCCCGTGGGTGTGGAACGTCCTGTTGTGATAGAAATGTAAGAACCTTATGAACTCTACCAAACCCAAATAAAGATTTAAGATATCACATCATCGCCGAGAGCAGCGTTTCTGATTTACCTTCAGATCGTGCTCCAGCCGGCGGCTCCATGAAGAGGAACGTCATTCAGAAACATCTCGAACCGTCTCCCACGGAGCTGCAGCTTCAGAGGAACCCGTCCGCAGCCACAGTTACTGGGGGACGTTATTGTGCGTGATTCGATTGGACGAAGCGGAATTTAAGTGAGGAAGTGGAGGCGCGTGACGAGCCGCTAAATCTGTTGGGACTGAAACTTTAATCCGAGCGTTTTCAATTACATCTCCACAAAACTGAAGTTTGTTCCTGAAGAAACAAAGAGGGGACTTGGCCAATCAGAACAGGCTGTGGTACACAGCGGAGTTAAGAGGTGTTGTTCCGAGGGTGGTGATGCTCTTCCTTCAGAGAAAACTCTTAGAAATACCTCCATCAACCGATCCGTTCTTCCTGCGCTGTTCTCCGGTTCCCTCTCCGAGCAGGAGGTTCCGTTAGTGCTCTAGGGTCACGATGAGGGGAGGAACCGAAGACGACACACTTGAACCTGCAGCGCGCACGTGTGCGTCTCCGTCTCCGTCTCCAGCGGCGCCGGACTGAAGACGTCCTGTCCTCTGTGGGGGGGCGGCGTGGGCTGATCTGCGGTGAAGCTCGTGTTTCGTCTCCATCCTGTGATTCTGTAATAAAAACTGTCTCTTCTTTCGCGTCTCGAGTGAGTTTCTTTTCCAGTTCTGCAGATTTTAAATGTGCAGCTCCTACAGTGGACATCAGAACTGGACCATGGAGTGAGGGATTAAGGTGGGCTGGGCAGGTGGGTTCTCTTTTCCATCATGTGGACATTTGAGAGAGAGAGCGTGTGTGTGTGCGTGCCTCCCTACCTGGAGAACAGACACCAGGATGCACTCTGGGAAGCTGGCAGAGACCGTGACACTCTGGACACCGATCTGCTGCGAAACCTCGGGTCCTGCATTCATGTGGACGATACTTTAACAGTGTCCCCTAATGTCAGTGTCCTCTTTCAGCAGGACGAGGAAACGACTACGATATGTGGGCTGTTGAAACAACATCGTTTTGCTGAACGGCGTGACGTAAACGCCTGCTGTGTGTTCAGCGTTCATCACCCAGCAGGTCATTCTGAAACGGGACGGCCCGAATGACCAAGGTTTAGGAGAAGTCACCCAGAATAAAATCAGAGGGAACCTAAAACAGACACCTTTAATACATCGTTTCAGAAATCCTGATTAATGCAAACGAGTGGACAAGACTGACACACCCCACCAGGTTTCTTCTATCACGAAGGCTTTATTTTCTCCTTTTACAAAAAAAAAAAAAAAAAAAAAATCACGTGTCTAGAAATACAGTATACAAGAAAAGAAAAGAAAAGAAAAAAAAATATTTGCAGTGAATGTCTGGTTGTCAACAGCCAGTCCAATAATGAGAGCGATAACGAGCAATAATAATGAGAATTGGAATAATAGGAACTAGATGGTGGAGGGTAAAGCTATTAACCAATGAAATCCCACCTCTCCCTGGGCAGGTGAGGCGGCGGTTCCCTCTCCGACAGGTAACACTGAAGCTCAGGGCAGCAGGGAGGAGTAACGGATATGCTTCCAAGCACAGAAAAATACAAACAAAAAAGATTACGTAGTGTATTTTCTATTCTTCGAGTGTTTAGCCAGTTCTGCCTTCATGTTAGCGTTGCTCTGCGTACACACCGTTACAGATGAACAAGGCAGTTCCTTAACGGATATTTTTCTTAATTAGTGACTAAGGCACTTTTTAAAGAAACATTATTAAAGACTAATACTGGAGAAAGGTGAGTACGGTTTAACCCATAACTTTCCTTTTTATACCGGTGAGGGATACATTAGTAGTGTCGGTCGCGCTCTAATCGGAGAGCTGTACGTAAGGGCTCAAATTTTCTAGTCAAATTGAAGTGCCTGCGAGCGACGGCGTCTGATTTTAGCCGGTCCGAAATCAGCACCGAACGAGATGATCCCACTGAGCGAAATTATTCCTTCATTTCTGTCGGGTTCCCTTCAAAGACTTGGCGGTTCATTCGTCGTCTCAGAACCACGTGATAAAGCAGCTCGTTTTTCTTTCCTTCACACATCTGAGTCGATTTTATATATTTTTTTTTTACCAAAGAAAACATTAAAGATTTCACAGCTTGCTGTTTGCACTTTTCTTCCCATAATGCTTAGTTCCAGTTTGAGGGGCCGAGTATGGCTTGTAGTAAACGTGCAGTTAAAAATCAACCCAACGTCAAATACCTTCGCGTCACGGAACCGGCCTGGCCCGATCTCCCAGATACCGCACGGAACCATGAGCTGAAATGAGCGGGTTTCTTGTTTTTCAATGATTTGATCAGACAGACGCCGGAGCGGAAGCTTTTCACAGTTTTCTCTCGAGCCTGGCTGGAAGCAGCGCCGGTTTCGGGCGGTCGTGTGCAGTTCTGAATCTTTTTCCTTCACTTTTAGTGAAAACGAGAGTGCAGCCCATGCGTCCAGACGGAGGTTATTTGGGGTTTTATCGTACGCTGACGTCAGACGTTGCTTTAGCCAAGCGAAAGCTTTATCTTTATCTGCTCGAGTGCAGAAATGAACTGAACGTATAAAATGCGTTTGTACCTTTTTAGTGTTTCATCTCAAGCAATTATTCGAGGCTAAAGTTACAATAAACTGCTTATCAGAAGAAAAATCTGCTCAACCTTCGAACTCGTCACGTTCGAGTAAGGCAGAGTCGATAGATATGAAGGGAAGGACCGTGTGAGCGAGTGTGTGGAACCTCAGTCCTCATCTCCCACACTTGTGCAGCAGGAGGGACTGGTGTGTGTGTGGGGCGGTTGTTTGGGGTGTGTGTGTGTGTGGCGGGGCGGCTGTTTGGAGGGTGTGTGTGTGTGTGTGTGTGTGGCGGCTGTTTGGGGGTGTGTGTGTGTGTGGCGGCTGTTTGGGGGTGTGTGTGTGTGTGGCTGTTTAGAGGAGTGTGTGTGTAGGCGCTGTTTGAGGGTGTGTGTGTGTGTGGCGGCTGTTTGGGGTGTGTGTGTGTGTGGCGGCTGTTTGGGGGTGTGTGTGTGTGTGTGGCGTGTTTGGGGTGTGTGTGTGTGTGTGTAGGCTGTTTGAAGTGTGTGTGTGTGTGTGGCGGCTGTTTGGGGTGTGTGTGTGTGTGTGTGGCGGCTGTTTGGGGTGTGTGTGTGTGTGTGGCGGCTGTTTGGGGGGTGTGTGTGTGTGTGTGTGTAGGCGGCTGTTTGGGGGTGTGTGTGTGTGTGGCGGCTGTTTGGGGGGTGTGTTTTTTAAAGGTGAGGTTCACAGGGTGCAGTAGCGCTGCAGGTTTACTCGGGCTGGGCCGGCTGACTCGTTGACGTCGCTGGCTTTGCTGGTGATAAATGCGTCTAATCTGCCCTCCATCATCTGCAACTGGCGGCGGCCGGAGCTGTGCTTCGGAGAAACGTGGGGCCGCGGCATGCTAATGGGAAGAAAACTCCGCAGCAAACTCAGAAAAGCGTCAACAGAAGCGGATCTCTGGTTCTCAGATCAATTGCGAGGGCGTTTGGTTTTGCCTTTGAGGAATATTTTGGCGTCCCTGTTACGTCGACTCGACAGTCAGAGAGAACGAACAGCAGAAATCAGAGCATCAAACACAGAAGTGAAGATTCCTGAAGTCTGCAGGACAGAAACGAAGCAGGAAACGGAAACAAACTCTCAAGGTCTAAACATTTAAGCTTATTCTGAACAGCTGAACGACTGAAGACGTAATAAATGATGAGAGTTTTTGGGAGAACAGTTCCGACACCGTGGACGTTCTCCTGAATGAAAGGGACCTGCCGAGACTGGAACTGAAAAAACACCACAATCACAGCGGGGATCTGCTGCCACTTGTTGTGAAGCGTTCTCATCAGAGCATCACGAGAGTGTGTGTGTGTGTGTGTGTGTGTGTGTGTGTGTGTGTGTTACCTGAGGCGGTTTTTGAGTGTGTTAACCTCTCGGCTCAGCCTCAACTCGCCTCGGTGGCGTCGTCCGCTCCCCTCTGCAGTTTCCGCAGGAAGATTGGCGCATTAGCCTCTTCTCGACTTTACTCCTCCAGCTGACGCTTCAGCTGCTTCATACGAGAGTTCGCCTTCTCCATCTACACACACACACACACACACAGACACACACACTACACCAAATGAAGACACCGATTACAGGCTCCTAAAAGCAGATGTTCAGTAGTTTCCCTTTTTGCAGGTTTTCACATCAAACTGTTTGAATGAGCTTCAGTTCCTTTCCACCAATAAAATGTTGAGTTTAAAACGGACCAATAAGAGTAGACGCAGTTTAAAACGGACCAATAAGAGTAGACGCAGTTTAAAACGGACCAATAAGAGTGACGCGGTTAAAAACGTGAATACATTGATGGCGGTTTGTAACAATATAGTTTAAAGCTCTGTTCTTAAAAAGGAAATATATTGGCACCAATCAAACACGATTTCAATTTTCTCTTTACTGCTCACTGTTTCAGCCTTGCTGAAGGTCGGCGGCGACAGCCTCATCCACCTCCACCTGCATAGACACCTCCTTCAGCTTCTTCTCCGTACGCCGGACAATCTTATTGGCCGCCGCCCGCTCCCTGCGACCAAGAACAACCTCACTGAGCACTTCATTTATTCTGTCTCCTCTATCCTGTCTCTAATGCGAGATGATCAGGGATGTTTTTCCAGACATCCTTTCGGAAAAGTCCTTTCTGATTGGGTAAAAAGAAACGCTCTGTTCTAGATGTGCGTGTGTGTGGTTCTGTCTAATCCTGATCCCAACATTAAGGCTGTCCATCTTTAAGGAGAGGGGATTATTGAGATGCTCACTTGGCCTCCTGCTCCAGCTGCTCCTCCAGCTACAGGATTTTGGCCTCCAGGGCGGCGATGGTGGCTTTAAACTTGGATTTGATGGATCCTCCGCTCCTGCAGTTCACGGCCTTCAGCTCCTTGTTCTGCCTCTCCAGCTAACAACCAGGCGTTCAGCTAGGCGGCGCTCGTTCTCCAACCAGCTCTGACTCAGAGTGTCCCACCTGCAGGCAGCAGCGTTTCCACTGAACACCGACACCTGGAGCATTTAGGGGGTGTGTGTGTGTGTGTGTGTGTGTGTGTGTGTGTGTACCTGCATGGTGGTCTTGGGCGTGCGTTAGAGCTCCATGTTGCTCTGTTCTCCTCAAGTTCACTCCTCCAGCTGGGCAACTCTGACCTCGAGCTATATTCTCATCAGCAGAGCAGACCTAACACACACACACACACACACACACTACCTGGCGCCAGAGAGTGTTAATAATAGTGTATGTTAGAGTCTAAACCTCCTTAACCAATCAGCCGTTTCTGCTTTCAGTTTAGAATAAATTAATAAGAATAAAGGTTTTTAAATCTGAGCCGTGTTTTTGTGAGCATCAGGAAAGTGTCCATTAATGACCCCAGAGAGGAAACCGGCCTTCCCACCCAAATCCCACCACCGAGAATTATTCCTTCATTCTTCCATCATTTCATTTCCACGTGTAGAACTCACTTCCAGAAAGCTATTTGGAGATTTCGTCGCCAACTTCGTCTCTCTCCTACTCCGCATGGCCTTGCGCCCTCTCCGTACAGCCAGGTCTACACACACACACACACACACCAGAAGCAGCATGTGATGCACAGAGACCTGTATAATCAGAACTGATTAATATTTTGTCAAATAGGTATTTGGTGAATCTGGATTGAAGCCCTATAAAGGAAGTTGGTAGAATTTAGAGAATGAAAGAAAGTGTTTCTAACAGAGTGTGTGTGTGTGTGTGTGTGTGTGTGTGTTTACACGCACCTCCTGCAGCTGTAGTATTTCTGCCTCAAGCCCCTTGAGTTTCTTCTCATTTTCTTTTGACTGAGCGAAGATTTCATCTCGAGAAGCACGAGCCTCTTCCAGTTCCCTCTGATGATCCTTCATCTGAGCCTGCACACACACACACACACACACACACAGTGGATTAATCATTCCCAGTTCTTCTAAGTGAATTTCACAATTTGTTGGCTTAGTGTTTGAGTTTTAGCTCCTGCGTCTTGAGCCTGCTCAGTAAGAGCTGTAACTGAATCACCGGAGCTGAACCCACAAACGTGAACTTACGCATTGACTAGATCCCAATTACCGCGGCGTCCCAGTTTAGTCACACAAGACCAACATTCGCGAGGTCAGTCGGCAGGCCCGTGCTACAACACTGGGGACAGGATTAGGAAATTGGGGACACTAACGTCCTCTGGAGTTTGGTTTCTTAATCTGAACCGATCCGCGTCGGTCATTTTTCACAGAGTGTCCATCATCTAAGGATCTGCAGGAATGCCCAGATCTTATAATCCTCACGGTGTGGTCCTGGGAGGAGCAGCACCTGGGTTCTTGCCAGCTGTTTGATGGCCTCGTCGGGCTTTGTTGGCGCCTCGATCTGAACCTCCCACATCCTTCAAGGTCATCTCCAGCTTTCTTCTTGGCGGCAGCGGCTAGCGCTCGCTGCTTCCTCTCGTCCTCCAGCACAGCCTCCATCTCTCGCACCTGGGGTCAGAAAAGGGTCACGTAGCATCAGCTGGAGCTAAAATTAAGTTACTGCTGCTTTTTGTTACCATGGAGATTAGGAGGCAGTGTACGACTAATTCCTTCAATGACCGAACACTGGATGGAGGTCGAGTGCCGACTTGAACTGCCGCAGCTCCTTCAGGTGAGCTCTGTATGATGGGCCTCACCTGTTTGACCAACAGTCTCTTCTTCTCATCGTTCTGCTCGTCTCTGGCCTGCAGGTCTCGCTCAAACTGCGCCTTCATGGCCTGCATGTTGACCTCCCAGACGCAGCGCTTAGCATCTTCAGTGGCCTGGGCTCATCTTCCAGCTCCTCCAGCTGGTCTGCCTCCTCCTCCCACCTGCTCAAGTCGCTTGGACACTCCAGCTCATGAACCTGATCTCCACACACACACACACACACACACAAGTCAGAACTAGAATTGTTTTGATCCTGAAAAAATAGTAGCTTCAAATCTAAATATTGGATGAGCCCTATGCTGTGTGTGTGTGTGTGTGATGATATGTGTCTTGTATCAGTAAGAAACTCACATTCTTTCCCGTCGTCCTTCAGGCTCATGGATCACTCCATCTCCTGTTCTCAGCTGTTTGTTCAGCCTCTCAAACTCCTCTTTGGCCTCCAGAGGCCTCGTCGGCTCAGACCATCGATGAGCAGCAGTCTCTTTCACGAGCCAGCCTCCGCTCGGTCTCGCTCCTCAGCGTGCAGCTGGCGACACACTCTTCTCCTCCGCCAACATCTACACTTACTGTATTTTGAAGTTGAAGGTGACACATCTTCTACCCAGAAACAATGTCCCCATTTTGCCAATATAGGTGTTAAAATCAAGATGGTGGTGTGAACTGGGAGTTTAACTCTTATTTTCTATTCCATTTTTTTTGGAACCACATCATTTTCTAAACAGCAAGACAAAGATCGAAACCTACTTTTACCAATCTTATTTCAGATTCCTTCCTTGAGCTTGCCTTTGTGCTTTAAAACTCAAAAACGCAAAAGGTGACCGTTTACCTGGTCAAACTTCTTCTGCTTCTTCTCCAGGTTGGAGACAATCTGCCTCTGATGGTCCAAATCCACCATCAGGTCGTCCAGTTCCTGCTGGAGGCGGGTTTTGGTTTTCTCCAGTTTGTCGAACGCCATGGCTTTCTCCTCCAGTCTCTGGTTGGTGGCCTCCATGTCCTTCTGCAGCTTCCTCTTATGCTCCTCAGACCTTCACCGCGACATGATCCTCCAGCTTTTTCTTCGTCTCGCTTTGGCTGCGGACACACAGGGCCCGTCAGGAGCAGAGTGATTAAACGGAACCAGACGTCCGAGCCTGCTGGAGTTTGCCGCCCGCCGGCGCCTGTTTTTGTTTTTTTTCGCGAATGATAGCAGCGTTGTGACGGACAGCTTATAAAATGATCCAAATCAACAGTTTTTAATATTCTTGTAATAAATGTTCATAAAACCGTCACATTAAAAAAACCGGCTGTGTGTGTGTGTGTGTGTGTGTCACTGCCTTCCCTTTGATACATTCCTTTTAGAACTCTGATTTATATATTGAACAGATTATTTCATTCATCTCTGCGTGAACACTCTTATGTTTTATTTAAATGTACTCATGATCTTGAAGCTTCACTGGTCTTTCTGGTCAACTAGGTCCGTTTCTCCATTGACATAAAAACAAACCGACATTTTCAGGTGAAGGTTGAAGAAAAACAATCTGATATAATCACTCTGCTCTGGATTAGGTCTTCACTGTGTTAAACAGGTAGTGTGTACCTGTGCCTGCAGGAGTTGCCAGTTGTTTCTCCAGGTTTCTGCGACCTCCTCCTCTTCCTCACTGCTCCAGCAGACAGTTCTCTCTCCTCCAGCTGACAGTTCGGCTGCTCCAGGTTCTTTCTGGCGGGTTTCTTCCTGCAGTAACTCCTACTCTCACACACACACACACACAGTGAGGAGCTGCTGAGGAAGAGAGCAGGTTGAGGCTGAAGGAGGGATCAGAGTTACCTGTGTGTCCTACCAGTTGACTCTCCAGACTGGAAGAATCTTTGGCCAGTTTATTCCCTTCTTCTCCATCCTCCAACAGAGCAGAACACGTTCTCCCAGCTCTGTCTACACACACACACACACACACACACACACACACACACACACACACACACACACCTCCATTAGATGGATCAGACTTTGGGTGTAGTTTTGAGCACAGTAGGGCCTTAAATCAAAACAAACATCTTCAAACTCAGCCTTTTAACTTTAACGGGTGCATTTTCAGGAGCTGATCTAGAATCAGTCCTAAATTAAGAAATCCTAAGGTTAACCCAGTGGTTCCCAAAGTGGTCCGGGATCATGCTGAGCATGGCCCTGCAATTGCGGGACCATGTGACAACAGCTCCCCTGCTGGTCGGGATGCGCGACAGCAGCCCTGCTGGTCGGAGATCATGGAGAGCAACAGCCTGAATCTCGGGACCAGCAGCGAACAACAGTTGTTCTGAGTTTGAATTTGATTCTCAGGGAAAACTGTTGGTTTCCGTTTTGTGGTTCAATGTTGGACCTGTAGTTTGTGTGCGGTCATGCTTCATATGTGGTCCGTTCTCCTTGGTGGCTTCGGCCCAGAACCTCCTGCAGGTGAGCCTCAGCTTCTTCCTGTATTGTGCTCGAGTCCAGTTTAGCCTGCTGAAGCTTTTAACCACCTGTTAGCCAGCTCCTTATTATCACCTTCCAGAGTCTGTTTACTCTTCTCCAGGTTCGACTTGAACTGAAACGACACATGGCGTCACAATCACTGAAATACAGAGTTGTTTAGCCTGTTTTAGGGATTTAGTTCAGGAGTTAGATGACCCCAGCCTATTGATCAGTCCTTCACCATGCGCACAACTTCATTTTTAATGTCTCCTGTGATCGGTCTGCGGTGGGGGCTCCAGACTGGCTGTGTTTATTACTCAGGATTAGAACAGATTAAACGCCGAAGGATCTTCCAGCACAGTTCGCTGATGCAAAAGCAGCGTAATGTGAATCTCTGGGCAACAAGCAACTCCTTACCATGGAAGTTGAAGAAGTCTTGTCTGGGAAAAATCACAAAGCAGAATTACTACAGCACCACAGGCCGCTTCTGATTTCGTAGAAGCGAGTTCATGGAACATTATTAATGCTAATTGATTATGTGAGCTACTGCACTGCATACCGTTCAGGAACAGCTTTGAAATATTTCATGCTCTATTAAGAACGTACAGTACCTTATTTTGATGGTGTGTGTGTGTGTGTGTGTGTGTGTGTGTGTGTGTGTGTGTGTGTGAGAGAGAGAGTGTTCCTGACCCTCTTGGCCTGCTCCAGCTGCTCCGAGAGCTCCTCCAGTGCCGTCCCATGTCTCTGTCTTATCTCCTGGATTTGGGACTCGTGGTTTGAGATTCTCATCGATTGCCTTCTTCAGTTCAGCCACTTCACCTTCTCTCACTTCGTCCTGAAAGAGCAGAAAAACTTCAGTGAGCAGACACACACTTCTTTGCCTGAAAGCAAGCATAGCTCTCTTTAGTTTGCTCAGTCGGTGTTCAGATGTTTAACTCAAACTCAATAAACACGTTTCTACAACATTATTCTGAAGCCAAACCAACACCTTAAACAGAAACCTCCAGGTTGTTAAACTGGTGCTGATGTTATACCATCACGTACATAACAACCGCTGTGATAAAAATAGCCAAACCATCTGGGCAAACCACAACCACCTTAAAAACCCACACTTAAAAACTACACCCATCATCACTGACACACACACACTCTCAATGTGGGTAGTGAAGAAGAAGACAGAGAGAGAGAGACAGAGACAGAGAAGAGAGAGAGCAGAACGAAGCAGAGAGAGAGAGAGAGAGAGAGAGACAGAAGCAGAGAGAGAGAGAGGGCAGAGACAGAGAGAGAGAGAGTGAAGACAGAAGAAGAAGAGGGAGGCAAAGAGGGCAGAGAGAGGCAGGGCAGAGAGAGGGCAGAGAGAGAGGGCAGGGCAGAGACAGAGAGAGAGGGCAGAGAGAGTGTGAAGAGGGCAGAGAGAGAGAGAGAGAGAGAGAGGGCAGAGAGGGCAAGAGAGAGGAGCAGAGAGAGAAGAGGGCAAGAGAGAGGGCAGAGGGGGCAGAGAGAGACAGATGGGCAGAGACGTGGGGAAAAAGATGGGGGACAGAGGCAGGAGAGACAGACAGATGTGGGACAGAGGCAAGAGAGACAGAGAGGAGTGTGAGAGAGACAGAGAGAGAAGACAGAGACAGAGAGAGAGACAGAGACAGAGAGACAGAGAGACAGAGAGAGAGAGACAGAGAGAGAGGGCAGAGAGAGAGGGCAGAGACAGAGAGAGAGAGTGTAGAGAGAGACAGAGAGAGAGAGAGAGAGAGAGGAGCAAGAGAGACAGAGAGAGAGAGAGAGAGAGAGAGAGAGTGAGAGAGAGAGTGTGAGAGAGAGTGTGAGAGACAGAGAGAGAGAGAGAGAGGGCAGAGACAGAGAAGAGAGAGAGTGAGAGAGAGACAGAGGGTGAAGGGCAGAGAGACTGAAGGGCAGAGAGAGGGCAGAGAGAGAGAGAGAGAGAGAGGGCAGACAGAGGCGGCGTGTCCAGCACCTGCAGACCAAGGGCACTGGGAACCCTACTGGTCCAAACACGGACCCACAACCTTCCCATCATGGTCATTTCAAACATGAGCGCCTCTGTCTCTGCATGAACCTGCTGCCGGCTCCAGGGAGCGGGAGTGTCTCCTGCATGCGTGCAGGAGCTCCTGCTGGGCGGCTGGCGGTGGCCAGCGTGTCCTCAGCTCGTCTTCAGAGGCTTCAGCTCCTCGCAGGTCCCGTTCCAGTTTCTCTGCTTTGTTTGGCGGCTTTCTCCGGCTCAGGTCCCTCCTGCGGCTTTCGGCCAGCTGGGCATACCCAGCGCTCCTGGACCCATAACTCAGGCGTTGTTCTTCTGGGCCACCTCCTCGTCTCCCCTGTAACACACACACACACACACACACACCTCAGATATGTGTTTTACTGAAGAAGAGCAAACATTAAGGGGACAAAGACTTTCTTCTACAAAACATCTGCATTTTATTCCTTTTACTGCATCTGTAATCCTCAGAACAAATAGAACACTCCTCTCTGGAAGAACAGACTAAGTCAGACAAATCCACCCGACACACCTTCCAGATTTCTACAGGATTTATTTCCTCTGGTTTCCAGAAGTTCAGGCGTGCTGGTGCAGGGCGTTGAGGGATTTTAATAAAGTGGCCCGTTTGAGGCTCCAGGATGATCGACCAGGTGTCCCGGATCTTAAGCGCACAGTTCTCACTTGTGTTTCTTTTCATGACTCTAAATCCTTTCCAAACTTTACCTCACAGCGAATCTACAGACTTTAAAGGCTCAAGCATGAGTGGAGCCCAACAGAAACATCTGGATCAGCTCATCCATCTATCTTCAACTTTCAAGTAAAGTTTGTTTCTGTACTGTCCATCCAGGGACTCGTCCTAAAGTACAGCTGAATAAGAAACAAGCGCTACTCACCATGCTAGAATATTCCGTAATCAAAGTGTGAATGAGAGGACAGCGGAGTGGTGAGATGGAGGGTAGAGAAGTGTGAAGGGGAGGTTTTTAAAACTAGGGCCCAGAGACTGTGTTGGTGTATGGACGTGTCCAGAGGAGGCAGTATATCAGGAGGAGGATGATGAGGATGGAGCTGGCAGGAAAGAGGAGAAGAGGAAGGACAAAGAGAGGTTTATGGACGTGGTAAGAGAGGACATGCAGGAGCGATGCCGAGGACAGGTCTCCTCAGTGGATAAACTGGTATTTTTGGAGATGATGTCAGAGGGTGTGGTCTCACTGGCTAGAACAACCTGAAGCTCCTCCTCTTTTTTGGCCAGCTGGATTTTCAGTTCGTCGATTTGAGCCTGAAGCTCAGCAATCTGCTCCTGCAGGTCTGTGGTTTCAGCGTCCAGTTTGCGCTTGGCCTTCTCAGCTCTGCCTGGTGCTTCCTCCTTCTTCAGACGCTCTGGGCCACACCTGGGTGCTGCATGAAGCATCAGGATTCCCTACATGTTCCTCAGCACCCACCCCAGTCATTGTGCGCTTCTGAAGTGTGGGGTGAAGCGACAAGTGTGTTGTTCTGACCTTCAAGGTCCACCATCATCATCTCCTGCTTGTTTTTCACTTTGCCAAGGTTCTTGGCCTTCTCTTCCTCCTCAATGGCATGAGTCATCTCACCAACCTCTCCTCCAGCAGCTTCTTCTCCTGTAGGGAGCACACAGAGGTTACCTGCCTGATGTTTCAGCAACAACCCAAAGCTTGAGGAGGACCACCTCTTTTAGAGAGAGAGGACAGCGTTCTACTGGTGATGGGAGAGGAGGACCACCCTACACACCCAGAGAGAGGACAGTTCTGCTGAGTGATGGGGAGAGGAGGACCACCTACACTTAGAGAGAGAAGGGACACGTTCTGCGAGAGTGATGGGGAGAGGAGGACCACCCTACACGCAGAGAGAGGACCGTTCTACTGAGTGGGGAGAGGAGGACCACCCTACACACCCAGAGAGAGGACGCGTTCTGCAGGTGATGGAGAGAGGAGGAACCACCCTACACACCCAGAGAGAGAGGACAGTTCTGCTGGTGATGAGGAGAGGAGACACCCACACCCAGAGAGAGAGAGAGAGGGACCTTCTGCTGGTGATGGGAGAGGAGGACCACCCCACACCCAGAGAGAGAGAGGACAGTTCTACTGGTGATGGGGAGGAGAAGTTACCACACCCAGAGAGAGAGGACAGTTCTGCTACAGGTGATGAGAGAGAGGACCACCCTACACACCCAGAGAGAGGACGTTCTGCGGTGATGGGGAGAGGGAGGACCACCCACACCAGAGAGAGGACAGTTCTACTGAGTGATGGGAGAGGAGGACACCCCACACACCCAGAGAGAGAGACCCCGTTCCTACTGGTGATGGGGGAGGGAGGACCCACCCTACACGCCCAGAGAGAGAGGACCGTTCTACTGAGTGATGGGGAGGAGGACACCCACACACCCAGAGAGAGAGAGGACAGTTCTACTGGTGATGGGGAGAGGAGGACCACCCTACACACCCAGAGAGAGAGGGACCGTTCTGCTGAGTGAGTGGGAGAGGGAGGACCACCTACACGCAGAGAGGACAGTTCTGCTGAGTGAGTGGGAGAGGAGGACACCTACACACAGAGAGAGAGAGGACAGTTCTACTGAGTGATGGGAGAGGAGGACCTTACACACCCAGAGAGAGGACAGTTCTACTGAGTGATGGGGAGAGGGAGGACCACCTACACACCCAGAGAGAAGAGGACAGTTCTACTGAGGTGATGGGGAGAGGGAGGACCACCCTACACACCCAGAGAGAGAGAGGACCGTTCTGCCAGGTGATGAGGGAGGGAGGACCACTACACACCCAGAGAGGGAGAGGACCGTTCTACTAATTGGTGGGGAGAGGGAGGTTACCCTACACACCCAGAGAGAGAGGACGTTCTACTGAAGATGGGGAGAGAGGAGGACCACCCCACACACCCAGAGTGATGGGAGGAGGACCACCCTACACACCCAGAGAGAGAGGACACGTTCTGCTGGTGATGATGGGGAGGGAGGACCACCCTACACACCCAGAGAGAGAGAGGACCGTTCTACTGAGTGATGGGGGAGAGGGAGGACCACCCTACACACCCAGAGAGAGAGAGGACAGTTCTACTGAGTGATGGGGAAGGAGGACCACCCACACACCCAGAGAGAGAGAGGACCGTTCTACTGAGTGATGGGGGAGAGGGAGGACCACCCTACACACCCAGAGAGAGAGAGAGGACAGTTCTACTGAGTGATGGGGAAGGGAGGACACCACACACCAGAGAGAGAGGACGTTCTACTGGTGATGGGGAGAAGGAGGACACACACCCAGAGAGAAGAGGACAGTTCTGCTGAGTGATGGGAGAGGGAGGACCACTTACACCCAGAGAGAGAGAGGACAGTTCTACTGGTGATGAGGGGAAGGGAGGACCACACACACCCAGAGAGAGAGAGGACGTTCTACTGGTGATGGGGAGAGGAGGACCACCCCACACACACCCAGAGAGAGAGAGGACCGTTCTACTGAGTGATGGGGGAGAGGGAGGACCGTTATAGTGAGTCTCTCATTCTTTCTGTGACTCTCTCGGTGTGTCTGCAGAAGCTCCAGGTGTTTGTGTTTGTGCTCTGAGGTTGCTCTGTCTGAACAAACACACCTTCAGGAATTTGGAGTTTTGGTCCTCCAGCAGCAGAAGGTCTTCCTCCATTTTCTTTATTTTGGCCTCAGCAGTCACCTTCTCCAGCTACCTTCTGCCTCACAGCTTCTTCCTCATCCTTGCTCACTCTAGATCTACACACACACACACACACACACACACACACACAGTATGACCACCAGAACACTGTGGCAGCTCGTTTCGCAGCTGCAGGATAATCTCATCGTCTTAATCTTTGGGATTCACGGATTTACTGAGGTTCAACTAAAAAAACAGAACTGAGAAACCAACATGGCTGGCAGATGGTATGAAGCAGAACCCTGTTTACCACAGCCAGAGGTTCTGCTCTGAGGTTCAAAGGGATTTACTGCCTTCATTAAACCCAAAGTTACAGAAAGGTTGATGATGAGCTGGTTCTGAACCAGTACTCAGGAACACAGACGCTCAGTCGGGGATTTTCCTGCATGTAAAATGACGAGCTGCTTGAACCTGCTGCCTCCTCCAGCTCTGAACGCTCTGGGGCGACTTCACGGAAAAACTTCACGGCGAGCAGAGCTGCGAACGTTCACACTGGAACGGACTCCGTGTGAACTGGTAACGTTTAATGGCCTGAAAAAGATTCTAATTCACATCTCACATCCTAAACCTGTGCATTCCTTCAAAGGCGTGGGCGCAGAAACACTCTTAAAAACCCCAACTTGCTGATTTTCACTCGGTGCTCTAGTTTTAAACCGCTTTTTTGATGAATTTGAAGGAGGTGAACTGACAGGCACTTGGATGTGTTTCGAGAGGCGGCCATCAAGCAGAAGAGCTTCGAGGGGGACAGGAGATGATTTTGTAAATGAAGAACATTGTGCTGCCCCCGGGGGTGAAGTGTGCAACAAGGGAAATACATTAAATGTACTGTTGAATTTGAGATTTTTCATTAGTCAACCCAACTCTTAACACGCTGGTTAAGGAGGCGTCACCTGAGCACTTCCCTCACCTGTATGTGCGACTGCATCTTCTTCTTCTCGTTCTGCAGAGTCTGGTTGCGCTCCTCCTCCTCCTCCACTCTGGACTCCAGGTCGTGCAGAATCTCCTCCAGTTCCTGCTTTTTAGCCACCAGACGGGCCCTCATCTCCTCCGCCTCGGCAAAAAGCTCCGTCTCCGCCTGTAGCTGCTCCGCCAGGATGTTCTTCTCCTCCAGGAGCTGAGAAACACCACATGTTTAATACCTGAAACCATCTCCTGAATTCACTGGACCGAGTTCTCTGATGGGATTGGATGCTGAAATGTTGTGCCCAAACCGGCACAGAGACGTGGAAAAACCTTTACTGCTTCTTTTCCACACGAAGGTGTAAGGAACGTATTTATGAAACGACTGAAGTTTAGGAGGATAAGCTTTAGTACAAGTTTCCTTTCTAATCACCCTCCCAGGAAAACCTGCTGAGAACCAGAACCAGCCCAGGTTCTCCATCTTATGTTCTGACTACATTTAAGGTCAGATTTTTTTCCCCTTCACTTTACCAAAATGTACAGATGATAATGTGTGAGTTTTGCATGTTCCCCTGGAGAACCTTTATCATTTGTGCAGAACATTTCAACCTCAACTCAACAATGCCAGAAAGATTTGGATAACCTCTCACCTGCTGGTGTTTTCTCTCCATCTCCACCAGTTCGTTCTCCACCTTTAACTGCCTCTCCTTCACCTTCACCAGCTCCTCGTCTTTAGCCTGCATCTCCTCCTCCTGACGGGTCACCTGCAGCAGGGGCTTCACCTGAACACACACACACACACACACACACACTCTGTAATGTGCACACACACACACACACACACACACACACACACCCCCCACACCCACCGGAAGGATGTGAAGAAACGGAACCCACCTTGGTGAAGAGTCTCCACCACTGCCAATGCCGGAGCTTCAAGTACGCAGCGCAGTTCCTCTGGAGAACCTTCAGAGCACTCAGCTGCTGCTGCTTCTTCGCAAAAGCCCTACACGCACAGCACAGAACACTGAGGAACCAACCCTGACACCAATAGTATTTGGACAGCTGCAGGTCCTGCAAGTGAGCAGAGCTGAATCTGATTTACAGTCTGTTCACTTGTATGGGGTGTTTCCAATAAAGTGGCCAAAAGCTTGACACTGGGAACACACTGTGTGTGTGTGTGTGTGTGTGTGTGTGTGTGTCCAGTACAGCGTACTCACTTGCGAGCCAGGTACCCCCGGCACACTGCCTGGAAGTAGATGATGATGTCCGTGATCTTCAGGTCCCGCTCTTCCTCCAGGTGGGCCAGGACTCCGGTGCGGAAAAAGATCTTACTCTGTCCAATCCGGTACAGGTTTGGGTCGAGCTCCAGCGCCTGGATCTGCACACAGGAGACACGGTAGAATAAAAATTGGACCAAATTCAACGACCCTCCTGGCATGTCAGTGAGGGAGATTCTGCAGTAAAATCAGAACTACATCATCCCAACAGTAAACTAAATAAAACCAGTAAAAATTCACACCCACCATCCTCTCACAGGCCTGCTTTCCATCCATGAAGCCCTTTGGGATGGCGTTAGGGGTGAGGATCTCATACCTGAGCAGAAATCCATACAACATCACTTAACATCTACAACATCTAAACTGCTTTCACTGAAAAACAGCAAGTGGCAGCAAGTAGCTGAGTGACGTTTATTTGATGTTTAGACCTTTAGAGGGCGACGGTGAGGAACGTTTGTTTATTTGATGTTTAGTCCTTTAGAGGGCGACGGTGAGGAACGTTTGTTTATTTGATGTTTAGATCTTTAGAGGGCGACGGTGAGGAACGTTTGTTTATTTGATGTTTAGTCCTTTAGAGGGCGACGGTGAGGAACGTTTTGGTTAAAATAAAGTTAAACACTCAAACCAAAACGTTTTAAAAAGAAGCTAAAAACGTATTTACTGCTGCTTTCTGTTCACTTCCACCGAACTGACCTCTGCATAATAAAATAACTTGTCAAATTCAAATGAAATCTCTATTCTTAGTTACATTTATAACAGGATTTAAGTTGTAAAAGTGATCTTTAATACTGTAATAATGATTATTAATCCTTTTTCTGGCCATACTAACTGAAATGATGGTAAAAGCTGGAGAGAAGAATCTGCCCTAAACAGGTCATTTGATTAAATTCAGCTCTGAGCTGCTCTAAAGTTCATTTGAAGTTAAAGTGCCGGGGAGGAGAGTGGAACGTGGTGAAGGCCGTTTCATTTTATAAACCCGCTCCACACCCGTCCGAACCGGAAAATGATCCGAGGACAGCGTTTACCTCTGTCTGAACTCCTGGAAGACGATCCGGTTGGGGAAGCCCTGCCTGCAGATCCGGATCCCCTCCAGAACTCCGTTACACCTCAGCTGATCCAGAACCAGATGGGGCTCCAGTTTCCCTGCCTGCAGGAGGAGGACAAGCACATGAGAGGGTTTTTGCAGCATCCAGGTTTTAGAACCTGCAGCGGAAGAGTGTTTTTACACCATGGAGAGCTGGTGAAGGAACCGCGTGAAGTTTGTTGTGTATAACGCAGTTCTGAGAGACGAATAAACCAGCCCGCACATTTAGTAAAGAACTGGTGATCCGTGAACATCATTCAATAAAATCATGTAGTTTTGTTCTGAATGATGACGTCAAAAGAAAAACACAAACAAATGAATAATTCACTCTGGTCCTGTTTGTGTTTTAGGGGTGAGACGCGATGACGGACTTGACCGTGTGTGGTTCTTTAGAGGGGAACCGGACGGGACTCACCCTCTTCTCGTGGTTGGGGATGATGCAGCGGACGAAGTTGGGGTTGGTGTTTCGGAGGGTGGCCATGAGTTTGGTCAGGGACTCCTTGTAGAGCTGTCCCACCGTCCGGAACATCCCCTTCTTGGTCTTGTACGTGGCTCCGAACGCCGTCTCGTTCATCCCGGCCACCTGGTCCAAACCCACGATCCGGTCCACTGCAGAACAGAGGGACAGGAGATCATGAGTGAGAGCGTGAGCGTGGAGGGAGGTCCGGTCTAAAGCTCTAGCAGAGGTGGGAGCGGTGGTCCAGCCCAGTCAGGCTCAGTGCAGATGATGGTGGTTCTCTAGAAGCAGAGCGCAGAATCAAGAAAAAAACAAAAGCAAGACTCCGGGTTCTCCAAACAGAAAGAACCACAAACATTCAAAGCTGGACGGCAGGGCTTGGCTCAATCCGAGAGATCCGTCCCGGGATCAGCGAGACCATGTTGACCCTTAGAAACAGGTTTTATTAAAGAACTACTCAACAATCAAGGGTTCTCTAGGGAACCAGATTAAAGGGTCTCTGGCTTTTAGTAGAGCTCTCGTGCTGGGAGGGGGTTAGAACCCGTTCTTTTTATTTTTCTTATGAAAGTGTTTGAGTGGGAAGAGAGAAGCTGGGAATTTATTTTTTGTAAAAGTTCCAGTTCTAAACAGACGAAGCCCAATTTGGACCCAAACATGGCCGTTAATCAAGCACATCAGGAATTACTCTAAAGAACCTCATTCAAAAGGAAAGTTCTACTTAATCTGTTACCTTCAATAAAGAACCCGTGAAGAACCTGATAAGTATTTACACACAGCCATCGTGGCTGCATAAACGGAACAATTTGGGAAAAATCTTCTTGTGACTTTTTCAAACGGAGATCATCAATCCAATGAAGGCCGACTCATTAAATTGCACTTTAATTTGGATGTTAAGATCGGGCATTAGCCGGGAAACAGCGATAGAAATATGAAGAAATGATCAACATTTAAAAATAAATAAATAAAAATCTATTTCATGACAAACGGACCAACAGAAAAGGTCTACAAATGACTCCGAATCACGAAAATCGAACAAATGAGTTCTTTTCTTTAGTTCTGATCCAAATCTCTCCAGAAAGCGAGAAGGTGCAGAGGGGTCTGCAGGGTGGAGGTTGGGAATAAAACCTTGTTCCACTGACGGTTCAGAATTTCTTTCCTCCATTACCGTTGGGTTCTGGGGAGGTTTTGGTTCAATGCTGGTTATTTCTAAGGGTTCTCCATGAAACGGGTGGTGTGAGGAACTGAGCCAAACTCTGCGAACATGAGCAGGTTTGGACGTGATCTGAAGCTCAGATGGTGTGAAGCAGAGTGAAATGATGCAGGAGGTACGTGTGGAGGGTGGAGAGCGGCTGCGATACCAAAACGGACAGGAAGTGCAGGAGAAAGACCAGCAACGCTCACGGAGATGGAGGCATGGTGGTGCTGGTCTAGCGGTTGGACACGCTGTGGACCAAGAGGTTACATGTTCAAATCCCACCTCCAGCACCACCACTGGGTTCCTGATCAAAACCCTGAACCTATGTGGTCTCCAAGGAGACTGTCCCTGTAATCAGGGCGTCACTCTGGATGGGGGGGTGTAAGTATAACTGGGATCAGAAAGAAGGTAAATTCACTCGCTACCTGCCCTCCCAAACCACACCGTCTTCCTGAAACGGAGATCTGAACACGGGCGGTGATCAAAGGAGTTTCCCTGCAGCCGAGCCACGTTACAATAAAGTTTCAACTTTAAAATCAGCTTTAATCACAAAGCAACTTTTACCTGACAAGTTTACACTCTGAACTACAGAAATAAAGTCCTTCCAATAACGAACGTCTGATCGAAGCAGTTTAATCTCGGTTCTTCTGAGAAACTGAACTTTTTCATCACTTTTTCCATGCTGTAAGTACCTCCCATTACCATCAATAAACTCCTAACTGGGACCTGTCAGTACCGGACAGCGCGGGATATAAAAACCTTCTCATCGTTAAAGTTTATCCACACTACTGTTCAAAAATCAGCTGTGTTACTTTCTATACAAGAACTTCCACAACACTCTTTAATCTAAAGATCTAATCTTTGAGTCCCTGAATTCCTGCTTCTTAGGCACCAGGTTAGCTGAAACTACACTGAGCTGAATTTCCAGAAACAAACTTCCAATAATGAGCATCCCATCCAGCATTCCAGGTAAAAGCAGCTGAAGTTCATTTTTATTTCTTGAAAGAAAACCAAAAATCGCCAAACTCCCCAAAACAAGGCCTTGAACCCGAGACCCGAGAAGGACTGACTGCAGCTTATCTCTCTCTTTATGAGGGATCCTGCCGTGACCTCCTGACCCCGCTGAGCTGCAGATGATTGGTTGGTTCCGACCGGTGTTCGGCAGAGACTCGGGAGCGAAACAACGGCCGTATTGTTCTCCTCTCGCCGCTGCCGTCAAGTTCCTGCACCGTGTGGCGCTTAAAATAAACTCGACTTTAAGAACAGGCAAAGAGATCAGGATCCTCCTCAAGAAGAGCGTCCTCCACTAGCAGGGACAAACAGGCTCCACCAAGTCTCTTACCATCATAGCAGAGACACTGGATCAGAACATCCAGCACATCCAGGCCTTTATCATTTGCCAAGTTAAATTCCCCAATAATTCAGTTTTTGCTTGGTTCGGATTTCTTTTATGGTGGTGAAGGGAACCAGACGTCCCAAATGTGGGCATTTTCTGTCTCCCAGTCTGTTTGGGACAGTGATGATGGAACTAAATCTCTGCTCTTCATGTCCCTGCACCATGAACGGGTTCAGTTTTAGCCCAGAATCTTCTCCAAACTAAAACAACGTCTCAGACATCAGACAGCATCTCCACCACCAGTTCATGTCTCTGTGAGGGACACTCAGATGTCCGGTTCCATTCACACACCCTGTACACAGTTCTGACTCACACAGAACCCAATCAGAAGCTCTGGGTTTAGGTCTTACACCGTTGATGAGGACTTCCTGGCTCTGAACTGCACAGTGGTCAGAGGGACCTGCTCCACAGAGCCGATGAAGTGAAAGAAGAAAACCTGCCGCTGAGGAATAACAGACGGCGTGCTGCACCAACATTTCTGTAGATCTGGACTAAAAGCGCTGAAGCTGCATGGGTTCAGAGTGCAGGTTCTCTACAGGCAGGAGAGCTGGATGCTGCTGCTTTACGAGAGGAGGATCTCTAAACATGCAGGCCCTCCTCCTCAAAGCCGGCCTGGTGCTGCGATGCCGTTTCCATCGAACGGCACGTTCATGCACTCACGATGCAGAGCCGCAGTCACACTAGGAACTCCGTCTCCTGATGAATCAATCTCGTCTGAGATGCTAGTCTGTAGCAGAACACCACTAGTCCAGCTTCTCTTTCTGGCTCATTACAGCCCTTTTGGGAACCTTTTCACAAAGTAGGAACAGATTCTGAGCTCTGGAGCTACACAGAGCCAACCTTCAGAAGCAATTCACACTGAAGATCAGCTTCAGTTAGTTTCTGTTTCAACTGGGAGGATTTGTATTGAAATGGATTCAAATTTTCAGTGGAAGAGCTAGTGTGACTGGGCCCTCATCTCAGTAGGGCTGCAACGACAAGACCGTGAGGTTTAAAGGCTTTTCTGTTATTAGGAGGGGAAAAAAAAAGAAAAAGAAAAGGTGCTCAGTCATGTAGTTTTGATCCACACGGTCAATGTGACAGGCTGTGATTCACTACAGGAAGCCTAGGGGGCGACAGGGCTTCCGTTTCGTTTAAAAAGCACTTTATAACGTTAAGATGGTCCAAACGGTTGTTCTGACAGTAACACGGGGCGATACGGCTTCACTGCTTGCAGATGGTGCAGACAAAAGAGGACCGAATGTGAAAACAATCAAGTCCTGAAGCTCATTTGAAAATGTACTCATTGCAGCCCTGCTGAAACGTGAAGCTCTTCAGTCGGGCAGTCAGGGGACCAGCCGGGCGGGGAAGGCAGGGGAGCGTCTAGAAAGCGCTGAAACACATTAAACAGCAGCGTTATACCTTCACCCGGAGAGTCATGGAGGCTAGAAACGTCATAGAAGGACGCTCTCTGAAAGTTCTGAATCTCTACGGTGGAGAGACGTAGAGACAGGCCGGGGACAGGCAGGGGGGAGGGACAATAGGCACAGACAGTAAGACAGGGGTTAGTGCAGCATCGAGGACGTCCACAGCTCCTCATCACTCGTCCCAGTGATGCAGCGGTGGGACAGACGCCGCCATCTCACAGGCTTCACGTTTAGTCCCATAAAACAGACACTGGAGTTGCTCAGAACACAGAACCATGTTTACAGAGGATACACACGGTTCCATCTGCTCACTGAGCTACATCTTCACTCCAAAACACCACTACCTACTCAGTGTGGGACGGAAATCCTCCTCGTTTATATACGAGAGAGAGAGAGAGAGAGAGAGAGAGAGAGAGAGAGAGAGAGAGAGCGAGCGAGAGAGAGCAAGAGAGAGAGAGAGAGAGCGAGTGCAAGAGAGAGAGAGACTCAGAGACAGAGAGAGAGAGAGCGAGAGAGAGAGAGAGAGAGCGAGAGAGAGAGAGAGAGAGAGAGAGAGAGAGACTCAGAGACAGAGAGAGAGAGAGCGAGAGAGAGAGAGAGAGAGCGAGCGAGCGAGAGAGACTCAGAGACAGAGAGAGAGAGAGAGACAGACTCAGAGAGGGACAATTAAAAAAAAACACCATCGAAAGAATAAAAATAGAAAATTACAAAGAAAACCCACATTAAGAAACATAAAAGAAGAAGTATCTTAAAAAAGAAGAGCCAGAAAAGAAGGTGAGAAAGAAAGAAAGAAAGAAAGGAACTGAGCGGCGGGTTCAGGGATTTACCGTCTTTCCAGAGTTCAGCCACAAACTTGTCGGTGGACTGATGGAGCAGCGTGGCCACGTTATCATTCAGAGGATCCATGTTCTTCATCAGCCACTCATCCGCCTTATAATCAACCTGAGGAAGAGGAGGAGGAGGAGGCCTTTATTGCTGTGACATCACAAACATCCATGTTTACATGCATCTATTTGGGTGACTGCAGTCTAGCCCCGCCCCTTTCTAGCCCCGCCCCCTTCTCTAAAGCTCGGCGGGATTTGGTGCACGCCGGAAATCCACAGGTGATGAAAAGTGAAAGAAAGGAGCCCTTTAATGTCTTGTACAACACAAGCTCCACTCAGTGTGTCCAGACAGCTGTTCACACCCATGTCCTCGTGTCCCGTCCCTTCACCCCGTCTCCTGTGTAAGCAGGATTTCTGATCAGAAGCAGATGTGGTGTGTAGAGGGCAGGACACACAGCTGTCCCGCCTGGTTAAAGGGAAAACCCAGAATCCTCCAGGGCTCACTGCTTTACTGTGTTTCAGGGGGACAGCGAGAACGTCAACGCGTCCAGTCATTAGTTCTGGGTGTAAATCAGAAACTCAGCGGCAGGGTAGACGTTTTTAAATCTACCCTGGAGAACACGAGAGCGTAAATTTTAGCTCCAAACATCAGTTCCTAATGGACAATGAAGGAGGAGGACCAGGCAGGGCTGCCCATCGTCTCCCACACGGTTCAACCACCGAGACAGAAATTTAAAAATGAAGCCTGGACGGATGTGTCTGAAGCTCTTAGAGTCCAGAAGAGCTGCTGAAGTTCACAACTACAGATACTTTGTGAAAATGGGAGGAAACAGCAGACTAGCTTTAGCATTGATGCTAAACGCCGTTGAGTTTAGGACAGAACGATAAACTAGAACATATGTTTTCACCATGTCTCCCGGGGAGACACGTGGACGGGGACGTGTTACTGAGCTACGTTTCTGGAAGGAAAGTCAGAGCAGTGTCTTCATTCAGAAAATGTTCTGCTGCTACAGAGTCTGACCCCGAGTCCCCTTGAGCAGTTCAGGGTTTTGGGCTTAAACAGCGCCGGAGAGGACAGAACCAGCCTGGAACCCACAACCTCCTGGTCCACAGTGAACATCCCACCCCCTATGTAGGAGGGATGTGCCAGTTTCATCAGCACCATTCAGGATGGAACAGAAAACACACATTAGAAGAGGACGTTCTGCTGCAGAATCAACACTGCTGTCTTTGGGCCACGTTCGGGTTCGGATCAGAACTTTGTTTGATTAGCTGTTGGATGGGAAAGCCTGACGTACCCTCCCGGCGTAGTGGATGATGCAGAAGTCTGCCTTGTCCTTCAGCTGCCGCGGCTTCTGGAACTTGCCATGGGAACCCTGCTCCTGCACCAGTTTATCCACAAACGTTTTGTCCGTGGCTTTGGGGAACCAGCACTCCTCGTCCAGCAGGGCCAGAACACCCGGAGGATTGGCCTGGAAACAGAAACATTCACGAAACACATGAGGTTTGTGGTACCAAAACTCTGAAGACCAAGCACTGGAACTCTGCAAATACTGAGGGTGCTGGAATAAACAAACTGAGCTAATTCAGAGCCGTAAAAGCAGCATTTGGAGGAGATATTTCAACACTTCTGAATAAACTCGTGGTGAACTGCTGGCCGTAAATATCAGCACTAATCAAGTATCCACACAGATCTTCTCGATATCTTATTAGCGCTGAGAGTCATTATTTCTGACATCCTGTATCACCATACAAAAAGGGGCAACCCCAATAAAGGAGGAACGGTGTAGAGCAGAGCTGCTGTTAAACCCTGACGGGTCGGTTTTACTGACGGGCCTCTCGATGAGGTCGATGCAGGGCTGCAGGTCCAGGCCAAAGTCGATGAAGCTCCACTCGATGCCCTCGCGCTGGTACTCCTCCTGCTCCAGGATGAACATGGTGTGGTTGAAGAGCTGCTGCAGCTTCTCGTTGGTGTAGTTGATGCACAGCTGCTCGAAGGAGTTCAGCTGGAGGGAGAGGGAGAGCGAGAGCGAGAGATTCATCTTTTGTCTTCATTAAAATCACACACACGTGAACCCAAGTGGATCAGAAGAGAGTTCAGATTATGGGCCCATTAAGGAAGACTGATTCAGACTCATGTCCTGCTTAAACGCAGCACCTGGAAGATCTCGAAGCCGGCGATGTCGAGGATGCCGATGAAGGACGCTCCCTGCCGTTTGGTCCGGTCCAGAGCTTTGTTGATGCGGTGGACAAGCCAACGGAAGAGCCGCTCGTAAGTCGCTTTGGCCAAAGCTTCCACTGCGAAATCAGCCTGCAGAGAAAAACAGGAGACATTGCAGGACCCTACTCAGACAGTTCCCTGATCAAGCCACTCAGAAGACACATTAAAACTCTTCTTCTTCAAAAGAACGAGTCAAAAAAGCAGGAGAGAGAACCAGACAAGATGGACTGTAAAAAAAAAACAAAGTTTCACCAAACGTGTGTGTTAGGAGAACACAGAGGTCTGTGTTGGTGCTTAGTGTGAACAGAAGTCCCAGCTAACCTTACCTGCTCTTTCGTCTGGGCTTTCTGAACGTAATCTCTGCCCACTTTGATCCGAGGGGTCAGGATGGCACGGGTGAACTCCATCACGCTCATCCCCAGAAGATGGCAAAGCTTCTGTGCAGCTGAGATACACAGAGGAAAAGGGAAGGTCTAAATTAAAAAACCCCAAAACACCATCAGGACCGAGAACCCTCAATCATGTTGTGCAGATAATCTCCTTCTTGGTGTAAAACCCTGCTTCCTGTCAGACTGTTTGATCCTAGGGTTAGGAACACAAGTTTTAGAGCTCCAGGCTGTAAAGTGTCCTAAAGATACAAGGTTCTTGATAAAGAAGTAGTCAGCGTTCACCATCAGCAGTAAACAAATCACCTGATCATAGAAGATCACCATGTGGATTAACCAACAAAAACCACTCAAACTGCTCAGGTACAGAGGCTGGACTGAACATGAGAGACAACAACACTGTCCTTCAGGAAGATCTGGAGAACTGCTCAGGTACAGAGACTGGACTGAACATGAGAGACAACAACACTGTCCTTCAGGAAGATCTGGAGAACTGCTCAGGTACAGAGACTGGACTGAACATGAGAGACAACAACACTGTCCTTCAGGAAGATCTGGAGAACTGTTCCACAACAAGACAATAAAAATGCAAGAACGTCTAGAATAGAAAGATGAAGAAACGAAAAAACATCTGTACAGCTAATGAACTAATTTTGGGCAAAAATTCAACCTTTAGCTCAAATTCCTCTTCATCTTCACCCTCACGTTAATGTAAGTATTTCGTTGTTGAGGGACGGTAATGAGAGGATGTTTTGAGGAAGGTGTGGAGAAACTGCGATGGAGTTTGTTGGGACTGGATTTGAGTTTGAATTTATTACGTCAGCACAACCAGAACCTCCTGAAGCAGTGCAGCTCCGTCCTCTACATCCTTCTCCTGATGCGCTCCTCGTCTCTCCTCTGGACATGTCCAAACCAACACAGTCTCACTTTGTCTCCAAACCGTCCAACCTGAGCTGTCCCTCTAATATACTCATTCCTAATCCTGTCCATCATTCCTCCTGCTGCAGATCTCAGCAACTTTAACTCTGACACCTCCAGCTCCGCCACCTGTCTGTTCATCACTGTCTCCAACCCGTATAACTCAGCTGGTCTCACTGTCGTCTACAACCTGTATAACATAGCTACTTGTGCTGGTGTTCTAGTGGTGGTACTTGTCTATGGACCTGTAGATCAAGAGGTGCCAGGTTCAATCCCACCTCCAGCACTACCACCACTGGGTCCCTGAGACCCTGAACCCTGAGTGTCTCCAGGGGGGACTGTCCCTGTAATCAGGACATGGACGTCTCTCTGGAGGAGAGCGTCTGATAAATGCTGCAGATGTAAATGTACTTGACTTTGAAGAGCTGAAGGTATTAACACTATGAAATACCACATTTAGCGTGTGTGTGTGTGTGTGTGTGTGTGTGTGTGTGTGTGTTCTGGTTTGATGTGTTCTAACTCCTGATTGGTTTACACTCATTAATCCACTGCTGTTCAGATTGGACCGCAGGTCTTAATTCTGCTGTAAAGGCCCACGTTTCTTTATTTGAGATGAGATTAGATGAACCCAGACTTCAGGGAGGATCAGGAACACACACGCTTGGGTTTACATCATCTGGACATGGTTTCCTTTACTGCACCTTTCAGAGGAACCTTCCAGAAGGGTTAGAACCTCAGAGCTGCTCCGAGTGACTGACAGACACAGCAGCACCTTCACCTTCACCTTCACCTTCACCCCTTTATCTTCTGAATCTCAGTTCATTATAATATCTGTTTAAACATGGCGTCAGTATGTTTATAATGATATTAAAAGGATTAACCCACACAGCACTGCTTTAGTGTGAGTTCAGAGTTTAGAAACGCACTCTGCACACACACACACACACACACACACACACACACACACACACACACCCCGTCTAAATAACTGATTAATTCATTTTACTCGTTGGTTTCAGAGTGGAGTCCTGCTTTATGTGAGTAACATTACAGCTCTGTCTCTCTCTCTGTCTCTGTCTCTCTCTCTCACTGTCTGTCTCTCTGTGTCGGTCTCTCTCTGTTGGGGTGTATTTTGGGGGTGTGGTTCTCTGTTCTGATTGGTGGTTTGTATGTAAAATGCTCTGTTTTCTCTCCTCTAGTCTTCCTGGTGAAGTCTTTCTGTTTTTGGGATGTTTTTTGGGTGTGCGTGTGTGTGTGCGCGTGTGTGTGTGCGCGTGTGTGTGTGCGTGTGTGTGTGTGTGTGTGTGGAAAAACTGCTGGTTTCCTGCAGTTGTTAGAACAGGACAACCCCCCCGTCCCTGCTTGTCTCCTGGGGTGGTTTTGGGTTTTTGTGACGGTGGAACCCTGGAGCACCTGTCCAAACATTAATGAACATTATTGGTAGAGAGGAGTTGAATGCTGATCTGATGAAGCTGAGCGGAGATAAGTGTTTAAATCATAACGGACTAAAGCTGTTCTGATGAAGGAGTTCATCAGCAGTGTGGATCTCAGCTCCAGACAGACCGTTGTCCGGGGGGGGGGGGCTGCCCCTGCCCCTGCCCCTGCCCCAGCTCCTGCCCCTGCATCCGCCCCTGCCCCTGCCCCTGCGTCCGGGGGATTAATCTGGGAGTTTGGACTGCAAATGATCTGCACTGTGTGACGGTTGAGCTGAGAGGTGTGTGTGTGTGTGTGTGTGTGTGTGTGTGTGTGTGTGTGTGTGTGTGTGTGTTTCCAGGCTGTCAGCGTGTTTGTAGGATGGTTTATTTTTATCTGTTCTTTTTCTCTGACGGTTTGGAGACTCTGGAATGCAGGAGTTCAGAAACTCTCAGCAGCTTTACTGCAGCTTCAGTTCACAGAGGGACAGGAGACGCCTCTCTCTCTCTCACACACACTCACACACACACACACACACAGAGTAAACGAGTGAGTAACACTTTTATCAGCCGTTTGGAAAAATCCACCTCACGGCAGTACGGTACATTAAGGGGTGGGGACAGGGACGGGGACAGAGTGGGCGGAGCCTCTACGGCTCAGTTAAAGTGATGGTTCGTCAAGTTGTTGACCTTCCCCTCTCGTGGTGTTTTGATTTATTCGATCTGTGTGTAAGTAAGTTCTTGGGTTCTGGTTCGGTTCTTGTTTCTCTGGTTCTGGACTCTTTGGGTCGAATGGACTGGAACAGTCTCCACTCCCTCTGCTTTTCCCAGCTCTCTTTAGTGCTGAACATTTGGACCAGTGTGCGCTGAGACAGGGGACAAGAGCATCAAACTGGTCCCTTTTAAAACCCCAGTTTATCTTTCAGAGATCAGAGGAGATAAAACCCTGATTCAGACAATCATCTGCTTAATCATCTCAATACCAATCATCTTAATGATGAATCATCTAATACCAATCATCTCAATACCAATCATCTTAATACCAATCATCTTAATACCAATCATCTTAATGATGAATCATCTAATACCAATCATCTTAATGATGAATCATCTAATAACCAATCATCTTAATAACCAATCATCTTAATAACCAATCATCTTAATGATGAATCATGTATCTTTAATAATGACTCATTTTCATAATGAATCATTTTTCGTAATAATGAATCATGTATTTTTTAATAATAAATCATCTTTTAAAAATGATTCATCTAAATAATGAATCATGTATCTTTAATAATGATTCGTCTGCCCTGCGACCCTCTCCTGTCCTCCGCTCACTGGAAACAGGACTGCTGTTTCATTCTCTTGATTCAGTCACTGATTCATTCTCAGTGTTGACAGTCCCCTGTCCCCGTCTCCTGTCCCTCATCACACCGGGGTGTTCGCACCGCTTCCTCTAACAACCACTCCTTACTCATCATTCCTAATCATATCCTCTATTGATCATATCGTTTGATTGTTGTTGTTTTTATTATATGGCTCTCGTTGTTGTATTATTTCATTATTGATCTTTTATTGGTTTTATCATGTATTGCTAATTTTTCATTATTATAATAGTGTATCCTGTGTTACTATAGTGTGTGTGTGTGTGTGTGTGTGTGTGTGTGTGTGATGTTTCAGGGGGAGCTGGAGAAACAGCTGCTGCAGGCGAACCCCATTCTGGAATCATTTGGAAACGCCAAGACAGTGAAGAACGACAACTCGTCTCGCTTCGTAAGGACACGTCACATTTTGACCATTCGGTTCTAAACCCTTCATGTTCTCTGCAGAATAAACCCAGGATCTAGAACAGCTCTAAACCCAACAGACTGAAACCTGTGTGGTTCTGCACCATCAGAATGATGTTTATATCTACACACTGTCTGAAAGTGTCAATGTTCAGTCTGAATGTGTCTCTCTCTCTCTGTCTGTCTGTCTCTCTGTCTGTCTCTCTCTTCAGGGGAAGTTTATTCGGATTAATTTTGATGTAACTGGTTACATCGTGGGCGCCAACATTGAGACCTGTATCCTTCAGTTGAACTTGTTTTGAGCTCCATCTTGTGTTTATTCTTTCATCTTCTTCATCCTCATGTTCAGTTCTCCACTCGTTTCTACAGCTGTTGATCCAGTTCTTCTTCAGTTATCTGGTCCTCATATCTGTGCAAACATCTGCTGACACAGTACCATCCTCCTTTGTCCTTTATGTTTCCTGTCCTTTTATAAAATGTTATCCTTTTATAAATCTACACATTTATCCAGCACTAGTTCTGGATGATGATGATGATGATGATGATGAGGATGAGGGTGTGTCAGGGAGTGATGAAGGTTAGAGTTTAGTTCCTGAGATGGCTTTGATCAGATCTCCTGGAGAAGTCCAGAGCGATCCGGCAGGCCAAAGACGAGCGAACCTTCCACATCTTCTACCAGCTGCTGGCAGGAGCAGGAGAACATCTCCGCTGTGAGTGTAACTCTCTCTCTCACTCACACACACTCACACACACACACACACACACTTTCATTCTTTGATGTTCTCACAAGAGCTGCATGTCTGTCCAGAGCGGCTTCACCTAGTTTTTGGACCACAGTCTCTTCAGTTTGGGCTGTAGAATTTGGTTCTTTACATTCTGAGTTCTTCAGTTTATCTACAGAGAATAAAGAACACAGAACCTGTTGATCTCACTTTATTTATACCTATCCTGCTTATTTTCTATAAATATAAAATATTGATTCTATTTAAAATATTTTACTGTGAAGAACATCATCGTTTATCTTCTGCTCTCAGCCCGGTTTACCGTCTGGACCCTCACAGGGGAATATTTGGGCTCTGATTTAAAAAAGAAAAGTAAATGTCTTAAAATACTCAGAAACCCGTCCTGAAGCTCCGCATCAGCCGCTCCTGTGCTGTGATCGGTCCGATCAGTGCCAGGGTGTATTCTTGTGGAGGGATTCCCAGGGGCAGTGCATGCTGGGTATTGTAGTGAGAGATCTCTTCAGGATGACGACCTTCTTTATTTCAGCATAGAGTTTAAAACACGAGGGATCTAGAGAGCGTTTGTTTGTTTATTTAGCCAAAATATTTTGGAGAATTATCTTTAAAACTAAAAATGTTATTGATAATTATGTTGGAGAATTATTTTGACCAAATATTATGTACATTATTGAAAATGGCTATAATTAATATTAATCAGTTTCACTGTAAAGGCAGGCAGCATCTCTCCACTCCAAGGTGTGTGTGTGTGTGTGTGTGTGTGTGTGTGTGTGTGTGTGTGGTGACTCATGTCTCTTCTCTTTGGCAGCTGATCTGCTCCTGGAGGGCTTCAATAACTACCGTTTCCTCTCCAACGGCAACATTCCCATCCCAGGACAACAGGACAAGGACAACTTCCAGGAGACCATGGAGGCCATGCACATCATGAGCTTCTCCCACGATGAGATTCTGGGTGAGTGTGTTCATATGAGAGGTTAACTCTCAGAGAGCCAGGGAGAGAAGAAATGGTGTAGGGATGAATCGGGACTGTTTTTGGTACATAACGTGTGTGTGTGTGTGTGTGTGTGTGTGTGTGTAGCCATGCTGAAGGTGGTGTCTGCTGTGATGCAGTTTGGAAACATTGTGTTCAAGAAGGAAAGAAACACCGACCAGGCTTCCATGCCTGAGAACACAGGTAACACACACTCTTAACCCCCCCTCTCTCACACACACACACACACTTACTCAAAAACCACTTAATGCTACACTCTCTAAAATCAGCCACAACAGATGTTCATTCAGGTGGAGTTTTGATAAATAAAGACAAAAATCCAGACTTCTGTGTGAGTTTAGGATCCTCAGTAAAGTGTGTTTGGACCTTCTTGTTTGAAGTACGGTTAAATGTTTGAAGGTTCTTTAAAAGAGGTGATTTTTAAGGTGTTTGGAAACACTCTGGACTGATCCAGTGAACGAGGCCACAAATCTCAGACACATTAGTTTTATTTCCTTCCGGCACTTTCTGCTTCTTAATGTCCTCTGGAGGGGCCGGGACGTCCCGTTTGGAAGAGATTTTCACCCGAAGAGAGGAAGGTTCTGGAGTCGCACTAAATCAAACCCTCTCCACACATTCCTGAGAGCTGATCCAGCCGCAGAGAAGAACCTTTTCACTTTTCTTAACCTTTCAAGAGCTGCTTTTATTGGAGGAGGAGGAGGAGGAGGAGCTGCTTTTATTGGAGGAGGAGCAGGAGCTGCTTTTATTGGAGGAGGAGGAGGAGGAGGAGCTACTTTTATTATAGGAGGAGGATGAGGAGCTTTTTGCACTAAACTTTACAAAACCGCCTGACACATCATCTCCTTCTGCGGCGTTTAGAGTTATTGGTCAGGAAATTCTTTGCTCTGGAGAAGCCGCTGTCATGACAACCGGTTTAAACAAATGATGGGGTACATGATATGGAGGTCAAACTTCTCCTCCACCTTTATGTCCTTCATTCCAGGGATTTTTCAGTTTCTTGATGATTTTTTTTTGTGAAATCAGATCAAACAGGACAGTATTCGTTTCCCTGATTCGTCCTCCAAAACTCCAGTTTTATCAGCAGCAGTGATGAACTGTAAAGTGAGAAGAAATCATTTCTCCATCAAGCAACATAAAGTCCTGTGCAAAGGTCTTCAGCCCTCATTCTGTAGATTCTGTAGTGAATCTCCTTGTTGGTGTAAAAATCCTTTCAGACTGTCTGATATTGATCAGATCCAGATCCTCTCCAGATCTTCCTGAAGGACAGTGTTGTTGTCTCTCATGTTC